>SJYX01015371.1:0-22112 GCA_006410675.1 Oreotragus oreotragus
GATGATCTGGAGGGATGATGTGGGGTGGGAGGTGGGGGGGGTGTTCATGTTTGGGAGTTCATGTACACCCGTGACGGATTCATGTCTATGTATGCCAAAACCAATACAGTACTATAAAATAAAATAAAGTAAAAATAGAAATTTTAAGAAATAAATATGTTTAACAAAGGATATTAATGGCAGTTTTGCTTCTTTTAATGCTGTAGCTGAGGTTTTTTGGAACTGGTAGTAGCTTAGTATTAGATTAGTCAAGATGTACCTATGGATATGATGAAACGTGTGAAAACATGTTTCATATGTGAAAACATGGGCTACCAAAAAAGATTCAGATCAGTCTATAAAACTACATATGACTATTTTTGATGAAATAAAATCCACATTTTATGGAAAAACATGACAAATTTAAGTATAAGCACTGTCTCTGCTTGATTGGATCTCCTCTCTCTCCTTTAGTGTGGGTTGTGCATCTGCATTTACCACATCTCTTTAGGAGGTGATCTTCCTTCTCAGTCTCATCAAGGGCCACAACCCAATTTCAGAAGCAACCTTCCTTCTTAATCCTGTCAGGGGTCATAGAGACCCAGGAGTCACTTTTTACATTCACATCTGGATTGTATAAGCTGCCTTTATGTCATTTTATGCCTAACCCTTTGGCCAAAAAATGCTTATAGCCATGCTTTGATATCTAATGACTGGAACAGTTCTAAGAGCTTTCTGAAGGACTGTCTCTTGGGTTAGAATCCTCATGTCAGCTAAAACAAAAAATTTTCTGTTTCTTTTTTTAGCTTGATATTATTTTTTTCATGGACTATTTTTATATTTATGTGCAATAGTACAGAAGAGAAAAATTGTATGTATTTACTTTATTTTTTTTTTAATTTGGCTTCCTTGTGGGATCCTTTTTGCATCATGAGCCATCTTTTGTAGTGGTATGCAGAGTGTCTAGTTGTGGTGCATGGCCTCGGTAGTTGCAGCTCATGGGCTTATTTCATCCATCACCTGTGAGAAATAGTTTTCCAACCAGGGACTGAATCCATGTCCCCTCCATTGTAAGGTGAATTCTTAACCACTGGATCACTAGGGAAGTCCCAGGTTAAAAATTTTGAAAAATTGTGAGTCAAATTCCAATTTAATGATTTGTTATGGACATTTTGAATGATATCTTAGTCCATTCAGGCTGCTATAACAATACATCACATTGGGTGGCTGATAAACATCACAATTTTATTTCTAACTGTTCTGGATGCTAGGGCATCCAAGATCAAGGCACGTGAAGATTTGGCATCTGGAAAATACCTACTTACTTCTCTGTGTTCTTACATGGTAGAAGGATGAAGATCTATTTTAAAGATATTGAGTTCATTCTTGAGGGCTCCACTCTCATGGTCTAATCAACCTAAAGGTCCATCTCCAAGTGCCATCACATTGGGCATTAGGATTCAACATATAAATTTAAAGGTGAAATAAGCAATAAACATTGAGTCTAGACTGGCTGCTTTCATGAAAGAGACATTTTAGGCAGAGAACATGGCCAGGAAGTGAAGCTTAAGATAATCTCCCCAAGCCCCACGTGAAATGGCACCTTTTCTCATGTTGTTGTTCAGTCACTAACTTGTGTCCAACTCTTTGCAATCCCATGGACTGTAGCACGCCAAGCTTCTCTATCTTCCACTAGCGCCCAGAGTTTGCCAAAATTCATATAAATTGAGTCAGTGATACTATCTAGTCATCTCATGCTCTGCCACCACCTTCTACTTTGGTCTTCAATCTTTCTTAGCATCAGGGTCTTTTCCAGTGAATTTGTTCTTGCAGCTTCCCAAGTGGCTTCCCAGGTGGCACAGTGATAAGGACTCTGTCTGCCAACGTAGGAGATGCAGGAGAAACAAGAAACACTGGTTCAGTTCCTGGGTTGGGAAAACCCCCTGGAATAGGAAATGGTAAACAGCTCCAGTATTCTTGTCTGAACAATGCCATGGACAATGGAGCTTGACGGGCTGCAGTTCATGATGTTGCAAAGAGTCAGGCACATCTAAGTTCACACACACACACACACACACACAAACACACACACACACACACACACACACACNCAGTATTCTTGTCTGAACAATGCCATGGACAATGGAGCTTGACGGGCTGCAGTTCATGATGTTGCAAAGAGTCAGGCACATCTAAGTTCATTCACACACACACACACACACAAACACACACACACACACACACACACACACACACTATGTATTAAGACATTAGTAAAGACCAGAGAATTATTTTTAAATCTTCATAATAACCTTGTGAATAGGTCATCATGTTAATATCAAGTCAATGTAAGCAAAATATCAAAGCTATTGAAGGTAAATGCCTCACAATTTTATATCAACATCCAACAAATAAATGTTCAGTTCAGTTCAGTTCAGTCGTTCAGTCGTGTCCGACTCTTTGCAAACCCATGAATCGCAGCATGCCAGGCCTCCCTGTTCATCAGCAACTCCCGGAGTTCACTCAGACTCACGTCTATCGAGTCAGTGATGCCATCTAGCCATCTCATCCTCTGTCGTCCCCTTTTCCTCCTGCCCCCAATCCCTCCCAGCATCAAAGTATTTTCCAATGAGTCAACTCTTTACATGAGGTGGCCAAAGTACTGGAGTTTCAGCTTTAGCATCATTCCTTCTAAAGAAATCCCAGGGCTGATCTCCTTCAGAATGGACTGGTTGGATCTCCTTGCAGTCCAAGGGACTCTCAAGAGTCTTCTCCAGCACCACAGTTCAAAAGCATCAATTCTTCGGTGCTCAGCCTTCTTCACAATCCAACTCTCACATCCATACATGACTACTGGTACATAAGTATTGGCACACCTGGGTTACTTATGCCACGTTGGTTCAGGGAGTAAGTCTCTACTTGTGGTTCAGTCGTGTCCTGCTCTTTGTAACCTCATGGACTCCTGCACGTCTGACTTCCCTATCCTTCACCATCTCCTGGACTTTGCTCAAACTCATGTCCATTGAGTTGGTGATATCATCCAGCCATCTCAGCCTCTGATGCCCTTTTCTCTTCCTGCTCTCAATCTTTTCCAGCATCAGGGTCTTTTCCAGGAATAGCCTCTTCACATCAGGTGGCCAAAATGCTGGAGCTTCAGCTTGATACTTTTGAACTCTTGAGAGCCCTTTGGACAGCAAGGAGATCAAACTAGTCAAGCCTAAAGGAAATCAGTCCTAAATATTCATTGGAAGGGCTGATACTGAAGCTCCAATATTTTGGCAATGTGATTCAACGAGCCAACTCACTGAAAAAGACCCTGACACTTAGAAAGACTGAAGGAAGGACAAGAAGGGGATGACTGTGGATGAAATGGTTGAATGGCAACACCAACTCAATGGACATAAGTTTGAGTGCGCTCTGGGAATTGGTGAAGGACAGGAAGGTCAGACATGCTGCAGTCCATGGGGTCACAAAGAGTTGGACATGAATGAGTGACTGAACAACAAATAGATCCTTACTCAGCCTTCTTTATGGTCCAATTCTCAGTTCCATACATGACTACTGGAAAATACATAGCTTTGACTATATGGATCTTTGTCAGCAAAGTGATGTCTCTGCTTTTTATTTTTATTATTTTTTGCCATTTGCATGTGATTTTAGTTTTATTTTTTTAAATTTTACTTTATTTTACTTTACAATACTGTATTGGTTTTGCCATACATCAACACAAATCTGCCACGAGTGTATATGAGTTCCCAATCCTGAACCTCCTTTCCCACCTCCCTCCCCATACCATCTCTCTGGGTCATCCCAGTGCACCAGCCCCAAGCATCCGGTATCCTTGTCCAATTCTCAGTTCCATACATGACTACTGGAAAATACATAGCTTTGACTATATGGATCTTTGTCAGCAAAGTGATGTCTCTGCTTTTTATTTTTATTATTTTTTGCCATTTGCATGTGATTTTAGTTTTATTTTTTTAAATTTTACTTTATTTTACTTTACAATACTGTATTGGTTTTGCCATACATCAACACAAATCTGCCACGAGTGTATATGAGTTCCCAATCCTGAACCTCCTTTCCCACCTCCCTCCCCATACCATCTCTCTGGGTCATCCCAGTGCACCAGCCCCAAGCATCCGGTATCCTGCATTGAACCTAGACTGACAATTCATTTCTTACATGATAGTATACATGTTTCAATGCTATTCTCCCAAATCATCCCACCTTCTCCCTCTCCCACGGAGTCCAAAAGTCTGTTCTAAACATCTGTGTCTCTTTTGCTGTCTCACATACAAGCTTATCATTTGCTATCTGGGTTCATCATAGCTTTTCTTCCAAGGAGCAAGTGTGTTTTAATTTCATGGTTGCAGTCACCATCTACAGTGATCTTGGAGAAAATAGAATCTGTTACCTTTTCCATTTTTTTCCCCATCTATTTGCCGTGAAGTCATGGGTGGGATGGCATGATCTTAGTTTTTTGGTGGTATCATTTTATGAACACACATAATCTCTTAATTTAGTCTTTCCTAAGAAACATAAGATTCATTGCTATTATTATTTTAACCCATTTAATACTAATTCATTTGCCATAAATATATTGATTAACTTCTCTGCATCAGGAGAGATAAAGTACCAGCTGAGGCCTACAGAAGCATTGCCTTCTGACTGCTTACCATGGGGGCTGTTGTGGGGTACACACAGGATACTTGAGCATCATGCTCTGAACAGCTGTGCCTTTAGCCACTGTGACTGCAGAGGCACAAAAGCAGAGTTAATTGTTGTATTTAACTCTGATCATCCAGCACTGACTCTTCTTTTACACAACAACCTATGTCGCTAAAACAAGCAAATTCAGAATAATAAGAAGACAAGAATGAATAAAATACTGGTAAAACTAATATTTGAGCAAATTCACCATATTTTACCCTTTTCTAATTCTAAACAGCCTCTGACCCTCTGATCCTATACCTGGCATTTCAAGCTGATTTGCGTTTCTAGTTTGGTGGCCAACCTTTCCTGGTGGCTTGAGTTTTGGGAACCCATTTTCTCTTCCCGATCCTTCCCTTTAGGAGATATGAGTGATGCCAGAAATGTCTTGGGATCTGTAGAGGTCAAGCTCAAAGTTTCAAGAAATTTGATTTTAATTTCAATTAAATTGAAATTTTAATTTCAGTTATATTAAATATGTTTTCTGCTTTAAGTTTAAGAAAGTGAGCAGGATAATGAAAGGACATATCAGTATCAAAAGAGAAATGTAAATGACTCATAAACATATGGAAAGTGTTAGAAATCAAAGGAATGCAAATTTACCATTGAGCTCTCATGTTTTATCAAACTGACACATCTTTTAAAAGAAAAGGTAACTGTTCTGAACCATGTATGTCGTGCTCTTCCCAGCTGGAGCTCACACATCCTGGTCTCTCTTCCTGAAACACAACTGCTACACCTTCTATGCTCCCGTAAGCCCATCAACCCTGAAATTTTTACCTGAAGTGACATTTGTACCTTGTTCATCTCAGCTGAGCTCCCTTGATATATTATATACTTTCCTGTCTTCTCAAAATAGTAGTTAAATGCATAATAAGTATTTTTATCTTTGTTGCTTTTATTTGCTAAAACGTATTTTTATGTTTTATGTATTTTGCTAGGCATGCATCCAGATTTTTCTTTTATCAAGCCAGTTAAGTAATTGTTACAACCTAGTCTATGTGATTTCTCCATGATTTGATGGATAACAATTGTCATGTCATTATGGTATGGTCTCTCCTTTCCTCACATATCTGAAAAGCCCTCTCTATCATATGTCAGGTTTCCATACAAGCAAGCATGAGTCTATGTTTGAACTTTTTATTCTGTTTCAAGGTCTATTTGTCTACTCCTGCAGCTATACCGAGTTTTGAAAACCTAATTGATAGTATGTTCAATATCAATAAAGGTGAATTTCTCCATACTTACTTCTAGAAAAACGGTGGTCATTATTTCATTGAAACTTCCTTTCAATCTCTATAATCCCCTCTGCAAGGAATCTCCTAAGTGAGAGATTATATTTTTGTTTTCTACCTTCTTGATTCATCTGTCATCTCTCTGTGCTACGCTTTCTGTACTTTTTCTTAGTAGTTCTATCCCCTGGCCCATTGATTTTCTCTTTAAGCATACATATTTAAATGTTAAGTAAGTTCGTCTGGAATATCTTATTGATTTTCACATTTTCAAATTCTGCATTTTATTTTGTGATTTTCAATTCTTCTGGACATTTTCCCATCTCATACTATCAATGATTTTCATTTTCTTTTTATTTTCAGAAACATATTAAGTGCCTATTTTTTACTACATCTCATATTTCCAGAACCCCTGGTCATTAAAAAAAAAAAAAAACCAAAAACTTGATTTTGCTGATTGTGCTGACTTTTACTACCTTCCTCAAAATTTTGTAATTTGAAATACGATTTCATGTGTTGGATCTTTTTTATATGACAATGGCTTGAGGAATTCTCTTTTTGCAAATCACATTGGAAGAGTTGTACCTTAAGTGATTTATTTATTTATTATTTTTTTTGTGGTTGTTTTCTGTGTGTTTATATGAACGTAAGAAATTCAAGCTCCAAACTCATATGAAGGATGACCTGTAATGAAGCTTTAAGGGATTGTGTGGCATCTTACACACAGATACACACATACCTCTGAAGTGTGCATGTTCACCTCATGCCACTCTTTATAGGTTTACTATTATTATTTGTATTTGTATTTCAACTCCCACTAGGGCATAGTTAACTCTAAGATTGCAGCTTCATGTGGGAGCCCAAATACTATGTCCACTCATGTCCATTAAAATGAGAGTGACCATAAATCATGATTTATCTTTGCTGTTCCAGATTCCAGCAGGCTACCATTTGCTCTGGACTTTCACATTTGTATGAATAAAATAGTGGTAGTATTATCTGTTGCCTCCCGCTTCTTCCATGGTCTGGTTGGTAGTGAATGAAATAACACCGTGGCCCAAAGAGTGGTCCTTTTAACATCAGGTTAAATGTGAACAATGGACAGAGGTGACCTTCTTTCTCTAGCCCTTTCCAGACCCAGGGGAGCTAACATGTCTCTCTTAAGAAGAGCACACAGGGGCCTCTCTGATAAAACAAACTGTGCTCAAGTTTAAGCAGAGGGACGAATTGGTCACCTAATTTGTCACCGCTGCTCCCACTAGCCCTGTAGTAAATGGCCAGTAGTGATCTAACTTGTGCAATCTTTTTTCAGATTAATTTTATGATTTTCATTTCAAATTTTCTTGTGTATGTAAGAAGAAAAAAGTCTGTTATCATGTAGCTTCCATTATTAGAAAAAATTGCAAAGACTTAAATGATAGCTTTTTTTAAAAAATTATTTATTTATTTTTTAATTTTACTTTACAATGCTGTATTGGTTTTGCCATACATTGACATGAATCTGCCACGGGTGTACATGAGTTCCCAATCCTGAACCCCCCTCCCACCTCTCTCCCCATATCATCTCTCTGGGTCATCCCAGTGTACCAGCCCCAAGCATCCAGTATCCTGTGTCGAACATAGACTGGCGATTTGTTTCTTACATGACAGTATACAGGTTTCAATGCCATTCTCCCAAAAGATCCCACCCTCCCCATCTCCCACAGAGTCCAAAAGTCTGTCTATACATCTGTGTCTCTTTTGCTGTCTTACATACAGGGTTATCATTACCATCTTTCTAAATTCCATATATATGTGTTAATATACTGCATTGGTGTTTTTCTTTCTGGCTTACTTCACTCTGTATAATCGGTTCCAGTTTCATCCACCTCATAGAACTGATTCAAATGTATTCTTTTTAATGGCTGAGTAATAATCCATTGTGTATATGTACCATAGCTTTCTTATCCATTCATCTGCTGATGGACATCTAGGTTGCTTCCATGTCCTGGCTATTATAAACAGTGCTGTGATGAACATTGGGGTACATGTGTCTCTTCTATTCTAGTTTCCTCAGTGTGTATGCCCAGCAGTGGGATTGCTGGGTCATAAGGCAGTTCAATTTCCAATTTTTTAAGAAATCACCACACTGTTCTCCATAGTGGCTGTACCAGTTTGCATTCCCACCAACAGTGTAAGAGGGTTCCCTTTTCTCCACACCTTCTCCAGCATTTATTGCTTGTAGACATTTGGGTCACAGCCATTCTGCCTGCTGTGAAATGGTATCTCAATGATAGCTTTTATATCAGTACTATGAGTAGTTTCTGATGGAGAATTGATAAATTCTACTAAATATTTTTTTTTTCTTTTTCAGGCAATTTATGAAATCAAAAGAAACCTTTGGATGTTTATTCTCTTAAAAGTGAAATAGTACCATGAATGTTATCGTCAAATCAGATTTAAAGTTCACTATAAAAGAATTTTTTTCTGTGGCATACAAATCCAAGGACAGATTTTGGGGATTCGCTGCATCATGGAAGAAACAGTTTTCCTATTACATTAAGAAACCTCTGGAGCAGAAATGCCCTTGAATTGGTTGCTATTCATGTCAATGTATGGCAAAACCAATACATTATTGTAAAGTAAAACAAATAAAAAAAAAGAAAACAAAAAAAAATACAGCTTATATTGTGTGCAAGTCCCCTACAATATTATAAACATAAAAGACAAAACCTTATATTTCTTGTGGTTATTATAAATATTATATACATACATATGTATACACACATGTTTATTGTAACTTAACTAGTCAACTACCAAATATATATAACAAAGATTTTAGATAGATAGTATAATATCTACTTCTATAAATGTATGTGTGTATGTCAGCATGGCAGAATACACTTTTAAGAAATCAATTAAAAGATGGAAGCTTTGAAAGATTCTTTTTAAGGTTATAGTAATGTCAATGATTTTATTAACCTATTAATATAAATTTGTAAATTGAGTAAAAGCATCTTCTAAAATCTGGTTATATACCATATTATTAATATATTGGTTGCATATTGCCTTTTTCTTTTGGAAAATGATAATAAAACTGTGTGATGACTGAATTGAAATGCAAGTCACTCAGTCGTGTCTGACCCTTTGGACCCCATGGACTAAACAGTCCATGGAATTCTCCAGGCCAGAATACTGGAGTGGGTAGCCCTTCCCTTCTCCAGGGGATCTTCCCAACCCAGGGATGAAATCTATGCACTGCAGGCAGATTCTTTACCATCTGAGCCACAAGGGAAGCCCAAGAATACTTGAGTGGGTAGCCTATCCCTTCAGCATATCTTCTCAACCCAGGAATCAAACCAGGGGCGGGTGGATTCCTTACCTACTGAGCTATTAGGGAAACACTGATATATTTTTCAGCTTTAGAAAAAAGAGAACATTAGAAACAAACCCTGCATAGAGAAAAACACAAAGATTAGCTTCAAAAAAAAAGGGGGGGGGTTTCTCCAGGCCAGAATACTGGAGTGGGTAGCCCTTCCCTTCTCCAGGGGATCTTCCCAACCCAGGGATGAAATCTATGCACTGCAGGCAGATTCTTTACCATCTGAGCCACAAGGGAAGCCCAAGAATACTTGAGTGGGTAGCCTATCCCTTCAGCATATCTTCTCAACCCAGGAATCAAACCAGGGGCGGGTGGATTCCTTACCTACTGAGCTATTAGGGAAACACTGATATATTTTTCAGCTTTAGAAAAAAGAGAACATTAGAAACAAACCCTGCATAGAGAAAAACACAAAGATTAGCTTCAAAAAAAAAGGGGGGGGGGATTGAACATGGTAAATGACAATAATGCAGGGGAAGTAATATACAAGAACTACTTTAGGATGCCCTAACCAGCAGGGAGAATTTTCTGAGGCAATGTCAATCTTTAATTCAACAAATTGCATTCTGAAGCCAATTATAATGAAGTTAAGAGGGTCTATGATTTTTCAAAAATTGTGAAAACCTTCAAAGAAAAATAAACTGATAATATATTTGATCAATTTTGATGTGTAATAATGTTTATGAAGATAGATTCTTTGAAACGAATTGAAAATACCCTAAAAGCATTTGGGCTGAGTATTTACACATTTTGATATGAGAAACATTTGAATTGAGAATCTTATCTGTTTGGCATATTTTTTTTTCGCTGAACTCACCAGCTGTCTCAGCATCTGTAAAAAGAGCTCTTTTCTTTTCCTATGGTCAATGGAGAAAAGTCAATGCAACTGTCAAAATCTTCAAATTTATTTACCATAAATTGTGATTCTGAAGAGGATTGCTGGTACTTTTCAAAAAGAGGTTAAAAATATTGAGAACATATTTTAAACATTACAGTTGTCAGGGAGATAACTATGGGCTAGCATCAGAAACACACTTTGCTAAGGAACATCAGGCATGACTGCTGAATGAGTTACGAAAGTTCAACTGTGACACCAAAGACAAGTCAAAAAATGTTGTAGGTAAGTGTTAAGTGTAGACACTTGATAGTAAATGTGAGCAGTGAGCATCTCAGTGAGTATCAATCCACACTTATAGGTTTAGATATATTAAGTGTAGCAGACTTGTGTGGAGCTGGCAAAAGGTAGGAGAACAAGGAAGAGCCACATCCAATGGACACCAAATATTTGTGAGGCCCTTGGTGTTGTGAAAGTGCTGCATTCAATATGCCAGCACATTTGGAAAATAGCAGTGGCCATAGGACTGGAAAAGGTCAATTTTCATTCCAATCCCGAAGAAAGGCAATGCCAAAGAATGTTCAAGCTACCACACAATTGCACTCATCTCACACGCGAGTAAAGTAATACTCAAAATTCTCCAAGCCTGGCTTCAGTGATACGTGAACTGCAAAATTCCAGATGTTCAAGCTGGTTTTAGAAAAGGCAGAGGAACCAGAGATCAAATTGCCAACATCTGCTGGTTCATGGAAAAAGCAAGAGAGTTCCAGAAAAACATCTATTTCTGCTTTAGTGACTATGCCAAAACATTTGACTGTGTGGATCACAATAAACTGTGGAAAATTCTGAAAGAGATGGAAATACCAGACTACCTGCCCTGCCTCTTGAGAAACCTGTATGCAGGTCAGGAAGCATCAATGAGAACTGGACATGGAACAACAGAGTGGTTTCAAATAGGGAAGCTTATTTAACTTATATGTAGAGTACATCCTAAGAAATGCTGGGCTGGAAGAAGCACAAGCTGGAATCAAGATTGCCAGGAGAAATATCAGTAACCTCAGATATCCAGATAACACCACTCTTATGGCAGAACGTGAAGAAGAACTAAAGAGCCTCTTGATGAAAGTGAAAGAGGAAAGTGAATAAGTTGGCTTAAAGCTTAATATTTAGAAAACAAAGATCATGGCATCTGGTCCCATCACTTCATGGCAAATAGATGGGAAAATAGTGGAAATATGCTTTCTGTTAAATAAATACTTTATTTTTGGGGCTCTAAAATCACTGCAGANAGGCTGTATATTGTCACCCTGCTTATTTAACATCTATGCAGAGTACATCATGAGAAATGCAAGGCTGGATGAAGCACAAGCTGGAATCAGAATAACTGGGAGAAGTATCGATAGCCTCAGATATGCAGATAACACCACCCTTATGGCAGAAAGTGAAGAAGAACTAAAGAGCCTCTTGATGAAAGTGAAAGAGGAAAGTGAATAAGTTGGCTTAAAGCTTAATATTTAGAAAACAAAGATCATGGCATCTGGTCCCATCACTTCATGGCAAATAGATGGGAAAATAGTGGAAATATGCTTTCTGTTAAATAAATACTTTATTTTTGGGGCTCTAAAATCACTGCAGATGCTAATTATAGCCATGAAATTAAAAGACACTTACTCCTTGGAAGGAAAGTTATGAACAAACTAGACTGCATATTAAAAAGCAGAGACATTACTTTGTCAACAAAGGGCCGTCTAGTCAAAGCTATGGTTTTTCTAGTAGTCATGTGTGGATGTGAGAGTTGGACTAGAAAGAAAGCTAAGTGCCAAAGAATTGATGCTTTTGAACTGTGGTGTTGGAGAAGATGCTTGAGAGTCCCTTGGCCTGCAAGGAAATCAAACCAGTCCATCCCAAAAGAGATCAGTCCTGAATGTTCATTGGAAGGACTGATTTTGAAGTTGAAACTACAGTACTTTGGCCTCCTGGTGCAAAGAGCTGACTCATTTGAAAAGACGCTGATGCTGGGAAAGATTGAGGGCAGGAGGAGAAGGGGATGACAGAGGATGAGATGATTGGATGGCATCACCAACTCAATGGACATGAGTTTGAGTGAACTCTGGGAGTTGGTGATGGCCAAGGAGGTCTGGCGTGCTGCAGTTCATGAAGTCTCAAAGAGTTGGACACAACTGAGTGACTGAACTGAACTGTTCTCCTGGAGAGCTTAATTAGTTCAGTCATTGGTGACATCTCTCTGGGCCAGTGTTTGTATCCAAGAAACACAGACAAAACCCATTCTTGTTCCTCGGGTTAAGCGGAGCCATGTGTGGCCTGGCTAACTCACCCTCCTTCTGTCTCCTCCCTCTGCTGAGCTATTTCTTATCCTCAGTTCTGATTTTTGTAGCTCCTGTGATATCAGAAATGGCTGCAAGAGTGATACATGTGAGACATGTGTGAGACTACACATGTAGTCACATTTACTGGTAAAACATGTCCAAGATTTACGAGTGGGGCCTTCCACCCTGTTGCTCCTCTTAGTACAAGATCATATGTGAGCCTCATTGGAATATACCAGAGCTCAAGGGAAAAGGAAGGAAGGAAGTAGAAAAAGGAATCCTGAAAATCTGACTGATTATTCAAAAGAGGCCAATTTTACTTGGACAAGACTAAGATGAAGTTTGGAAATGACTGAAATAACTTAAAGAAAATTGACAGTTTACGCATTTGAGAAGATATAGGAGATGATGAGAAAGCTGTGTTACTGAAAACGTTCATGTTCTTAACATGCAAAATTGATAGGTTGGAGTTGGAGCAGAAAACCACAGATTGCAGTGTCATTCAACAAAAGGGTGGCTCATGCTCCCCTAACCTCCAAACTCCCTGAAGGGTTTCATTAAGGCAGTTTTAAAGGCCACGTGAGACAGGGATGTAGTTGGTTGATGAAAGTTCTTGGTGTTGGAATCCTTTATTATTGCAACTATATGGTGTAGGTCAGGTTACACTGTTTCTATAAGCTTTATTTTCTTTTCTGCAACTTTGTATCTCCATCTGAATGGAAAAGTATTACACCCTTAAATGCCAGAGTCTTGAGAATGGGATATCCTATATTTTTCAGAATATAAGTGGTATTCTTAATTAGAAGCAAAAACAATAGAATACAAAGGTTGAAGTAAAAGAAACAGATTTGATATGGGATCAGATTTGTTCTTCCCTATTACAGTTGAACTTAGTTGCAAAATCATATTCTATATTTTTGCACATTGAGGCTCTAAAACTTCACTCAAACCTTACTTTGTATGTATATAAATATTGATACATCAAAATTATTATGACATTTTAATGGTGGCAGGATGTCATGTAATTATGTATTTAGTATTTGATATATTTATGGTTTACAGTTCATCTACAATGTACATTATAGCATTTAGAGTGATCAAACAAAGTAAATGCTACTTTAAAATAAAAGTTCAGTAAAAACCTTGGCCCAGTGTGCTGTGTCAAGCCCACTGGAAATAACACACACAGTCTATTTTACTGGAACTTGACAGCTTTCCTGAGTCAAAACCACCAAGTCATGATTTGATCCATCTGGGTGACTCTGTACTTGCCTCCTTGTATCTTGCCTGTCTCCTGGCTTCTCGACTTTTTACTTGTACTTTCAGCTTGGTGACCTACTTGGCTGAAAGTTTTTTAGAAAAGGTCTGATTGAAAGTCAATTATGTATGTGACTTGGATAGTGGATACCAGCAACAGTAACCAAATATACAAAGACAAGCCAAAATCAGAAAGCACTGGTTAAGGGAAGAGAGCGAGGGGTGGCCGAGGTTTATACTGAATGTACTTTGCAGGTGCTATGGCAGATACCTAAAAACTGGTTCAAAGTTTGTTTGGTTTTCCCCTAGAATATTCATGAGAAATGCCTGCTTTGCTTGTGTATTAGTTGGCACTGCTTGTACAGTTGTGCTTCCTGTACAATTCTGTGTAATCCAGTGGGGAATCATAGCCCAGCAATTTGTCAGTGGCTTTTCTGCCCTTTGTGCTTGTATCTTAACATTTTCCAAATTCAGATGAATATATGGCTTCGGTCCCCTCCAAAGAAATAACAATGTCAACTTCACACTTGTTTTATGATGGAAAATCTTTGCCATCATAGTTTTCACATGAAATATATATTTGCCACTTCCCAAATGTCAAGTCTAATAGAACTGGGATACAAATGATGTATTTCTTTGTAGCCATCAACCCTTTAAGGTTATGACATAATGTGACATACATCTTTGTCATGATAAAGTAAGCACTTTAATGATGTCATGATTTTTTGATGTTTTCAAATACTGAAAATAGTGTGAGTTTACTCTGAGTTCTACAAATTTTACAGTACATATCATGTCAAAACTCATGGATAATTAATTAAATAGCTATCAGTAACATACCTGCATTAAATATTTCACTACAGAAGAAAGATTTATCAAATCTTTATATTTTAAGTGAAAATAAAAACTTTCAAAAGCAACCAAAAAAGAAATGCAATTTGAGAAAACCCAAAATGGTAGATGTAGCTTCTTTTAAAAAATAAATATAGTTGGTTAAAAAAAAAAAAACTATTATACAGAACCTTGTTATAAAGCATGTTTCCATTTTTTTAAACAAAAGCATTAATTTTAACTGAAAATTACATGTTCATATCATTAAAACAGCAAATATTCAAATTTCATGCTTGTAACAATAATTTGTCATGAAATGAATATTTGAAAGAAATTCACTGCATGTAATTCAATGAATATATAATTCTCAGACCAATCTTAAATGAAAACTCTCTTTTTAAACTTATATGCATTCCAATGACATACTTTCCCTAAAAAAAGATTGATTAGACATTTCTAAGTGGAAAGTGCTAAAGGACTTACTGCTGGTAAGAACAAAAAATTCTCAGAAGATTCCCTAGTTTCAATAGTTTTTCACACCTTGATGTAATTTCAGTTGTATGAAGAGGATAATCATATGCACATTGCAGAGTCTTTTTTAAAACCACTTTATTTTGGTAGGCTTGTCATACAAATAGCTGTATATATCTAATGCACACAATTTAATGAGATTTGAGCTAATTCTATGTCTATAAAAAAATCACCACATTCTATGCCATAAATGTACCCATCACTCCCTGCCTTATTTACTTATTTATTATTTTTATAGTAATAATACATAACATAAGATCTACATTTTCAGGAAAATTTTACATATACAATATGGTACTGTTAACTACAAGCTTTGTGCTGTAAAAAACACAGTCCTTAAGAATTCTCTGCTTGGGAATGTCTAATCATTATTTTGTAGGGGGAATACGTCATTAAAATGCTTAGAAGGATTTTACAAGGGAAATTTTGGGTTAAAAGACTAGTTTGACAATTATATATGCATGAATATAATATACATACTATAATAAATATATTCTCTATATAAATGAGGTTAAACACAAATCATACTGTCTCAAGTAAAAATATATATATATGAATGCTTGCAATGCTGCCTCATTGCACCATTGTGCAACAAGGCAACAGCTTCTGCAGTCTTTACTATTCATTCTGTGAGTGGTGTTCAGTCATGAGATTGACGTCATGAGAAGAAACTGTTTTGAGTTCTGCTCAAGTAGGTGAATCTTCCCAGGTGGCCCTAGTGGTTGAAATCTGCCGGCCAATACAGGAGATATAAGAGACATGGGTGCAGTCCCTGGTTCGGGAAGATCCCCTGGCAATCCAGCCCAGTATTTTTGCCTGGAGAATCCCATGGACAGAGAAGTCTCGTGGGCCACAGTTCATAGGATCGCATAGTGTTGGAGACTACTGAAGAGACTTAGCACACACATACATGTAGGTGAACTTTTTTACTATATCTACTTTTCCTTTCTACCTTCTACCTTGTAAGGTTACTTGTTTAAAGTAAATTTCGTGGTGGTCACTGGTGTGTCCTCGCATAGAGGGGAATCTCAGTAAATACCTGCAAATGAATAAAAGAGTCATTGATTAGTGGAGAAAATAATATAAATCAATGACTAGATTTTTAAATTGAATTATAGTTAATTTACAATATTGTGTTGCTTTCAGGTGTACAGGAGGGTGATTCAATTTTAAATATACATACACATGTAGATACATGTGCATATATATATATATGTTGTTCAGTGACTAAGTCATATCTGACTCTTTGTGACCCCAAGGACTGCAGCACACAGGAGTCTCTGTTGCTGCTGCTGCTAAGTTGCTTCAGTCGTGTCTGACTCTGAGCAACTCCATAGACGGCAGCCCACCAGGCTCCCCCATCCCTGAGATTCTCCAGGCAAGAACACTGGAGTGGGTTGCCATTTCCTTCTCCAACACATGTAAGTGAAAAGTGAAAGTGAAGTCGCTCAGTCGTGTCCGACTCTTAGCGACCCCATGGACTGCAGCCTACCAGGATCCTCCGTGGAAATGAGTACAACAAGGCTGTATATTGTCACCCTGTTTATTTAACTTACATGCAGAGTACATCATGAAATATGCCAGGCTGGATGAAGCTCAAGCTGGAATCAAGATTGCCAGGAGAAATACAATCTCAGTATGCAGATGACACCACCCTTATGGTAGAAAGTGAGGAGGAACTAAAGAGCCTCTTGATGAAGGTGAAGGAGGAGAATGAAAATGCTGGCTTAAAACTCAGCTTGAAAAACTAAGATAATGGCATCCAGTCTCATCACTTC
The DNA here is from genome assembly GCA_006410675.1 of Oreotragus oreotragus. Lineage (NCBI taxonomy): Eukaryota > Metazoa > Chordata > Mammalia > Artiodactyla > Bovidae > Oreotragus > Oreotragus oreotragus. The sequence goes on from SJYX01015371.1 coordinate 16,845, forward strand.
ATGGTAAATAGATGGGGAAAAAATGGAAACAATGACAAACTTTACTTTCTTGAGCACCAAGATCACTGCAGACAGTGACTGTAGCCATGAATTTAAAAGATGCTTGTTCCTTGGAAGAAAGTTATGACAAACATAGACAGCATATTAAAAACCAGAGATATCACTTTGCTGACAAGGGTCTATATAACTTAAGCCATGGTTTTACCTGTAGTCATGTATGGATGTGAGAGTTGAACCATAAAGAAAGCTGAGCACTGAAGAACTGATGCTTTTTAACTGTGATGTTGGAGAAGACTCTTAAGAGTCCCTTGGACTGCAAGGAGATATAACCAGTCCATCCTAAAGGAGATCAATCCTGGGTGTTCATTGTGAAGACTGATGCTGGAGCTGAAACTCCAATACTTTGGCCACCTGATGCAAAGAACTGACTGATTGGAAAAGACCCTGCTGCTAGGAAAGATTGAGGGCAGGAGGAGAAGGGGATGACAGAGGATGAGATGGTTGTATGGCATCACTGATTCTATAGATAGGAGTTTGAGCAAACTACAGAAGATAGTGAAAGACAGGGAAGCTTTCCATGCTACAGTCCATGGGGTCGCAAAGAGTTAGATATTACTGAGTGACTTAACAACATATATAGACATATATGTATATATAATTTCTCCATATGTTATTATAAAATATTGGCTATAGTTCCCTGTGCTTTAGAGTAAATCCTTATTCTTTGTTAATCCCATATTCCTAGCTTATCTCTCCCTCCCATTTGGCCTTTGGTAACCATAAGTTTGTTTTCTATGTCTGTTAATCTGTTTTGTATAGAGATTGATTTGTGTTACTTCCTGGATTCCACATATAAGTGATACCATATAATATTTTCTTTGTCTGACTTTATTCACTTAATATGATAATCTCTATATCCATCTATATTGCTGCTGCTGCTGCTGCTGCTGCTGCTGCTGCTAAGTCACTTCAGTCGCGTCTGACTCTGTGCAACCCCTTAGACAGCAGCCCACAAGGCTCCTCCTTCCCTGGGATTCTCCAGGCAAGAACACTGGAGTGGGTTGCCATTTCCTTCTCCAATGCAGGAAAGTGAAAAGTGAAAGTGAAGTCGCTCAGTCATGTCTGACTCGTAGCGACCCCATGAACTGCAGCCTACCAGGCTCCTCTGCCCATGGGGTTTTCCAGGCAAGAGTGCTGGAGTGNCAAGGCTCCTCCGTCCCTGGGATTCTCCAGGCAAGAACACTGGAGTGGGTTGCCATTTCCTTCTCCAATGCAGGAAAGTGAAAAGTGAAAGTGAAGTTGCTCAGTCATGTCTGACTCGTAGCGACCCCATGAACTGCAGCCTACCAGGCTCCTCTGCCCATGGGGTTTTCCAGGCAAGAGTGCTGGAGTGGGTTGCCATTGCCTTCTCCCTATATTGCTGCAAATGACATTATTTCATATACATATCCCACATTTTCTTAAGCCAATCATCTGTTGACAGACATCACTCAGATTGACATCACTCAGATTGTTTCCGTGTCTTGGCTACTGTAAATAATGTTGCTATGAACGATGGGGTGCATGCATATTTTCAAATTAGAGTTTTTTTCTCTTTTGAGGATATATGCCCAGGAGTGGGATCATATAGTAGTTCTATTTTCATTTATCTAAGGGACTTACATACTGTTCTTCAAAGTGGTTGTACCAAAACTCTCCCACCAAGAGTTAGGAGGGTTCATTTTTCTCCATACCCTTTCCAGAATTTATTATTTGTAGACACTGTGATAAAGACTTCCTTCTCCAATGCATGAAAGTGAAGTCGCTCTGTCGTGTCTGACTCTTCGCGACCCCATACTGCAGCCAACCAGCCTCCTCCGTCCATGGGATTTTCCAGGCAAGAGTACTGGGGTGGGGTGCCATTGCCTTCTCTGATAAAAGACTATTCTGACCAGTGGCTTGTGGTACCTAATTATAGTTTCGACTGCTGCTGCTGCTAAGTCGCTTCAGTCGTGTTCAACTCTGTGCGACCTCATAGACGGCAGCCCACCAGGCTCCCCCATCCCTGGGATTCTCCAGGCAAGAATACTGGAGTGGGTTGCCATTTCCTTCTCCAATGCATGAAAGTGAAAAGTGAAAGTGAAGTCGCTCAGTCGTGTTGGACTCCTAGTGACCACATGGACTGCAGCCTATCAGGCTCCTCCCTCCATGGGATTTTCCAGGCAAGAGTACTGAAGTGGGGTGCCTAGGTGGAGCCTAAATACAGTCTGCATTTCTCTAACAGTTAGTGATGTTGAGCCTTTTTGCATATGCCTGTTGATCATCTATACAACTTCTTTGAAGAAAAGTCTGTTTAAGTCTTCTGCCCTTTTTTTTTATTGTAGTGTTTAATTTTTGATATCGAGTTTAAGAGCTGTTGTGTATATTTTGCATACTAAATCCTCATTTGCCACATTATTTGCAAATATTTTCTCTATTACATAGGTTGTCTTTTTAGTTTAGTTGATGGTTTCCTTCACTGTGCAAAGCTTTTAAGTTGAATTAGGCCCCATTCATCTTAGATTTTTTTTTTTTAAGTTCTCTGTCTTACTTGCTTAAGGCACTTTTATATTAATCGCTAGTATAGACTATTACATTTCCAACAAAATAATGATGGTAATTTTACTGCCCATGCAATACCAGCAGTCAGTAGTGTGCCAATTATTCTGTGCACAGTATTTATTCAATCATCACCCAACCTCAAGTAAGGCAGTTGTTTTGCCCCATACACAGGTGAGGATGCAAGGTAGGTCAGTGGGGTCACAAAACTTGCTCCAGGTTGAAATTCAGTGTCAGGATGTGTACCTAGAATTCAGGCTTCAGGGTCAGGGCCTAAACGTCAAGATGGTCCTTCCTGTCCCTGTTACTGCATATCCTACTGTGATGACCTGCAGTTATCTGAGGTGATTAACTAACAGGTCTTTATCAAGCTCACTAACTGGAGATATTGTCCTTTTATCTTCTCTACTTCAATGGAATTTTTCATGCTTGTGGCAATTTCTGTTTTTTCCTCACGTGAATATCACTTTCAGTGCACTGTAATTGTGCTAGGTTTTTATTCAGCATTTCACTTGTATTAAGTTGTTCCTGATGTTTATATTTGCAAACTCTAGCCCTTCTGTGAAACATAAGATTTTAAAGGGAATTGTAAACTGTAATTATGTCTTCTTAAAGAAAGTGAAAAGAACTAAAGAGCCTCTTGATGAAAGTGAAAGAGGAGAGTGAAAAAGCTGGCTTAAAGCTCAACATTCAAAAAACAAAATCATGGCATCTGGTCCCGTCACTTCACGGCAAATAGATGGGGAAACAGTGGAAACAGTGGCAGACTTTATTTTTCTGGGCTCCAAAATCATGGCAGATGGTGACTGCAGCCATGAAATTAAAAGACGCTTACTCCTTGGAAGGAAAGTTATGACCAATCTAGACAGCATATTAAAAAGCAGAGACATTACTTTGCCAATAAAGTTCCGTCTAGTCAAAGCTGTGATTTTTCCAGTAGTCATGTATAGATGTGAGAGTTGGACTATAAAGAAAATTGAGCACTGAAGAATTGATGCTTTTGAACTGTGGTGTTGGAGAAGACTCTTGAGAGTCCCTTGGACTACAAAGAGATCCAACCAGTCCATTCCAAAGGAGATCAGTCCTGGGTGTTCATTGGAAGNAGAGTTGGACTATAAAGAAAATTGAGCACTGAAGAATTGATGCTTTTGAACTGTGGTGTTGGAGAAGACTCTTGAGAGTCCCTTGGACTACAAAGAGATCCAACCAGTCCATTCCAAAGGAGATCAGTCCTGGGTGTTCATTGGAAGGACTGATGTTGAAGCTGAAACTCCAATACTTTGGCCACCTGATGAGATGAACTGACTCATTTGAAAAGACGCTGATGCTGGGAAAGATTGAGGGAAGGAGGAGAGGGGGACGACAGAGGATGAGATGGTTGGATGGCATCACCGACTCAATGGACATGGGTTTGTGTGGACTCCGGGAGTTGGTGATGGACAGAGAGGCCTGGTGTGCTGCAGTCCATTAGGTCACAAAGAGTTGGATACGACTGAACTGAACTGACTGAAAGATAGTTTAGATTTACTTTTGTTTTTCCATATCTCAAATCTAACAGCTGAGTAAACATGAAGATATTTACAAATAATTGCTATATATTCTAGCACTGAGTCGCAGAGTAATAGACAAAGGTGAGACTGCACTCACAGACTGCTTATTCCCAAGTTCAGTGATTGTGTAGGATAAATATAGCACAGAATGCAGATGGTCTCCAAGCAGCTGGACAGAGCCGCTTTTCAATAGTGGAGCTTAATGATGGATTCATATATTTAAACAGAGTCTCAGGCAAAAGTTGGCCATCCTGGACACTTATGTTATTTACCTATTTGTGAATATTCTTTGGTAACATCTTCTCTGAATTATGATTTCCATAGCAAGTACAACAGCAGATGTTAGAAAACATTTTTTCTTTGAATTTTCATATGACATAGCTATACAGTTATAGATTGCTCCATGTAAAATTTTTTTCTGGCTATTAGATGGTAATATAAATTTGGAAATATAATGTTTTTTCAATTTCACAAAAGTGAAAGTGAAAGTTGCTCAGTCGTGTGCAGCTCTTTGTGATTCCATCGACTGTAGTCTATGGAATTTTCCAGGCCAGAATACTGGAGTGGGTAGCTGTTCCCTTTTCCAGGGGATCCTCCCAACCCAGGGATTTCATGGCACTATGCAGTTACTTACTCCATAACTTTGTGACTGAACAACAATGAATGAATATTTAGAATTAATATGACTTTTTCATCTATACAATTAAGAATTATTAACCTCCAATTAAAATAAATAAATTTATATTTTAAAAAATAATTATACTATTATAAAGTAACTTATACTTCATATTTCTTCTTTTTAAATAAAATACGTTTCATCTCTCATATACTTCAGTACTTTCAAAAAATAATCCATATACATATCTGGGTTATTTTATATTTGGAAATATACGTATATATGCAAACATACATATGTTTGTATATGTACAATCCATAGATGATAGATAGATAGATTGCTGTTAAGTCCATAAGTTGTGTCTCACTCTGTAACCCCATGGACTATATCCTGCCAGTCTCCACTGTCTATGGATTTCCCAGGCAAGTACTGGAATGGGCTGTCATTTGTTTCTTCAGGGAATCTTCCTGACCCAGAAATCAAACCTGTGTCTCCTGCAATGGCAGGCAGATTCTTGACCACTGA
>SJYX01015371.1:29482-55631 GCA_006410675.1 Oreotragus oreotragus
CAAAGAAAGAATAATGGAAAGGGAAGGAAAAGGGTAATTTACAGTGGAGAAACCTGACAAACACACCTCAGCCAGGTGATCAAGGTTAAAATCAATAGTCATAAACCAAACTGAGAGTATATAAACTTAATATGAGGTCAGAAAAGAACATTCTATCTCAGAGCCTTCTTTGCCAAAATCCACTGCTTTTGTGAGTGTGCTCAGTCGTGTCCAACCCTTTGTGACCCCATGGAATATAGCCTGCCAGGCTCCTCTGTCTGTGGGATTCTCCAGGCAAGAATACTGGTGTGGATTGCCATTTTCTTCTCCAGGGAATCTTCCTGATCCAGGGATTGAGCCCTGGTCCTTTGGGTCTTCTGGAAGGTAGATTCTTTTACCACTAGCACCACCTGGGAAGCTTGCCAAAATCCATATATTCAGGCTAATCATGAGAAAAACACTAGATGGTTCCCAGTAGTGGGGCATCCTATCAAACACCCAGCCAGCACTCCGCCAAACTGTCCTGGTCAGCAAAACAAGGTCTGGGAAACTGCCACAGACGAGATGGATAAATATAATGAGATCCTGGAGAATGAGAAAAGACCAAGAAATGAATAAAGCATAGACTTTGTATAACGTAGTCTGTTCACTGAAGTGAGATGTTAATAGAGAAAGTTGGATGTAGGGCATACGGGAACTCTTTGTCCGAACTTTGTGAATTTTCTGTAAATTTTAAAGCATTCTAAAGTGTAAAAATTAAAATATACAAAACATTATTTTACTTAAAAATATTTTATCACTATGTATCTTTGTGTGTGCCAACACAGATGAATGACCCTTTAACTCCAATAACAACAACAAAGGCAAAGAAAAAAAGAAACCACAACATGTGAAAAGAAATAATTCCACCAAGTAAACTTGTTAATAACTTGCTATATAAATGTTCTGGGACAGCAGCCCTGTTCCGGACAGTGTCCCTAATGGCTCCACCTCTAGATTCATCACTGTCTCGATCACTGACCTGCATATTCACTTCATTGCTTCCTGCATGATTTACGTTCCTAAATGACAGTGTGGCTCAGGCCAGTGAAGGGCTCATATCTGCCCCCTTTCCTTTCAGCCCTTAGCTCAGCGGTAAGGAACACCTCCCACTCCAGTGCTCCTGCCTGGAGAATCCCATGGCCAGGGGAGCCTGAGCATTGCAAAGAGCCAGACACGACTGATGTGACTTAGCGTGCACAAGGACACTTAACGGATACCCATATAATGTTTTGGTTTGTCACAGGATTTTTGTTCGTATGCTTTTTGGTTATTCCTTTGTTTCTTCTCTGCAAGTGTCTTCTCCCAGGCTGTGGTCTTTGGATGGCCATAGATGCTCCAGGCAGTGAACAGATTGCGCATTGCAGGAATATGTGTGTGAACAGGACGGATGCTTTTTCTGTCTTCAGAAAACTGAGTAAAGCTAGTTTAGCCATAACTTCATATAAACTTCAAATCGATAGTCATAAACCAAGCTGAGTATATAAACGTTGTATGAGTATATACACCTAGCATGACAACCAGTAGGGCACGCCTTTTCTCCTACGGCCAGTTGGAAATAGCTTTCCTCTTTTCTCTCCGTGTTATACTGAGTTCTAATCTAATGTACCCTTGGAACTGACCCTTGACATATAGACAGCTGTTTTGGAGCCCAGTGAGCATGTCTGAAGGAGTGGAGGAGAACTTTTGCACTGAGGCAGCCTCTGTATTTTGAGGATCTTTATTTTGATGTATGTTTTTCTTTATGACACTAGAGGCTTCCAGAATGTTTCCCCTTATGGCTTTTCTCTCAGGGTTTTAAAATATCTACTATGACTCTACTTGAATGTAACAGTTTAAGGACTAAGCTGGTACTCCATATAAAACATTCTAAACATAAGGTTCAGGTCATGTGAAAGGAATGCTGCTTTTTTCATTTCATCATTTTTAATGTGGCGTTTTCAAAGCCAAGCCATAATTTTAATTAATTATGTGCTTCTATCAGATTAGCAGAGAAGAGCACTTACATTTCTAGAACATGTTTAGGATAGACTATGACATGAGTGGTCATGAAATATTTTGGTCACAAAACTTCAGCATTTTACACCCTGGAAAAAGGAGAGGAGGAGTATGAAGCAATAGCACATTTGATTTTGCAATTCTAGATATATTCAGAGAATTTTTAGAAATGATACAAAATGTTGAGCTGAAGATCCTCAAAGAATTCATATTACTTATACTAAGAGAATAGCTTAGAAAATACAACCAAGTATAGCTGCTATTGAGGGTGTATATATATATATATATATATATATATAAAATCTACTAACAAGTAACCCCAGGTAGCTTCATTAAGAACATAAAGGATTATAGCATTTGCATGGATTTTTCTGATGCTGACTTGAAAACAAAAATGATTAGAACTATTATAATAAAATACTGAAATTCAAGAACTATAATAATAAAATACTAAATTGGGAGATTAACTCTGACAAATGACCACTTGCAGACATTTAGCTCTGATTTAAAATATTTTTAAAATATTTTTAGCACATATTTTTTCATTTAAATGCCAGTAGATGTTTAGTTCATTTTCTTTGTTTTCCAGGAAACAATGACACTTTTGAATCTATTATTTTTTCATTCTTTCTCTAATAGTTGATATATCTTATAGTCGTTCATATTTAATTGTCTGTATATTTCAGAAACATTTAAAATGATAATGTTAATAATCACTAGTGGTTCTAAATTTAAAATTATTATTCCCAGGATCTAACCAAAGAAATAATAATGATTGGAGATATTTCTTGTTTCAAAAGGAATTATCCTTATGTTCCACCCTTGGAAGACTGCTGCTTATTACTTTTTTGATCTGGGAGTGTATTTCATTGCATTGAATAGCTTCTGAGTTGATGAAATATGTCTGTTAGTTTGATGTATTATAGAAATATATCCCCAAATATAATGCCAACCTTTCATTCTTGGCCTAAATCCTACTTAGTCTAGGTAGATTATATTTTAATATACCATCAAGCTTAATTCTCTTATATTTTAATTTAGCTTTTTTAACAACTATAATCTTAATTGCGAATGGCTCATCATTTTCTATTGCGCTTTCTTGATCAGAGTTTAAAATTGAGCATTATTATTTTATTACTATACTTCTAGTTTAACTAAAAGCCAAAATCAAAGCCCCAAATTACATTTGCCTCATATTGTATAGTTCTTAAGTTCCCTAATGTTCAATTTTAGCATTGGGAGATATGAAAACATGCCTCCTCCTTGGATCTAGGCTGTATGAATACTTTCTTTCCTGCAAAGACACACAGCAACCACATCATCTTTTTATTAATTTTATTTTAAAATATACCTTGAGGTCACCTCTGCATAAAATACACTATCAAATATCACCAGATGAACCTTCCATGAAAAGCAAAGCTCCTGTTCTGTATCTCTTCTAAAATTTTTCACTCTCCAAAGGCAATACTTTTGAATTACTTTTTAAGGTATAAAGTCAATATCTCTGTAGCTCTAAAAAATAACACTTAACTGTACTGGAAGTCTGTTACGCATCTCCCTGCCTCGGTTTTAGGATGTGCTGCCCTACCCTGGAGGTGATCAGAGAGAGCTGGGGTGCCCAGGATGAGGCTGGATGGAGCACACAAAACCACAGAAGGGCCGTCGCTCATCTGCCTCCAAGCGTGTCAGAGGGATGTTGGAGTGGCTATTATTAAAGCTTGGGTTAGAGAAATGATCTCTCCCCTTCTGCTGTCATCACCTACAAGGAGCACTTTAGCTGCATCAGCTCTGGGTCGTTGTTCCCAATCCAGAGAGTATGAGGCAGCACGTGTAGGTGACACGGCATGACTAGACCCAGAGACTGGCTTTCATAGTCCCCTTGTCCCCTGATGGTGTTCTGTAGATGATCTCTTGCCTTTTCTGTTACTGGGGTCAAAAGTTTTCATTGTGCATAAGTTGGTCTGTCATGGATTGTGCAACTGGAAGGCTCTAAGCTAAGCAGAAACTGAAACTACTACTGGGTTTACAGGTGACAGAATGTCATTTGGGATTGACTTCTCTGTGATAGGACATGGTAGAGGGGATTCTTGGAAGAGAATTAGCTGGTTAATCTTGCCTTTTGTTACTTGGGACTCAAGCCAGGGGTCCACCAAAGCCAAAGTTTTAGTAATGTAATAGGGAAAATATCAGCTTGCTGGAGGAAGTTGGCTATACATTGCATACTTGGATAGCAGCTGATAAGACAGAGGCAAGTTTTAAGGAAAGCTGAACCATCCAACAACAGGAGAGAAATGTGTAAAGTGAAACTGAATTTGCTCTGTCTTATCTCATTCTTTGTGACCCCGTGGACTCTAGCCTACCAGGCTCCTCCATCCATGGGATTCTCCAGGTAAGAATACTGGAGTGGGTTACCATTTCCTTCTCCAGGGAATCTTCCTGACCCAGAGATCGAACTTGTGTCTCTTGCATTGCAGACAGACCCTTTACCCTCTGAGCCACCAGGGAAGCCCAGAGAAATGTATGGCATTGCTTATATTGTCTACATTTGTGAATAGTCAGGTAACTAAGTTAAATCTTTGCTTGTTACAGGAGCCACAGTCTTGGCCTTCAGCGGAAGATGATGTATGTAAATGTAGAGAAGGGTTACTTGTTGGTTAGCTGGGATCTTGAGAATAATATTTGAACTCTTGTCCTCAACCTTGCCTCCTCTTCAGTCACCAACTTATAAGTATACACTGCTTGGCTCAGTTCAGTTCAGTTCAGTCACCCAGTCGTGTTCCACTCTTTCTGACCCCATGGACTGCAACACACCAGGCCTCCCTGTTCATCACCAACTCCTGGAGTTCACTCAAACTCATATCCATCGAGTCAGTGATACTATCCAATCATCTCATCCTGTGTTGTGTGCTCCTCCTCCTGCCCTCAATCTTTCCCAGTATCAGGGTCTTTTCCAATGAGTCAATTCTTCACATCAGGTGGCCTAAGTACTGGAGTTTCAGCTTCAACATCAGTCCCTCCAATGAACACCCAGGACTGATATCCTTTAGGATGGACTGGTTGGATCTCCTTGCAATCCAAGAGACTCTCAAGAGTCTTCTCCAACACCACAGTTCAAAAACATCAATTCTTTGGCACTTAGCTTTCTTTCTAGTCCAACTCTCACATCCATACATGACTACTGGAAAAACCATAGCCTTGACTAGACGGACCTTTGTTGACAAAGTAATGTCTCTGTGTTTTAATATGCTGTCTAGGTTGGTGATATATTTAGTATACATCTTTTAGTTTCATGGCAGTGAAATTAAAATTCTTTCACCCTCTGCAGTGATTTTGGAGCCCTCAAAATAAAGTCAGCCACTGTTTCCACTGTCTCTCCATCTATTTGCCATGAAGTGATGGGATCAGATGCTATGATCTTAGTTTTCTGAATGTTGAGCTTTAAGCCAAATTTTCACTCACCTCTTTCACTTTCATCAAGAGTCTCTTTTGTTCTTCTTCACTTTCTGCAGAAGAGTGGTGTCATCTGCATATCTGAGGTTATTGATATTTCTCCTGACAATTTTGATTCCAACTTGTGCTTTCTCCAGCCCAGTGTTTCTCATGATGTACTCTGCATATAAGTTAAAAAAGCAGGGTGACAATATACAGCCTTGACATACTTCTTTCCCGATTTGGAACCAGTCTGTTGTCCACGTCCAGTTCTAACTGTTGCTTCCTGACCTGCATACAGATTTCTCAAGAGGCAGGTCAGGTGATATGGTATTCCTATTAGTGAACAATAACCCCTCTTATAAAGGAGTCATGCTGACCCTGATTCCTCACTGCAGTCTTTTTTTCAACAGAAGAAATTGAGAGCTAGGGTACTCAACAGTGAGGTTTCCTGCAGACTCAGTGGGTAAATAATTCCCCTGCAATGTAGGGGACACAGGAAACATAGGTTCAATCCTTGAGTGAGGAAGATTCCCCTGGAAAGGAAAATGCTAACTCATTCCTGTATTCTTGCCTGAAAAATCCCATGGCCAAAGGAGCTGGCTGGCTACAGTCTAAACGTTTGCAAAAAGTTGGACATGACTAAGCAGGAGCATGAGAATCAATAATGCCAAGGTGTATTTTGCTCAATACTAAAACCAAAAAGCTGCGCTCCAGAGTTAATGGGCTACTTTTTGACTTTTTTTTTTTGAACTTTAATTTTTCATAAGCTCCAAAGAAAACATGTATTTCAGCACACAATTACCAGAAAAACCGTATCTATTCCACACATATTTGAGCTTATGAATGCCCAGTCCCCAGGTGATCTGTGGGCTCCTCAGGTAAATAACAGAGCAAAGCCATAAAGTGATGCTCTACCCCTTGAATAATCTGCCGACCTTCATTATTCATCTATTAATTGTGTCTTTATATTTTACATGGTTAAATGTGTTCATGCAGTTGCCATTTGGTATTTATCTGTATTTCAGGATGTTTTGGCTGTTCATCTGCTGGGTCTTTGCCTAGATTTAGAAGGCTCAGAAAAATCCCTGTGGATGTGGGTATGGCTCAATTACTGGCTCGAGTGTGACTTCACAAAGGAAAATGTTTATACTGTAGCGTCCACTTACCTTTAGCAGTTATATTTCTACCTGGATGAATCTCATTTATTTATCCTGGAGATCTCGGGGCTCTCCTGTGTTCTATGAGACAGACATTTCCACTTTCTTATACCCTCATTCATATAGGCTGAGCTGTGTTTTTTTGCTTGTTTGTTTCTGATGAGTGTTATGTTTTAGTCCATCTGCATACTGGAAATCTAGGGAGATCATTCCATGCAAACTAAACAATTACAAAAGAGTTGCAACTAAATGCGTCATGAAATTTTCCAGGAGCAAAGAAGTCAGTGTGACTGGGGTTCTGAGAATGTGGCAGAGCATGGTGCATGGTGAACCAGACAGAGAGAAACAAGTAGGGCCTAGACAGTGCAGGGCCATGGAGATGAGAATCATGTATTACTCTCTATCCTATGAGTCTCAGAAAGGCATTTCTTTATCAGAAATAGAAATGAGCTACATTCATGGAGAAAAAGATTATAAATGGTAAAGAATTAGAGATCTAGAGGGAAATTTGTGATATTTATAATTCATGATAATAAATAATTGGTTATGAAGAAGATGAGAATAAGTAGGAGAAATTAGAGAATATTTTGAAGAAAGAATCAATAAGACTTCATAAAGGCTTGAGCATAAAGAATTAGCAATTAGGGTCCATCTTCAGTTCAGTTTAGTCACTCAGTCATGGCTGACTCTTTGTTATTCCATGGCCTATAGCCCGCCAGGATTCCCAGCCCATCACCAACTATTGGAGCTTACTCAAACTCATCTTCATTGAGTCTGTCTAGCCATCCAACCATCTCATCCTCTGTCTTCCCCCTCTCCTTCTGCCTTCCGACTTTCCCAGCATCAGGGTCTTTTCCGGTGAGTCAGTTCTTTGCATCAGGTGGCCAAAGTACTGGGGTTTCAGCTTCAACATCAGTCTTCCCAGTGAACATTCAGGACTGATTTTCTTTACAATGGACTGGTTGGATCTCCTTGCAGTTCAAGGGACTCTCAAGAGTCTTCTCCAACACCACAGTTCAAAAGCATCAAAACTGCAGCACTCAGCTTTCTTTATAGTCCAACTCTCACATCCATACATGACTACTGGAAAAACCATAGCTTTGACTAGATGGAACTTTTTTGGTAAAATAATGTCTCTGCTTTTTAATATGCTATGCAGTTTGGTCAGAATTTTTTTTCCAAGGAGTAAGCGTCTTTTTATTTCATGGCTGCAATCATCACATGCAGTGATTTTGGAACCCAGAAAAATAAAGTTTGTCACTATTTCCACTGTTTTCCATAAAGTGATGGGATCAGATGCCATGATATTTGTTTTCTGAATGTTGAGGTTTAAGCCAACTTTTTCACTCTCATCAAGAGGCTTTTTAGTTCCTCTTCACTTTCTGCCATAAGGGTAGTGTCATCTGCATATCTGAGGTTACTGATATTTCTCCTGACAGTCTTGATCCCAGCTTGTACTTCATCCAGCTCAGCATTTCTCATGTTGTACTCTGCATGTAAGTTAAATAAGGACAGTGACAGTATGCAGCCTTGTCCTATTCCTTGTCAAATTTGGAACTGGTTTGTTGTTCCATGTCCAGTTCTAACTGTTGCTTCCTGATCTGCATACAGATTTCTCAAGAGGCAGATCAGGTGGTCTTGTATTCCCATCTCTTCCAGAATTTTCCACAATTTATTGTGATCCACACAGTCAAAAGCTTTGGCATAGTCAATAAAGAAGAAATAGATGTTTTTCTGGAACTCTCTTGCTTTTTCAATGATCTGGTGGACATTGGCAATTTGATCTCTGGTTCCTCTGCCTTTTCTAAACCCAGCTTAAACATCTGGAATGTCACAGTTCACATATTGTTATAGCTTGGCTTGGAGAATTTTGAGCATTACTTTACTAGCCTGTGAGATGACTGCAACTGTGCAATTGTGTGATAGTTTAACATTCTTTGCCATTGCATTTCTTTGGGTTTGGAATTAAAACTGACCATTGGAATGAGAAGTGTCTATGTGTATCCCCAAATTTCTAGTTTTTTTGTGTGGTGTGTCACCAACTGAGATATTGAACTTTGGAACAATGTCCATGTAAATTTGAGGTCCATTAGAGATATTTCAATTTGGTAAGATTTTCTGCAAATTCACTTTTAGAGAAGACTATTTATTTGGATCAAAATCAAAGTCTCAAAGATATAATTGAGAAAATTCTTCTAGGAATAAGAAAAAAAGAAAGCACTCACCTTCCCCAGGAGCATGTAGTTAAAAAGAACTATGTGGATTGCAGGTCCACATAGTCATGACAATACTTTTACTCATGAAATGCATCTTCTTTTTTAAATTAAAAATCCCTTAATGTGACAACATATAAATTTTTAGTGATCTATACTTAAGTATATCCTTTAAGTAATGTAAAATTTTAATGCAAATATTAATATGTAATTATTGTTCTGTGGCAGTCTCCATATTTTCTGGGGAAATGTTGATTAAAATGTGCTTAATGTAGCTAAGTGCTTTTGAAAAAAAATTCAATACAGAAATATGATATATAACCTTTTATATAGTTTGAAAAACATATCTTTAAAAATTTCTGTCTCATTTGACCTGCATTAGTAGTGGAGCCTGATGGGCTGCCATCTATAGGGTTGCACAGAGTTGGACACGACTGAAGCGACTTAGCAGCAGCAGCGGCAGTAATCACTACTGATGCTTTACAGCTCCCCTGGTGGCTGAGTGGTAAATAATCCATCTGCCAGTTCAGCAGATTCAGGTTTGNAGTGGAGCCTGATGGGCTGCCATCTATAGGGTTGCACAGAGTTGGACACGACTGAAGCGACTTAGCAGCAGCAGCGGCAGTAATCACTACTGATGCTTTACAGCTCCCCTGGTGGCTGAGTGGTAAATAATCCATCTGCCAGTTCAGCAGATTCAGGTTTGATCCTTGGATTGGGAAGATCTTTTGGACAAGGAAAAGGCAACCCACTCTAATACTCTTGCCTAAGAAATCCCATGGACAGAGACACCTGATGGTTTTCATAAATTTACTAAATCATTTTCTTTTCTTTTCCTTTTCTTCAACTGACAGTGGGGGTATTTTCAAAATTTATTATTAATTAATTGATCCTTTTTAAAAATAATTAAGGCAAATTTTGGATAGAATATTCAAATTGACAAAACTGTGCACAATAGAAATTACAGTGAGCTTCTTCTTATGTTTCTTGTCTTTATTTCTCCTCTTTGGAAGTTACTAGTTTCTTATATTTTTTGCATAGTAAAATGCATATAAGCACTATTTTAATGTAATATTAATATATTATATAATTATTCTTCTTAATGGAAGAATAATGTGGAAATCTTCATGTTTTCTTTGGAAAATGCTGATAAATATATTAATATAGTCATATTTAACTTTAAATACTTTTAGATTTTCCCATAAAGTCATCACATTCTTCTAATCAATTGTTATATCAAGCTATAGAATATAATGTATTTATCCCAGCCTATTTGCTCTTATGATCAGCAGTGGTGGCAATAAATAGGTGCCTAGTGCATGTAAGTGCAATAAGTTTGATTATGAGTTCACTTATGTTTTTATTAAATGTTTAATTACTTGTCTCTGGAGAGAGACACATATTCTCTAAATCAACCAAAAATGAATAAAATAATTGTACCCACCAAGATCTGCTTTTTTTCCCTCCCAGGTGTACAAGCAGTCAGGTGATCCACCCTTCTTGGCATTACCTGGAAATGTGAACCCATTTCTGGTTAATGGAGTGTGAATGTTTGTGATGGGAATCATATACCAGATGGAAGGATGAAAACCTTGTCAAAATTTCAGCCTTTCTTTTGCTGACATGATCATAGAGAACATGTCCTCTTGAGACAGAAAATAATTAAGACTATAAATTGGCCTAAAGGGAGAAAAACTCCACTAAAGGCGTGGAGAGTCAGACTCACTGTGGACTTGAATAAGTAGGAAAGAATATGTTGTGTGTTACTGCACTGAGATTTTTTGTATCGTTGTTACTAGAGAATAAACTAGCCTATCTTGACTACCACTGGACGATGTATTCCAGTTTCCAGGAAATCAGTGTGCTCAGATTTTTGTGTATTCATGCAGTCACATAGTTTTCATACAGACATATATCTAAAATCCATTCATACACTGTCTGAAAGAGACAGTGTTAGCTCAGTTGCGTCTGACTCTTTGTGATCCCATGAACTGTAGCCCACCAGGCTCCTCTGTCCATGGGATTTTCCAGGCAAGAATACTGGAGTGGATTGCCATTCCCTTCTCCAAAGGATCTTCCTGACCCAGGGACTGAACTTGGGTCTCTTGCACTGCAGATAGTTTCTTTAACATCTGAGCCACCAGGGAAGTCCAGACACTGTCTATACTAAGCTTATCCCTTCCGTAAATATGGTTGAAACCATTTTACCTGAATACTTCAGGTTCTTTATTATTTTCAATCTTGATTTTTATTTGTAAGATACTTTGAAGTGAAATCAATGGGGGCCTAAGAATGGGTGTATTTAGAATTTTGATACTCAGAAAAAATTTCAAATTTTCTTTCATCATATCAGTGTACCTATTGGTATATTTAAGCATTTTGCACATAAAATTTGTGGATTATTTTAGCTTTATAAATGAGTTGTTTTATTTTATTATCAAATTATTTTTCATAGGTTGTATTCCCAATTGCATTCTCAAATGATAAATATAAAATTAGCTGCTTATGTGGTAACAAACAAAGGAGTGTTATCAGACATCACAATGTTGGCTAATATTGTAGGTGAAAAAAGTGTATGTAAACTACATTTCACCTGTGTTACAACTGCAGTAAACAAAAAAGTATGTGAATATACGATCTTACTCTTTATTCATATTTTTGGGGGGTTGTGTTTTCCTTTCATGAAGTTACTTATACATGACAGACATCAGAATTTTGAACTTTCTGGAATTCAGTACGGTATGTTGTCACATGATCCAACTTTTAAATTTTTAATATTGGACATGGTTAATCCAATCTCTTTTGCTAAGTCGCTTCAGTTGTGTCCAGCCTTTGCAACGCTATAGACTGTAGCCTACCAGGGTCTTCGTTCCCTGTCATTCTCCAGGCAAGAATACTGGAATGGGTTGCCATTTCCTCCTCCAGGGAATCTTCCCTATGCAGGGATCAAACCCGTGTCTCTTCCATTGCCTGCACTGTCTGACGGGTTCTTTATCACTAGCGCCACCTGGAAAACCCCTAAGTCAAAGCACAAATTACCAAAAAACACTTTTCTCAGATGTCATAAGTTTTCTTAATGTTTTGATAACTGATGTTTTCTTAGAAATGTTGTATTTCATATGAATTTTCAAATATAATGAATTTTTCCATACTTTCTTACTATTCCATTAAAATCTGTTTAATATCTATAAGATCTGCAATGATATTTTTATTTTGTTCTCAATTTTGGTAGTTTGTACTTTCTTTGTGATTAGTCTTTCTAGAGGTCTACCATCATTTTAACCCTCTTATCAAAGGATAAATTTTGGTTATTTTGGTCTTTTCTATGTTATGTTTATCAAAATCTTTGCACATGTCTACTCAAAATTTTC
Organism: Oreotragus oreotragus; assembly: GCA_006410675.1. NCBI lineage: Eukaryota > Metazoa > Chordata > Mammalia > Artiodactyla > Bovidae > Oreotragus > Oreotragus oreotragus. Next base: position 41,672 of record SJYX01015371.1, read on the forward strand.
TTAATCATGTATTCTTATCATTCATTCTTTGAGTCAAATTTATGTTATTATTATAATTCCTTTAATTAATATGTATGACATACATTTTTGAACAAATAAAATATAAGAAAATGTTTAGCGTATGGCCCTTGGAATTGATATGATATTGTTTTACTATGATTCATTTAAAACTATTTTCTAACTTCCTTTATGATTCCATTGTGATCCATGGATTATTTTGAAAAGTATTACTTAAATTACAAATAAAATAGTTGAAGATTTTCTAAGTTAATTTATGGTATTGGTTTTTATCTGAATACAACTGCATTAGGGAAAATGTGGTGGGTTGTACTTAGCCATTCAGTCATTTCCAGCTGTTTGTGATCACATGGGCTTTGGCCTGCCAAGCTCCTCTGTCCATGGGGATTCTCCAGGCAAGAATATTGGAGTTGGTTGTTAAGCCATCCTCCAGGGGATCTTCCTAACCCAGGGATCAAATCAAAGTCTCCTGCACTGCAGGCAGATTCTCTACCATCTGAGTCACCAGGGAAGCCCAAGAATAATGGAGTGGGTAACCTATCACTTCTTCATGGGATCTCCCTGAGCCAGGAACCAGACAGGCTCAACAGCTGAGTCAGGAATCAACATTTTCCTGCATTCAAGGAAAATGTGGTATATTATTTCAATTTTTTAAGTGTGTTGAAACTATGATCACATTATATAGAATGTTTGTATTTGTATGCTGTTTAGAATAATGTATATTCTGTCATTAATGAGCACAATGTGTATTCTCTCAGTTAAGACATCATTTCTTTTAAATGAGTTGGTCACATCTTAATATTGTGTTTACTTCTTTTGGCACATATTAAAATATATATGCTAAAACTCCAATATGATTGTAACATTGTATAGTTTATTTCTTTTTTTTTTTGATTCATAGCTTTTATTTTATTTTTTTAATTTTTATTTTTACTTTATTTTACTTTACAGTACTGTGTTGGTTTTGGCATACATTGACATGAATCCGTCATGGGTGTACATGAATTCCCAAACGTGAACACCCCCTCCCACCTCCCACCCCACATCATCCCTCCAGATCATCCCCATACACCAGCCCCAAGCATCCTGCATCCTGCATCGAACATAGACTGGCGATTCGTTTCTTACATGATAGTATACATATTTCAATGCTATTCTCCCAAATCATCCCACCCTCTCCCTCTCCCTCTCCCTTAGAGTCCAAAAGTCTGCTCTACACATCTGTGTCTCTTTTGCTGGGTTGCATACAGGGTCCTCATTACCATCTTTCTAAATTCCATATATATGTGTTAGTATACTGTATTGGTGTTTTTCTTTCTGGCTTAGTGATCAACCATATAAGATTTATGTATATATAAAGTTGGCACCTATAGTTGGCATATATTATTTATGCCTGCCCAGCATCCATTCTTTCTGTCATTTTTTTGTAATAGCAGTTAAATTTTCCTTTCAGGAGTTAACCCTTCCAATACCTACCAGCTCCTGCAAGTATCAGACAAATTATTCTACCCTCCTTAGCTGAAAAGGGATCTAAGTAAGTTTCATCCAGCTCTTCCTGGAATTTAAAATTTGTGAGGAGTGACTCAGGATGGGAAAAAATTGTAGCTGATGAACTTGGTGTCAGCACCCTGAAGGAAGCCCGTACTTCCTGTTACTCAGGTCATCAAAATTACTTCAATCTTCCTCTTCTGAAGCTAGATCTTCCCAAATTGCTTTTGGTTCCTTGAACTTCCCTCTGTGCATGCGTGCATGCTAAGTCAGTTCAGTCGTGTCAGACCGTTTGTGACCCTATGGACTGTGGCCTGCCAGACTCCTCTGTCCATGGGATTTTCCAGGCAAGAATACTGGAGTGGGTTGCCATGCCTCCTCCAGATCTTCCCAACCCAGGAACTGAACCCACATCTCTCATTCTCCTGCATTGGCAGGCAGGTTCTTTACCACTAGCACCACCTGGAAAGCCTNGGACTGTGGCCTGCCAGACTCCTCTGTCCATGGGATTTTCCAGGCAAGAATACTGGAGTGGGTTGCCATGCCTCCTCCAGATCTTCCCAACCCAGGAACTGAACCCACATCTCTCATTCTCCTGCATTGGCAGGCAAGTTCTTTACCACTAGCACCACCTGGAAAACCTGAACTTCCTTATAACCTTCCAATAAATTCCTCTTTTAAGGTAATACATTCTTTTCTTGCTCAAACCAGGTGCAATATGCTGCCAAGCTAAAAGCCCTAGTTTATGCATCACCTGTGGGAATGATCTGCTTTACCTTTACCTGCAGACTTTAGCTGAAAATTTTGTACTTAGGTTGTTGTGCTCTCCCAGCCGAGACACAGCAGGCAGCCTCTTCTCTCTGGGTCTCTCTGCTGCTCTAGTATTCTGGNAATATGCTGCCAAGCTAAAAGCCCTAGTTTATGCATCACCTGTGGGAATGATCTGCTTTACCTTTACCTGCAGACTTTAGCTGAAAATTTTGTACTTAGGTTGTTGTGCTCTCCCAGCCGAGACACAGCAGGCAGCCTCTTCTCTCTGGGTCTCTCTGCTGCCCTAGTATTCTGGTAGGACATGGGCTCAGGTCTACTTTGCTCTCAGAATCACAAGCCTCTGCCTCTCTCTCTTCTCCCCTCAGCCGCCAACCTAGATCAGAGGAAATCTATTTATGACAGTCTTCTTCCCTTTTTATTTTTAGTCAAGACACTTTTTCAATCTTCAGCAAGAAACATACGTCCCCTTCACAAAGCCACTGTGTTCTCTTAAGATCCTGGAAGAATGATAAAAATGATTTGCTGCCATCTTCCACTTTCTGTCTTGTCTCAAAACTACTTGGAGGCAATAAATGTATCATTTCTATGTGCCTGAATTGGGAAGCAAGTTGAAGGTGGAAGAAAAATAAAAAGACACAGAGGAGGAAAAGAAAGGCAATTAACACTTCAAAATATTCCAGTAGCTTAATAATAAAAATAATGGTGTGTATGCTGTCGCTTCAGTTGTGTCCAACTCTTTGTGACACTATGGACTGTAGCCCACCAGGCTCCTTAAGAATACTGGAGTGAGTTGCCATGCCCTCCTCCAGAGGATCTTCCCAACCCAGGGATCGAACCCGTCTCTCATGTCTCCTGCATTAGCAGATGGGTTCTTTACCAGTAGCCCTACTTGGGAAGCCTCTGGTGGTTACCTTTCAAGATATCTTCATTAGCATTCTTTATTTTTTCTGTTTGTGTATTTTGTTTCATTTTATACTTTTCTCGTGGATGGAGGATGAACATTTATTATTAGATGTATTGGATTGTTTTCCTGGGTACATAGTGGCCCTTTTAAGTCGCTGTAATGCCAGCAATGATTATGTCTGTTTCACAAGATGAACAATTTTCGTGCATTTTGAAATGCAAAATCATTTGAAACAGCTCTGGAAAGCCACACTTCTTGGCTTTCCAAGAATGTATGGACAACAACCTGTCCATCTTAAACACTGGACTGCGGTCACTGGTGAGGTGGTGTTCTTAGTCATCTCTTTCATGCACACCTTCTGGCACTCAACGCTTCCTATTATGCTTTTGTGTAATATCAAATCCAGATGGTGGAATATATGCAAGTGCAGCAGATGACTGGGCATGTTTGAACATGTTTCATGACTGGACTTTATAATGGTGGACTTTCTTTCCTAAGTCTTCATTTCTGCCATGTTCTGTGATCATGTTTACCAGGTTATATAGACATCCTTGTACAACTAGGGCTTAGGGAGGTAAATGTTTCTGGTCACACTCTCATTCTCTCTTCTCATATCGTCCCTTTCTTAACCACAGAACCTCGGAGCTTAAGCAGTATGGAGAAGAGGGAGAAGAAAAGGCCTCAAAGGGAGAAAAGGCCATTAAAGGAAACTGAAGGAAAGAATGAGAACTTGAAAGAGAAGAAGAGAACCTATACTCAAAATATTTTGAAAGTTTTAAAAAGCAAAAGATTAGAATTAGTTAACAACCATTTTTGTTTTTTTTTTCTTTTTTTTGTTCTTTTATTTTTTAATTTTTTAATTTTTTTTATTTTTTATTTTTATTTTAGTTAACAACCATTTTTACAAGTGTTGGTTGTGCTCCCTCTCCTCATTTTACATCTGCTTCCTGCCCCCGCCCCCACCGCATCTATCTCCCCCTCCCCAAGTCTTTCTGATACAAGATACTTCACAAAAATTATACTGGTTTTGTACATGTTCTTTCAATATATGTGTTTTATCTATTGCTCATCATTACTTGGGTTCCTCTAATGAAGAACTGCTTCTAACTGCTTTATCACTACTGGTAATGAAGTTGTCCTTCTTCATTAGTGAAGTTGTCCTTCTGCCTGAGAGGATGATCCAGGGAGCAAATCAGGATTTGAACCTGCCTCTTTATTCTCTCCTCAGAATGGAAGCAACTTGTACTCTGGACCTCATCAAGTTGTTTTATATTCTTGTTCATGTTTATATTTTGGTGTTTTTTTTTAAGGTTTTTTTTTTAACCTGCATATCCTTGGTATTATTTGAAAACTGTTGCTTAACTTCAGTTCTTTTTTTGGATATGAATATAGCCGATAATAATATTTATGGTACTTTGTACAAGAGTGAGGGCAAATAAAACCTAGTTCATTCCTTTTATTTTAGGTTTGCCTTCTAAGGAGAAACTACCCTGAGATGAAGGTAGCATTATTTTTGGTAGCAAATATTATGTGCTTTGTTATTTTTTTTAAAAAAACTTTTCCTGATGTTATAATAAACTTGTTTCATTCGGTGAGCTTAGGAAGGTAGAGTGAGAGATAGCTTCATCCAATGATGGCCTTTCTTTGGAGATTTGTTTTAATAATTACCTAGGCTTTATTGTCTATGTTGCCCTGTTTGTTAACATTCCTTGATGCTCGAAGTGATTTCCGTCATAAGCTTTTATCCTCATAACTTTACTTCCCAGAGGCAAAGGACCTGCTCTGTGCCTGACTACATTATGAAACACTTGAGTTTGTCTGACCCATCCTTCCACTGGCTGCACCACCCAGGACACTGAAAATTAAGATGCTACCGACTGGAGGTCAGCAGTAATCCACTGGTTCAGATGAACTTAACCAACATGGAACCCCAAAGTCCAGGCTGTGGAAGGTCATCTGTGAACCTCCTTGAAGTAAGTTTTCGACCAGGTTGTTACTTATCTTAGTGCTAGTCTTTGAGATTCACTGGATTTTTAAAAAACTGATGCTTGTAGAAGCATGTAGGACTTCACTGGATGAGGGTGATCATTACCAGGTTCTATTTTCTTTTCTGTTTATAAGGACCTCTTTTTCCTTTGTTGCTATTTTATGCTCAGTGTCTTGGGAGAAATACTGCTTAGGAATTGTTTCTATTTTATGTTACAGCAGTCTAGCCAAACCTAAAGAGAGAGTTGAACGGGAATGAGATGAAATTCAAGGATTAATTTAAAAAATATATATGTATATATATATATTTTTAAAAATTAATTAATTATTTATTTATTTTTTGTATTTATTTATTTTTTTACGCGAACTCCCAAACATGTATATATTTTTTAATCTTAGGTTTTATATAGCTCACAGCCCATCTCTATACTGGGCTTCCTAGGTGGCGCAGTGGCAAAGAATCTGCCTGCCAATGCAGGAGATGAGGGTTCGATCCCTGGGTCTGGAAGATCCCCTGGAGGAGGAAATGGCAACCCATTCCAGTATTCTTGCATGAAAAATCCCATGGACAGAGGAGCCTGGTGGGGTCCAGTCCATGGGGTTTCAAAGAGTCAGACATGACTGAGCAACTGAGCACATCTTTATGCTCTAATTCACCTAATTCTCACAGGCTACCCCCAGTATTATTTATCATTCATTGATCCAACAAACATCTAGGGAGAGATTTCAAACAGAATATAAGTTCCATGACAGGAATTTAGTTTATTCACTGCTATATCCATAGCACCCGAAATAGTGCCTGGCACATCAGAGACACTCATAAAAATTTGTTGATAAATGAATAAATAAATGAATGTTAGTGCAACTTTTTAAAAAAGTTTGTTTTAGAGTAAGAGATATACTAAGTATATTGGATCTGGGGTTGTAAACGGCATAAAGCCCATCATTAAGAAAAGAACCCCTTGGAAGACTTGAGGCATGCAAATGTCAGAGGAGATATGTTCCTTTATGTTCAGAGTGGGCAGTTATTTTGTTTTCCAGATTGCTTTTACCTCAGAAGGGGGAAGCAGTTAATTTCATTTTTTCATTTTCACTCTTGTCTAAACGGTAAAAAGATTCTGATCTATAAAAACAATGAATTAGCTTTATAAGTCTTTTCTGTGTTCATTTAGTGCCTATCTCTGTGGAATTCCAGGGTGTCCACCAGATGGTTGTATTAAGCTTTACAGCTCACCACAGAGATTGTGAGCAGCGCCAGCCCCTGGTGAGACAGCATGTACTTCTGCACACAGCTTCTTCACCAGTGCCAGCTGACTCTCACTAGAGTTTCCATTTTTGAGTTTTCTGTTTACAGCAGTATTTCGGTATCCTTCTAAAGGTCAGCAGTAAAGAAAAAGAGAATTGAAGATGGGGACCTGGGATGTTGCTGGAGGACTTGGCTGGCACCTGCTATCACCCATTTTCTTTCCTGTATGCCTAGTTCAGAACATTGTCTTTTTTTTTTTTTTTTTCTTTTTCTAGCAGCAAAGAACCAACTGCAGATTTTGTTGTGGGCACTCCCAGGTATAAAGGTACCATCTCTTTCCTTTTGTAGTCACAGGAGCAGATTTTCTGAGGGTATGCTGTGTCTGCTGTGGTGAGACCAGAGATTCTATCTGAAGACTTTGCTATTATACTGTGCTATAAACAGCACATAACACAGTTTTTTTTTTTTTAATGTCTCAAGTGAAGTGTTATGAGATTTCATTTTATAAGAACCTGAAGTCCTACACATAAATCTCTCTCCAGTAAGTGAGGCCTTGTATTTTTCGTTTGTTTTTTTCCCTGTGAGTCACTCTGAGTTCATCCAAGGTGAATATTTTTTTTCAGTCGTGTTACGCAGCATGTGGGATCTTCGCTCCCTGGCCAGGGACTGAACCCATGTCCCCTGCTTTGAAAGCATGGTGTGTTAACCACTGAACCACCAGGGAAGTCCCAAGGCGAATATTTCTAAACCAGCTGGTTAGAAAAGACACAGTGGTGTATTGGGTAAAGCCCAAAACTGTGAATCAGTAGCTCAGTTCTAGAGTGGACTTTGTTGCTGACCAGCTGAATCAAGACCCTGTGCCTCATTTTTTTTATTTGCTAATAAACTGAAGGAATTGTACAAAATAAACAGTAGCAGCATTTCAGCTTTAATATTGTTTGGTCTCTCCTCTCCACCTTTTTAAATAATGGAATATAAAACATTGGACAGAACTGTAGCATCAGTTCAAAGTGAAGACTGAGCTAAATAAAATCTAAACCACCTACCAAGTCTGTAGAGGAGGGAACTAGGTAAGCACAGAAAAGTCAGCCTAAGTCAACAACTAATTAAAAGCAGAAACCTAACATTTTTTTATCAGTCGTGGATTTTTTTTTCTCAGAAAAATTTCCCCTTATCTTGTGATGTTGATGGTGGTAGTCATGGCGGTGGCTGTGGAAGAAACAGAAGTTTTCACAAAAAGTGGAACTTCTATTTCTGCTGCGATGGCACTGCCCATTTTGATATTCCCTGTATAGCTCTTGCCAAAATACTGGTGGCTGTTGTGCAGAAGGATGTGTTCATTGCTTTAACTCCTAGAGAAAAAGACTACCCATTCCTTAAGAAATTAGCACCTTTCTTTAATTTCTTTTTCTTCCGACCACTTTTAAAATCATGCTTATTGTTCAAATAGTAAAGGAGGATAGAAAAATCTGTTCAGACTGTCAAGAAGTAGGAGTTCCAGTCTAGCCTCTGCCTGGGCTTTTGGAAAATCTGATGGCTGAGTAGCATAAACGAATGTGAAAATAGTAACACTCTGCTGTACACCCTGCTTCCTGCTCTGGAAGGAGTGCTGTTTACGCATGAACTCATCACGCTGGCAGAAGCCAGCTCTTCTTGACTTCTCTCTTTGAACACTGTCCTTATTCTCCGTGTTACTCACACTTGAAACTTGAGTCATCTTTAACTCCCTCCCTTTCTCGAATACATTGGAACAGTCGCTGAACTCCATGGATTCCTTCTTTGCAATATGCCTTACATTAGTTTTCTTTTCTTCATTCCTATTTTTCATGTATGTCACATGAAGTCATGTTTTGTGAGCAGTTTAGAACACAGGTTTGGAGTCAGGTAAAACTGGTTTGAGTCCTAACCCTGATACTTACTACCTATGTGTCATTGCTTAATCTCTCCAACTCTTAATTACCTTATCTGTAAAATGGGAACCATAATTTTATTGGCTCCAAAGATTTTTTGTGAAAATTAAATGACAGAATATGTGTAAAATATTCAACAGAGAACCTACTGAATAGGCATTCGACACATTTTGTTGTTGGTCAGTCGCCCAGTCATGTCTGTCTCTTTGTGACTCCAGTGACTTCAGCATGCCAGGCTTCTCTCAGAATTTGCTCAAACTCATGTGCATTGAATTGGTAATGGCATCCAACCATCTCATCTTCTGTCGCCCCCGTTTCCTCTTGCCCTTAGTCTTTCCCAGCATCTGCGTCTTTTCTAATTGGCTCTTCGCATCAGATGGCCAAAGTATTGGAGCTTCAGCTTCAGCATCCATCCTTCCAATGAATATTTGGGGTTGATTTCCTTTACGACTGACTAGTTTGATTCTCCTTGCTGTCCAAGGGACTCTCAAGGTCTTTTCCAGCATCACAATTCAAAAGCATCAATTCTTCAGCATTCAGCCTTTTTTATAGTCCAGCTCTCACATCCATACATGATTTTTGGAAAAACTATACTTTGACTATACGGACCTTTGTTGGCAAAGTAATGTCTGTGCTTTTTAATGAGCTGTCTAGGTTTGTCATTTCTTTTCTTTTAAGAAGCAAGCGTCTTTTAATTTCTTGGCTGCAGTCAACATCTGCAGTGGTTTTGGAGCCCAAGAAAATAAAGTCTGTCACTGTTTCCATTGTTTTCCCATCTACTATTATGAAGTTTATATTATTTAATATTAATATTTTAAATTAATGATACATAAGTTAATATGAATTTTTGATAAATAAAAACCTATGCTATTTTCTTATATTTACTATTTTATAAACATGGTCTGTATTCATTTCTTTGGGCTTACGGTTCCTTCCACCTAGAACGCAGGGTGGTGTAGTGGAAAGAGTACTTGTAGCCCAAAGAGAGTAATAGGTTTTATATACTTATATGCCAGCTTTGACCTAGTAGTAGTTATGTGGATTACTTTTAAAATACTCTGGGGCTTTGCATAGTTTCAGTGAGAAGTCATCTAATTTTTCTCCCATGGGCCTTAGAGGGAGAAGTAGAGACATATGTTCGTATTTTTGCCACAATGAAGAAGTATTCATTTATAAGAATCACAGTGCTTTCATAATAAAAATACACATTTTTGGGTGAAAGAAATTTTCTTAATACTGAGGCTACAGAAAAGAATTTTCTGACTGTTCACTTTATTGCATTTTATAGCATTCTTCTGATTGCTTTATAAACTAGAATTTATTTATTTCTCATTTATATATAGCATGTTAATACAGTGTTTTCTGAGGTAGATAGTATTACTGTCCTCATCTCCTTTTTTTGCAAAAGCATGGGGAAGTCAGATAACTTGCTTGAGGTCATGTGGTTAATAAATGGAAAGGCTGGGTTTTGAAACGTGGTCAGTCTAGTTCCAAAGTCTATGCTTTTGGCCATTATACTAAATAAACTCTTGATCCTTGGGTTACTTTTTAAGTAAATCTATTTTAATTAAAAAATAGGGTAACAATGCAATTTGAATAAATTTAATTCTATACTTTCAGACAATTCTGTGTATGTGTGCTTGGCCATGTCTGACTCTGTGACCCCAGGGACTGTAGCCTGCCAGGCTCCTCTGTCCATGGAATTTTCCAGGCAAGAATACTGTCATTTCCTTCTCTAGGGGTTCTTTCTGACCCAGGGATCGAACCTGTGTCTCTTGTGTCTCCTGCCTTCGCAGGCAGATTCTTTACCGCTAGTGCTATCTGGGAAGTCTGACAATTCTATGAAGGCCCAAATCACTTTTCAAATATGTATTTCTCTGAAGATTGTCTTGATCCAATAATAAAATTAAGAGTATGTTGAGCAGTGGAACAAACCANGACCCAGGGATCGAACCTGTGTCTCTTGTGTCTCCTGCCTTCGCAGGCAGATTCTTTACCGCTAGTGCTATCTGGGAAGTCTGACAATTCTATGAAGGCCCAAATCACTTTTCAAATATGTATTTCTCTGAAGATTGTCTTGATCCAATAATAAAATTAAGAGTATGTTGAGCAGTGGAACAAACCACTGCCTACAGAACCTGAGGGTTGAACAGAAGTTTTTCTGGGATCTGCAGGTTGCTAAGTGATGAGCATGAAAGTGGCTCTGAGCCTCCATTCTCCTTTCAACCAGCATAGCCTTGTTTTATCTGTTTAAAAATTGGGATCCTAAATAAGATTTTTTGAAGAAAGAGCTTTGGCTTTAAAAAAATGAAAAAAATCACTAATCAAGGGAAATAAATGGATAGCATGTTTAGTCAAGAACATGTTTAAACTCTCTTCACTCATACATAATAGAAAAAAAATCGTATCTGGCCTCAATGGATTTTATAGTATTTTGAATGTTCAACTTTAAAAAAATCCTACTTTTTATCCTGAGATTGGAAGTGTTTCCTGTAATTTACTTTTCATTAAGTTAAAACACATATCAAATGTCAAACAATAATCAGTATCAAGGCTGCAAAGAACAAAGAACTTTATTCGGGGTCTTAAGATTTGCAGTTCAGGAGACACAGATTTGGTAAAACGAGAGTGTTCCTGGAAGGAGAGTCAGGGGCTTATAAGACAAAAGCCACAAAATTGTTAAAATTGTCTGGCAGGAATTATGATTAGCTATGACACAAGAAAGGAAGTATTTATCCTTAATGGATAAGCTGTCATGAGTTATTTTAGGGTAAGGGTCAAATAAGTATTTTGAGTTTCTGGATCATTGGGAAGATGTTCTGGATGCCTATGTTAAGACAATAGTGATTGAAGTTCAGATTTCATCTGGGCTGTGCGTGCATGGGTGCTAAGTCACTTCAGTCGTGTCTGACTCTGGCACTCTATGCACTGTAGCCTGCCAGGCTCCTCTGTCCATGAGATTCTCCAGGCAAAAATACTGGAGTGGGTTGCTGTGCCCTTCTCCAGGGGATCTTCCCGACAGCAATCGAACCTGTGTCTCCTGCAACTCCTGCACTGCAGGATGATTCTTTACTGCTGAGCCACTGGGGAAGCCCCATCTGGGCTGAGACATATGTCAGTCACTTTTCCTCGATGGCCTCCCACCTCTATTTTAGACAGCTCTGTTGGCAATACCGATGCCATTTTGATTTTCCTGTTACACAACATTGGTTTTGGAAGGGAGGGGGAACTGAAAAAAAGATAAGCAACAACTGGAAGAATGCTCCTTGAATCTACTTCTTAGAATACAATGAAGGCCCTAAACATGCCCTGTTGTTCTCTAGGACCCACTTGTGAAAATGCAGATTATTGGGTCACCCAGAGTTCTGGATTAGACTTTTAGAAGCATGCTTCCAAAATATCATCTGTCTTAAGAAAAGGTACAATTCTACCAGCAACCAGTTTTTCCCTGCTTCCAAAATATCATGTGTCTTAAAGAAAGGTACAGTTCTACCAGCAACCAGTTTTTCCTTATTATAGGAAGCAGGACTCTGGTACTAATGATTCAAAATTTTGAATGAATAGTTTATTTGGCCTGGGGATGCACAGCATTTCTAACCTAATTTCCCTTCCTAATTATGATTTGCTTTAGGTGAGTGGAATTTAAAATGACTTTCCCTTGCGAGGCACTCACGGTGGGGGGGAGGGGGTGGCGGCGGGCGACAGGCTGTCGGTTTGAGAGAATGCTGATAGCATGAGAAAGTCAGCCTGGTATTAACATTCCTTGTGGAAAATCTACCAAATAGTAACCCACGTAGGGAATAACTGAGAGTGGATTTTACAAGCAAAACTCATAACTCTAGTTGACTTGTTATTTAATTCAGCTGTAACTCTAATCTCCATGGCATACCTCGTCAGTGCCCTTATCTCTAAGAGTGAATTAATAAGACATTGATAGAGCAGGAGAAGGGAAATCCTCAGTCCTCAACACTGGCACAGCCTACAAAGCCCTGGATGCCTGCAGGCTTACTTTAAATGGAGTAGGATTTCAATTCCTGCTGAAACAAGTTATAGAATTCTAAAGCTATAGAATTTAAATGGTTACCTTTTTCATTTAAAGTTACCTTTTAAAATCATTCCTGGGCTTCCCTGGTGACTTAGTGGTAAAGAATGCACCTGCCAATGCAGGAGACACAGGTTGCATCCCTAATCTGGGGGGATCCCACGTCCCACAGAGCCGCTAAGCCTGTGAACCACAGACACTGAGCCGATGCTCTGGAGCCAGAGCTGCCACTACTGTACCCACGAGCCCGAAGGCCCATGTTCGAAAACAAGAGAAGCCACCACAATGAGAAGCCTGTGAATCAGAACTAGAGGGTAGCCTCTGCTCGCTGCAACTAGAGAAAAGGCAGCACAGCAACAAAGACCCAGCACCGCCAAATATAAATAAATAATAACAAATAAAATAGATAAGCAACAAGGATTTATTGTATAACCCAGATGGTCAATACTGAAATCAAGTTGATTATAGTCTTTGTAGCCAAAGATGGAGAAGCTCTGTGCAGTCAGCAAAAACAAGACCAGGAGCTGAATATGGCTCAGATCATGAACTCCTTATTGTCAAATTCAGACTTAAGTTGAAGAAAGTAGGGAAAGCCACTAGACCATTCAGTTCAGTTCAGTTCAGTTCAGTCGTTCAGTCGTCTCCAACTCTTTGCAACCCCATGAATTTCAGTACTCCAGGCCTCCCTGTCCATGACCAACTCCAAGAGCCTACCCAAACTCATGTCCATTGAGTCGCCGATGCCATCCAACTACCTCATCCTCTGTCGTTTCCTTCTCCTCCCGCCCTCACTCTTACGCAGCATCAGAGTCTTTTCCAATGAGTCAGCTCTTCGCATCAGCTGGCCAAAGTATTGGAGTTTCAGCTTCAATATCAGTCCTTCCAATGAACACCCAGGACTGATCTCCTTTAGGATGGGCTGGTTAGATCTCCTTGCAGTCCAAAGGACTACTCAAGAGTCTTCTCCAATACCACAGTTCAAAAGCATCAATTCTTTGGTGCTCAGCTTTCTTTATAGTCCAACTTTCACATCCATATATAACTACTGGATAAAACATAGCTTTGACTAGATGGACCTTTGTTGGCAAAGTAATGTCTCTGCTTTCGAATATGCTGTCTAGGCTGGTCATAACTTTCCTTCCAAGGAGTAGGCATCTTTTAATTTCATGGCTGCAGTCACCATCTCTAGTGATTCTGGAGCCCCCCAAAATAAAGTCTGTCATGGTTTCCACTGTCCCGTCTATTTGCCATGAAGTGATGGGACTGGATGCCATGATCTTCGTTTTCTGAATGTTGAGCTTTAAGCCAACTTTTTCACTCTCCTCTTTCACTTTCATCAAGAGGCTTTTTAGTTCCTCTTCACTTTCTGCCATATGGGTGGTGTCATCTGCAGATCTGAGGTTATTGATATTTCTCCCGGCAATCTTGATTCCAGCTTGTGTTTCTTCCAGTCCAGCATTTCTCATGATGTACTCTGCATATAAGTTAAATAAGCAGGGTGACAATACACAGCCTTGACATACTCCTTTTCCTATTTGGAACCAGTCTGTTGTTCCATGTCCAGTTCTAACTGTTGCTTCCTGACCTGCATACAG
>SJYX01015371.1:75150-109840 GCA_006410675.1 Oreotragus oreotragus
AGAATTCCTGTTCCATCTTTGCCATTTACTGACTAAATGACCTTTGCCAAATCACTTAATATCGCTGAGCCTCATTTTCTTCTTTTATAAAATGGGAGCAATAGTAGCTCCACATAGAATAGCAACAATGAAATAATTAAATGAGATAACATGTGTAAGTTACCTCCACAGAGTGCCTGGCACAGAGTAGGGGCTTAAAAAATGGGAACTTGTTATAGATTCCCATCTTTTATAGTCATTATAATCTGATTCAGGTTCATCTTTCCACATTTTATGAGGAATTCTCTGAGAGGTTTAGCATCTGGCTCTTAATTTCATTCTGTCCCAGTCAGCAATTCCTAGGCCAGCCATGGCTCCATCCCAGAGATTCTGAATTCTCAAAACCCCTTCCATACTCCATCTTCTGTCCCTCAAACTCTCTCTCCAAGTTCACTCTCCCACTAAATGGGATTTTCACCTCTTTTAACATCCCTGGTTTCTGGATCTCATCTCAGCTTCCCAGACTGTCAACCTTCCACACTCCATCCCATCCCTTCTGCCCGCAGCTTCATTTCCTTCCACATTCTTCCTGCACACCACAACCAAACTCATTGCTGCAGGCTCACCAGGATATTACTTATTGCATTGCTTGGTAATCTATCACTTAATCAGCCCAATTACAGATTTTTTTTTTTTTCCTTCTCATACCTTGGTCTACCTGTTGCTGCTGTAGAAAAGCATTCAACTGTGCCAACACTCATCTCCTTTGGTTTTCATTTCCAGTCTCACTGTCCTCTCAGTACTGCCCAGGGATTCTTTTACAAACCTTTAGTTGGTTTGATTTTCCTTTCCTCCTACAGAACTGCTCTAGCATAAACCTTTACTGCTCTCCTTAAGCCTTCATCTCATTGCCGTTCTTCTGAAATCACCAGCCCCACCGCTGTCTAAAAGTCGTTTGTACATCCTTTCTTAACTGCCCAGGTGTCCAAGAAGAACATGTACTCTTATTTTTTAAGACTCAGCCTGGGCTCTTGATCCTTTCGCCTCCCAACTAGCCTGTCTGAGCCAATCATTTCTCATCTGTCTCTCTCTCTTCACTGGCTCTTCATTAACCTTCAGACGTGTTCAAATAAGTCTTAGGAAGTTTCCCCTGCCCCACTCTCTCCTCTGGACACCACTGTCTTTCTCTCTCTTCTTCTTCAGTGCCAGATGTATTGGTAGTGTTGTTTATTTTCATTACTTTTACTTTATAATCTACCATGTAAGCTGTCACTAAAATTGAGATTGGCCTCCACCGCTGTGCTCTCTTGGGGTCACCAGCATTCTTCTAAGTAGCGAAGCCAATGGTTTCTTTACGTCCTCATCCCTCTTGGCCTCTCTGGGTTTTGACATCGCTGACATGTTCCCTCTTGACATGTTCTCCTACTTTGGTCTATCTTATAATCATTTCTTTAGTTTTCCTCCAAAATCTCTGAAGATTCTGTTTCTACTAACGGTTCCTTTTCTGCCCATTCTTTAAATGTTGGTGACGTTCTACAAGTTTTCATATTCAGCTCTTTTCTCTTCTTTTCCTTTATTTTCTCTGTGGATGATCTCACCCATAACTGTGATATATAAGTTGATTTTTAAATTTATAACTCCATTTCCAAATCCTTCCCCTAAATTATACTCTGTCTTGTAATATTAATAGCTAACCGGATAGGTTGTACACCCTTCAAACTCAGTGGAGCTTACCTGCCCCTCCATAATTTGATCACCCGATCCCTGCAACTTTTCAGCTCAATGTTAGATGCTTTCAGTAATTTCCATGGTGAAAAAAATCATGATCTTTATAGAATTCTCTTTGTTTCCCTCTCGTCTCCATTACAAGTAACTAGTAATTTTCAAAAATCACTAGTTAATATTACAAGCAATTTCTTACCCCTGGACATTTCAAAAGTTCAAATTGAACCCAGAGTTTAAATTATAAAGGTGAGAAAATTCTTAATCTCCAGGTTCAATCTGAGTTGAAGAGACCAAACAAAGAAATAGCCTGAAGATGTGAGAAACCTGGCACCTAGTCAGAATTTGCCTTATGTTTCATCATATGGAACAGGAAAGGAAATTTCCAGTGTCTTTTAAATAAATTTAAATATCTTTGGAATACAGTTTTGCAGGTAAAGTCTAAAGCTATTTATTAACAATGTCTAATTGCCCTATTTTTTTGTTGTTGTTTTAAAACAAAAAACAAAACAAAACAAAAAATAACCTGGGCTTCTTGGTCAGCAGGGGGAGCACTGTCACTTTGCTCTGGGAAGCTTTTCACCAGGGTAACCGCTATCTTTAATATAGACCACAGCCTAGCAACGAGGAGGAAAAAAACAATGATATGATCGATACATTTGCTCCCTTGTGGTTGTAATTTTTAAAAATAGCTTTTTTTTTTTTTTTTGCTTTTGTAATTCAATAGTGTTTGCTTAGGAAGGTGTCATCTTTTGTCTTTTCATCTTCTCTGTCCTGCCTTTCAGTCACTTTCTAATTAGAAAGGTGTTTATTTAGGGGACAGGGTCGAAAATGGGTCATGGAGGCCAGTGTAACAGCACTGAGTCAGTGTTTAGGCTATGTCTGTGTGACACAGAAACAAACACCCTGGTTTGCTCATTTTATTTAAATTGGTCAACAAGGTAGAATAAATCATCAAACCAGTTTTCTGTCTCAAATGACCTTTTGCTTGAGTGAACTGATTCAAGGATATCAGTGGGACATAGTGTCCTTCTCAGACTGAGCTGGAGTGAAGCCTATCAAGCAAGGGTGGCAGCATTGGGAAAGGAGTCAGGAGACCAGGCTCTCACATCTGGATTCTGCTCTGACTGTGGACAAAACTTTTAACCTAACTCTTTGTACCTCAGTTTCTTCTTTTATTAACTTCACACTCCATTATGAAGGGGAAATGATGTGATAGGTTTGCAAATACATTGAAAGACCAGAAAATATCTATATAATAATTTACACAAAGATCTACTTTGACACATATGTATCTGCATGTAGGTTATGTATGCACTGCATACATATTGCATATATATACCCTATGTGCACATATACATGTATGTGTGTATGTGTATAGATATAGATATAGGTGGATGTGTCTGTATAAGATACACATGTATATATATGAATGTATATAGATTTTTATATGTATGTATAATATGTAAGTATGAAGTCTATACACATACAGGAGATAAGGAGGTAAGGACTGTTCTTTCTGAAAATATTGTATTGTTTATAATAATTATTCCACTCACTGAGAATAATAATAGCTTACAGGCTGAATAAAGAATCTAGGTCTCTATTGATAATCATTTACTTACTAAAATTCTTACTTGGTGATGAGAAGTTTTGTATCTCTTATTTCCCATGCACATTTTATTTTTTTTCTATGCACATTTTATAAGGAGAAAAATTACAGATGATGCTTTAACTAAAGCTTATAATATACATTTATCCTTATTTAATAATATACCTGATGTGTGCTTAGTCGTTCAGTTGTGTCCGATTCTTTGTGACCCATGGACTGTAGCCCACTAGGCCCCTCTGTCCATGGGGATTCTCCAGCAAGAATGCTGGAGTGGGTTGCCATGGCCTCAAAATAAACCTGATAAGACCTAATAAAACACTTAGCCACTTTTGTTCACTTTCCCCTTGTCTTATTTGTGCCCTGAATAGAAGCACAGAATCAAAATATTTTTGTGGGCATTTTGAGAGAAATAATGATTAAGAAATATACATGATTCCTAATAAAGAGAAATCTAGTTCAATATGATGAAAAGCATACATTTTACCCACTTAGTTTCTAAAATGGCTGATTTTTTCAGTAAATCTTTCTTTGTTTCCAAATGACAACAAATAATTTAACAAGTGACATTAAGACTGTAAGGTACTGAATTTTAAGAAAGCAAATGGAATAGCTTTCAGTTTTAGCAATATATTCCTCCATTTTAGGGCTTCCTTGGTGGCTCAGAGGTTAAAGTGTCTGCCTCCAATGCGGGAGACCCAGGTTCGATCCCTGGGTCAGGAAGATCCCCTGGAGAAGGAAATGGCAACCCACTCCAGTATTCTTGCCTGGAGAATCCCATGGACAGAGAAGCCTAGTAGGTTACAGTCCACAGGGTCGCAAAGAGTCGGACACGACTGAGTGACTTCACCTTCACCTTCCTCCATTTTAAGTGCAATTGCAACTAATTTGATCTGTGGCTAGTTAACTCAGTGATTCAAACTGAAGTGCTAAAGAAGTCAAAGAATAAATTTAATTCCTATGAGCTTAGGTTTATGCATTACTGTTGCATAAGCAGACACACACACATCCTTAATCCTAACTAGTCATTTGTCCTACAAATAATTATTACTGTCCAGAACTGAGACCAGACAATGAAATATCATCTACATAAGGCAAAACTATCGTTATTAACAAGAGGAAAGTGACTGAATTCCCTTACCCTACTTCTAAATGTTTTTGGTATAATCTTGGTACAGTTGGGACACAATTATATTTTGTGTTCATGTAGTGTTAGGAAGGGCCTCCCTGGTAGCTCAGCTGGTAAAGAATCCTCCTGCAATTCAGGAGACCTGGGTTCAGTCCCTGGGTTTTGAAGATCCCCTGGAGGAGGGCATGGCAACCCATTCCAGTATTCTTGCCAGGAGAGTCCCCAGGGACAGAGGAGCATGGCATGCTACAGTCTATGGGGCTGCGAAGAGTTGGACATGACCGAGTGATTAAGCACAGCACAGTGCTTAGGAAAGGTTATAGACTGAAGAATTTCAAGTATTTTAATTGAACCTAGTAGGAAAACTGATATTATCTCAGATAAAAAGCTGAAATGCATTGAAAAATTTCCTGAACTGGGAACCAGACATACTGTATTTGAATCCCAACTCTTCCACTGAGCACTTAGACAAGTCACTTAGCATTTTCTAGCCTCCATTTTCTCATGGAAGAAGGGAGAGAACTATATTCCAACTTTATTGCAGGAATTAAATAAGATAATATATGTAAAGTACTTAGCATAACACTAGGCACAGGATTGGAGAAGGAAATGGCAACCCACTCCAATGTTCTTGCCTGGAGAATCCCAGGGACAGGGGAGCCTGGTGGGCTGCCGTCTATGGGGTCACACAGAGTCGGACATGACTGAAGTGACTTAGCAGCTTAGCAGCAGGCACAGGATAAGTACTCAATAAATAGTAGCCATTTTTATCCTACTAATCATCATTATAACTCCTACTGAAGAGGTATTATAATAATTAAATGAATTATTTCTTGAATTGAAAATATTTTATATACCATTAAATTCATGTAAAATATTACTATCTCACTAGGAGAAAATGATGCTAAGAAAACTGGGATGCTTTCTTTGTTCATGAATTAAAAATTCATGGCACATTACTATGTATTGTGCACAAAATATTGAGATAGGGATCAAAGTCTCATGAGATTTTCTCTTCTGTGTTAAATATAGTACACCATGGCAAGCTAACACTCCTCCGAATACAACAACTAGGTTAACCTGGATAAATGACAAAAATTGTATTTTAAAGGCAACAAGTTGCTATGGAAGCAGTAAGGATTAGATAAACTAAAAGTTCAGAGAGAGAATAGAGTACTTTCCAAAGTGAGTTGACACTGTCTGTTATTTGTTCCCAGACACTTGCTGATTCTGAGTGTGGTAAAAGGATTTGTTTAGGCAGAAAACCTCTGCTGGGGCAAAGAAAAACCAGTGAAGTTCTTAGCAAGTATAATGCAATAATGGGAAAAATAGGCAAAAGAAGACTCATATGGCAGAGATCCTCCATAACATGTTTGCTGAATTCAGGTACTGCACAGGAGGCTACAGAGCTAGGGGAAAAAATTTCAAAAGACAAAGTGAAATCTACCTCCTTTAGTGTTGAAATGCTTAGGAAACAAAAGCCCTCTGAGGAAGACTTTGCCTCCAGTATCTCCTCAAGATATTGACTTAAAGTGCTGTGGGACAGGAAGCTGAAGAGCTGGGCTAGAATTTCTGAAGGGCAGACCGAGATCTCATGTAGTCTTCCAGGGCTAAGTTGCTGAAGACCCTTAGGCTCACAATTATAATCCCAGGAGAGCCATATGCTCAAAACAGGGTCAGATCCAAGGTAGAGCAAGCCTTTGTAAAACTATAATCAGGCCCAATGCACATCATATTCTCATGTAATGAAAGTGATCAACTCCTTATCCTGTTAGCCTAATAGAGGAAAGGGTGAGCTCTCTTTGGTAGAAGGGAACATTTGGAATCTTTATGACATTTTTATGCCTAATGTCTGGCATATAATATAAAAATAATGGACATTCAATAAGGCAGTAAAATGTAGCTAATAATCAAGAGAAAAGGCAGATCATAGAAATGGACCCCGGAGAAGGCAATGGCACCCCACTCCAGTACTCCTGCTTGGAAAATCCCATGGACGGAGGAGCCTGGTAGGCTGCAGTCCATGGGGTCGCTGAGGGTTGGACATGACTGAGCGACTTCACTTTCACGAATTAGAGAGGGAAGTGGCAACCTATTCCAGTGTTCTTGCCTGGAGAATCCCAGGAACAGGGGAGCCTAGTGGGCTGCCGTCTATGGGGTCGCACAGAGTCGGACATGACTGAAGTGACTTAGCAGGAGCAGCAGCAGAAGTGGACCCATTGATTATCTAAATATTGAAATCAGCAGTCAGGAACTATCAAACAATTCAGAGCATAATGGGAGGCCAACAAAGTCACCATCAATGAAGAATGACGATCATGTATGACTGATCTATGGTTTATGGGGGAGTATCCTCAATCAAGAGCATTTATCCTGTTTCTCTCCACCTTATGAAGGTGGTAGTTAGATAAAAGGAAGAATGATCTTTGGACTGTGTAACCAGACGGGCCTCATGTCCTGGATTGTGAGTGAGAAGAAATCTAGATTAGCAAATACAAAATTCCAAAGAAGAGTCAAAGATTACCAGCAAAAAGTTCAGGAAACAATAACTGAAGTATTAAGGTAAGAACTGAAGACGTACCTTGATCCACCATGCAACTAAAGCAGCACACAGGAGCCAGGCTGGAGGCTGGCTTTGAGAGATACTAAAGGATTTGAGAGATACTAAAGAAGTAGAATCAAGAGGAGATAATGGTTGTTTGGATGAGTGAATGAAAGAAAGGGAAGAATCTATAGTGTCTCCAAATCTGGGTTATTGATGAGTGGTTCTTAGACAGGGAAAACCCAAGGAAGAGGAGGTCTGAAGAGCAAGACTTGAACATGAGACGTTGTAAGTGCCATCCAGGTAGAGATGGTCACTCACTTTGGTTTACACAGTCACATGCAAATAATGGACACAAGTAAGAACTTTGCAGAAATATATAGATGAAGGTGTCATCAAAGAAAGAGTGGGAGAGATTGCCCAGGGAGGATGTTTCCAATGAGACGATATCCAGAGATAGAACCCTAAGAAATAGTGATATTGAGGATTCAGACGGGAAAGGTAAAATTGAAAGGGGACCTGGGTAGGACAGAGGTAGGAAGAAAGTATAGCAAGGGAGTATCACAGGGTCCTGGGGGAAAGTGTGGCTTAAGAAGGGGGGTGCAGTCAACTGCAAATGCAAATATGCAGAAGATAAGAATTTAATAAAAATAAAGCATTGGAAAATGGCAAAGGATTTCTTAGAGAAGTGGCCACAAGATTCAGAGCTATTCTTAAAAGTTTGAATATGAAGGAAAGGAAAGGTATAGGCCAGTGCTGGGAGAGGGTGGGGTGCAGTAGGACCTAGGCAGTTTCTTATTTTGGTTTGTTTAGGAGAGACTTGAACATGCTTATATGTTGGAGAGAAAGATCTAGTAGAGATCAAGGAGCTGGAAGTAGTTAATGGCATCAGTTCCTGGAAGAAATGGCAAGATTTTGTTTGATTTAAAAATAGGTGTCTAAAAAAAAAAAAGGGTGTCTAATGTCTGTATATTTATTTATATATCAGTAAGACTACATAGATAAAAATAAATTCTCCGGATGGGATTGTAGCATAGTAATATAGAACATACCTAATATATATTTAAAGTTGTTTTTATTGGTGTATATTTGATTTACAATGTTGTGTTACCTTCAAGTGTACAGCAAAGTGAATCAGTTATATATCTACATATATCTACTCTTTTTTTTTTAAGAGTCTTCATATAGGCCATTACAGAGTATTGAGAAGAGTTCCCTATGATATACAGTCAATTTTTATTAGGTATCTATTTTTCATATGCTGCTGCTGCTGCTAAGTCACTTCAGTCATGTCTGACTCTGTGTGACCCCATAGACGGCAGCCCACCAGGTTCCCCCGTCCCTGGGATTCTCCAGGCAAGAACACTGGAGTGGGTTGCCATTTCCTTCAATGCGTGAAAGTGAAAAGTGAAAGTGAAGTTGCTCAGTCGTGTCCGACTCTTAGCGACCCCAGCCTATTAGGCTCCTCCATTCACGGGGTTTTCCAGCCAAGAGTACTGGAGTGCCATTGCCTTCTCCATTTTATATGTAGTAGTATGCATATGTCTCAATTCCCCAGTTTATCCCTCTCCCTCCACCCCTTATCCCCTGGGAATGTAAAATTGTTTTCTAATACAGCTGTGACTCTACTTTTGTTTTGTAAATAAGTTCATTTTTTAAAAAATTGCCAATAAAAAAATTCCACATATAAACTATTTCATGTGATATTTGTCTGTGTCTGACATTTCACTCAGTATGACAGTCTCTAGGTCCATGCATGTTGCTGTAAATGGCGTTATTTTGTTCTGTTTTTTGGCTGAGTAATTTTCCATTGTATATATGTGCCACCTCTTTATCCATTCCTCGTTGATGGACATTTGGTTGCTTCCATGTCCTGGCTCTTATACTAGCACTGCAATGAACACTGGGGTACTTGTGTCTTTTAAATTATGGTTTTCTCAGGGTATATGCCCAGGAGTGGAATTGCTGTGTCATATGGTAGTTCTACTTTTAGTTTTTTAAGGAAACTTCATACTGTCCTCCATAGTGGCTATACCAATTTACATTCCCACCAACAGTGTAGAAGAGTTCCCTCTTCTCCAAACCCTCTCCAGCATTTATTATTTGTAGATTTTTCTACCATGGCCATTCTGACCATGTGAGGTGATACCTCATAGTAGCTTTTATTTGTATTTCTCTAATAATTAGTAATGTTGAGCATCTTTTCATGTGCTTTTTGGCCATCTGTGTGTCTTCTTTGGATAAAAGTCTATTTTTTGATTTTTTTTTTTTAATGTATATATTGAGCTGCATGAGCTGTTTGTGTATTGTAGAGATTAATCCCTTGTTAATTGCTTTGTTTGCAATATTTTCTTCCATTCTGAGGGTTGTCTTTTTGTTTTGTTTATGGTTTCCTTTGCTGTGTAAAAGCTTTTAAGCTTAATTAGATCCCATTTGCTTATTTTTGTTTTTATTTTCATTACTCTAGGAGGTAGATCAAAAATTCTTGCTGCAATTTATGTCAAAGAATGTTCTGCCTATGTTTTCCTCTAAGAGTTTTACAGTGTCCAGCCTTACATTTAGGTCTTTGATCCATTTTGAGTTTATTTTTGTGTGTGATATTAGTGTTCTCATTTCATTCTTTTACATGTAGCTGTCCTGTTTTCCCAGCATCATTTATTGAAGAGACGCTTTTCTCCATTGTATATTCTTGCCTCCTTTTTCATAGATTAGGTGACCATAGGTGCAGGGGTTTATCTCTGGGCTTTCAATCCTGTTCCATTGGTCTATTTTCTGTTTTTGTTCCTGTACCATACTGTTTTGATTACTGTAGCTTTGTAGTATCTGAAGTCAGCGTGCCTTATTCCTCCAGCTCTGTTTTTCTTTCTTAAGATTGCTTTGGCTATTTGGGATCTTTGGTGTTTGCATACAAATTATAAATTTATTCTAATTCTGTGAAAAATTCTTTAGTAATTTGATAGGGATTACATTGAAATTTGTAGATTGCCTCAAATCTGTAGTCATTTCCCCAATATTGATTCTTCCAATCCAAGAATATGGTGTACCTCTCCATCTGTTTTGTCATCTTTGATTTCTTTCATCAGTATCTTACAGTTTTCTGAGTACAGGTCTTTTGCCTCCTTAGGTAGGTTTATTTCTAAGTATTTTATTCTTTTTTGGGGATTATACTTAATATTTTACGTGGAAGTGCTATTAACAGCCAGCATGATATAACCTGAACTTAAATGCCAACTTTAAAACTTTATTTTGGAAAGTGATTTTTCCCAAATGCACTACTTTGCCTTCTTAAACAAAATGTTCTGAATATAATTTGACCTTATCTTGATGACTTGCTTTGAACATCAATCATTGTCCAATGCTACAATGCTGCCACGACCTCAGGAATATTTGAGGTCCTCAGGGCTCTTAGCTCAATTAAATGGCTCCAGACAGCTGTGCATTTGCAGTTCTTCTCTCCGCCACCCTGTCATTAGTCACTGCTTGCTGTTTTCAGTGTGTCCCGACTCCCTGCTTTTCACCTGTTGCCCTCACTTTGTACATACTTGCTGAGTGAGGGCCCAAGAGCAGCTCCAGCCATACAACGTACAGATACAGGTGTGGAGAACAGCTTGTTCAGCCACTCAGGTGCCCTCATGCAGAGCCCTGGCCCAAAGGGATTCAGGCTTTCTGTCTCCAGGTCTCTTCCCTGGGTTCAGGTGAGAGCTGAGGGTGCAGAAATCTGACTTCTTGGATAGAGAGATTCACCTGGCAAGCCTCCAGCTTGGCTTAGCCTCTCCTTGGTCCGTAGGCGCTCTTCCATCTTGGAGGTGTGTACACCTGAGTCATCAGGAAGCCCTGATTAAACCCTCGTTTGCCTATGGTACTGCTCTAAATGAGTCATGAAATCTCACTAGTGTTCTGTTCTTGTTTTTCTGTCAATGAGGCCAGATTATTTTGTCTCTGGTAAAAGTGGCTGGAGTTTAACAGCCTCCTTTTCTGTTCTTTAGGAACCATATATGCCAGAGACAGATTACCTCACAGTTAGAATCTTTGTTTAATACCCCTGGTAGGAGGTATAATTCTCTCTCTTGGACTGAGTAGCCCACCTACCCACACAGATATCCAGAGATGCAGAGGCAGAAGCCAGGAGGTAATTGCTACTGCTTTTCCTGTGATGGTGTCTGTACCCTGACATCTGTGTTAACTGCTGGGATGATTTTGACTTTAATTCTTCCAGCTCTTTCTCTATTCCCAAATTCTCACATAGATAAGAGAATTGGTTCTTGGAGGTTCAGAATTGTAAAAGAAAGTAATAATAAAGTATTACTCCAAAATATGATACTGTTGCAGAAGTATTATTTTAAGCTAAAGGCACTTGAAAAACAGCAAGTGTGAGAAGAGTGCTCTGATCTCCCCTTTTCTTCCTAAAAGCAGGAGATAAAACTTCCATGTGAAAGATGTCATGTCCCTACCAAGAGGAAAGAAACATTCTGATCACCTGAAGTGAGAAGTTGAAGCTAAGAGAATTCTGTACAAACAGACCTGGTTTAAACGATTCCTTTGGGCTTCCCTGGTGGCTCAGAGGTTAAAGCGTCTGCCTCCAATGTGGGAGACCCGGGTTCGATCCCTGGGTCGGGAAGATCCCCTGGAGAAGGAAATGGCAATCCACTCCAGTATTCTTGCCTGGAGAATCCCATGGATGGAGAAGCCTAGTAGGTTACAGTCCACGGGGTCCCAAAGAGTTGGACACGACTGAGCGACTTCACCTTCACCTTTCTTCCATTATCCTCCCTGTTTATTTTAGTTACTTTTTCTACAATTGCCTCTAGTTGTTTAACCTAGTGTAGAACCATTTAGGTTCCGCCACTTCTTTGGGTATTCATTTCCTCGTGAAGGCCCCCATAAACTTAGAAATTTTATTATGTAAAACTTATATTACATAAAACTTGTATTATTTTCCCCCTGTTAACTCTCTTGTATCAGTTAAATTCTTAGTCCTGGCTGGAAACTCTAAGAGGGTAGAGGTAAAGTTTTGCCTGCCTTACAATTAGCTCTGGAAAATGATAGCTTTGCCTCTGGAAGAAGTGATCAGCATTTTCTGTTCTCCTACCTTTTAAAATATCTAGTAAATCTCTAGAAGCAGAGGGCTGTAAGGGTGTACACCAGGCATAAACCTACAGGTGGACTTACATTTTCACAGGCAGATGTGATGTAGTCAGGAGTATTGGCAGGAGCTGCCAGTGGGCTTCTTAGCACTCAGTTACCATGATATTACTAATGGCAGGTGTTGCTATCCAGCATTTATACAGTGCCTATTAGGTGTACAGTGATTGTTGAATCATCAGTAATGAGATCCTGGAGGCTGTAAAAGTCAGAATAGCTCCCCCTTTCTCCAAAGCAATTTTTTCTCTTCTGTGTTATGTAATATGTTTTGTGGTTATGGTGGTAAAATCTACTTCCAAGTAAGAGAATAAAAAATTGAAATTGATAGAAAGCTGTTATATTTGATAAAAATGATACCTTTTTTGTATAAACAAATAAACATGTATATTCATATATACATAGAAAAATCATTTGAAGAAATATACATAAGGATATTAACAATAGTTTTGTATGGATAATGACAGAAGTACTTTGAAAAGTATGAATTGGCTTTTAAGGTATAATTTGCATACAATAAATCACATCTAGGTTGATTATACAGTTTGATGACTTTTGATATATAAGAATTCATAGTCATTACCACCACAAAAAGTTTCTCTATGTCCCCTTTAATCAATTCTATCTCCCCCACCCTCCATGCCCAGGCAATCACTGATCTGCTTTTTTGCAGATGTACTTTAAATTATTTTCCTTTT
Source organism: Oreotragus oreotragus (assembly GCA_006410675.1). Taxonomy (NCBI): domain Eukaryota; kingdom Metazoa; phylum Chordata; class Mammalia; order Artiodactyla; family Bovidae; genus Oreotragus; species Oreotragus oreotragus. The sequence goes on from SJYX01015371.1 coordinate 87,969, forward strand.
GCTTGTCTGTATAATATTCTTCAGTGAACATATATCTTTTTTTAATAAAAAAAAGCTATTTTAAAAGTTAAAAATTATGTTAAAACAGGAAAGGAATACAAAAAATTAGTCTATGAAATAGTTATTTCAAATTTATTCATGTATTTCTCTCCCATAAAATATGCACCAAAGAGTAGGATTTTCATTTTCATGTTTTGCCCCTGACTCTGAAGGACCTCCCCATCCGTCTCCCAACCCACAATCCAGTCATTTAGCTGGCCCAGAGTCACTCAGCCCAAACCTCCCCAAAGTTGGGAGCTCCCCACCCCTTTCAGATTCAATAGTCTCTAGGGCTTATAACAATGTTCTCACCCAAAATGGAAAAAAGAGAGATAGCCCCCTTTTCTGATGTTTGTAGATACATGACATTGATATAATTTATTGTACAGGGCAATCATTCAAATTATTATTCTTCCTTCAATTCTCTTTGAAATACCTCCTGACCTCAGAGTGATAATTAAATATAGTGGAAGCTTAACACAGTCCAAATATGTTAAAAAGATTGTCTTCCATGGATAGCTCTTCTGCCAAAACACTGGAAACATTCTAAGACTAAAGGAAATGAAGAAATTGTGGTGAATGAAATAGACAGGATCTTGGGATTAGGTCAGGATGCTGCAGACCTAGGAAGCTGGTAGCTTCTCTACCTACAAAGATTATGAAGCAGATCCGAGATTAGCTGTTGGGGTATGCAAAGTAATTCCATTAAAGCCAAAACAAATGATCAAATATTTGTTGAAGACCTGCCTGCCTAATATCCAGATACAAAGTCCTCTTTGTACCATGTACAGTTTGAGTGACGTAGCGCAGTAGCCCTGATCAAACTATTTTATTTAGTTTAATTCCAAAGAAAGGCAATGCAAAAGAATGCTCAAACTACCACACAATTGCAGTCATCTCACATGCTAGTAAAGTAATGCTCAAAATTCTCCAAACCAGGCTTCAGCAATATGTGAACGGTGAACTCCCTGACGTCCAAGCTGGTTTTAGAAAAGGCAGAGGAACCAGAGATCAAATTGCCAACATCTGCTGGATCATGGAAAAAGCAAGAGAGTTCCAGAAAAACATCTATTTCTGCTTTATTGACTATGCCAAAGCCTTTGACTGTGTGGATCACAACAAACTGTGGAAAATTCTGAAAGAGATGGGAATACCAGACCACCTAACCTGCCTCTTGAGAAATCTGTATGCAGGCCAGGAAGCAACAGTTAGAATTGGACACAGAACAGACTGGTTCCAAATAGGAAAAGGAATACGTAAAGGCTGTATATTGTCCCCCTGCTTGTTTAACTTATATGCAGAGTACATGATGAGAAACACTGGACTGGAAGAAACACAAGCTGGAATCAAGATTGCTGGGAGAAATATCAATAACCTCAGATATGCAGATGANATGATTGTTCACAGCCTCCCAACCATGAGAGCCTCCCAACCGTGAGAGGCACAAGATGTTTTAAACTTTCTAAAGACAGATTCTTTTGGGAAATTAGAAATTATTAGTATAGTGGTGGGTTGACTAGAAATTATATTGGTGAAGGGTTTTTCATTGATTGGGCCAATGTTTGCTGCTAAGTCTCCATATCCCCTGCCCTTATACAAATATATAACCAGCATATAGTAGAAATAAGTATTAACCTTTAAGATTAATCATGTTAAACCTTAGGCTAAGTAAATTCCTTTCTTAATTGTATACATTTATATGTAGCAGCAGGTCTGCTGACCCTGCGTGACTTTGTATTCTATCTCTATGTATAACAGAAAGTATATAAGCAAACCTGTAAAATAAAGAAAATAGATCAGTTCCTGGGAAGACTGGTCTCCTCATGTCGTTCTTTCTCTCACCTTCTGACTGAATTCCCATCTGGAGCATGGATGCCCACCAAGCTTGCTAATTTTGCCTGGGCTTCTAAGATCTGACCGGGGAGCCCTCAGTGTCTTCTCTCCTTCGGGAGAACAGAAAGATGCCTGTGGCCTATGTAGGTGGTGCAAACCTCTTGTCTCGAGGTTTTATTGGTGTTCCACGTAAACCAAATTATTCAGCCTCTTTTTCTCCACTAATATTTCCTACTACACTATTCTTTCCTAATCTCTCTTTATATTTCTAATTAAATAGCTCTTTCTTAGGATGCTGACTCCGTCCCTGCTTCGAATTACCCTGGATCCACTGGGGCTGGACCCCGGCAGATGAGATGTTTGGATGGCATCACTGACTCAACGGACATGAATTTGAACAAATTCTGGGAGATCATGAAAGACAAGGAAGCCTGGCATGCTGCAGTCCAAGGGGTCACAAAGGTCAGACACAGTCTAGAGACTGAACAACAATGACAGGATTAATCTGAATTCTTTATGGAACAAGGTTGCATACTAGCTAATCATTAAAAGGAAAAATTTACATATTTAACAAATGTCCAATTTCCCAGCTCAATTTATTTCCTGGTATCATTGGGCTTCCCAAGTGGTTCTAGTGGTAAAGAACCCATCTGCCAATGTAGGAGACATAAGAGATGTGGCTCATTCCCTGGGCTGGGAAGATCCCCTGGAGAAAGGCATGGCAACCCACTCCAGTATTCTGGCCTGGAAAATTGGTACGGTCAGCAGAGCCTGGTGGGCTACAGTCCATAGGTTACAAAGTCAGATATGACTGAAGCAACTTAGCTGAGGTAGAGCTGAAGGCAGGAAGATTCCTGTCTGTCTCCCATGCTGACTTCATCCACCTTGTCCCAATGTCCCAGAAAGTCTCTAGCACTGCGAGCATCAAATCATTCCAAAAATCCCCTCAGCTCTAATGTTCCTAAATCATCTAGATTTGGTTAGAGATGAAGCTCTCTGTATAATCTATCTTGGGGAACAATTCCTCTCTACCCAACAATTCCTCTCCAAAAATCCTCTAACTTAAGAACAAGTTGTCTGCTCCTTTTACCTTTGTATTTTGGGGGCAGACAACCTGTTCTTAAGTTTCAGAGCTCCACAGGTAGAGAGGCATTGATAAGCATAAGTTAAGACGTTTCCATTTCGAAGGGAGAAAAAGGAAAGAATAAAACCACGGTGTTTTTGAAATCCCGCTGGATAAACTCCATTAGATTCAAGGGCTGGAAATAATCCTCTGCACTTTGCAGCTCCCTCTGAACCATCTTTCCTCTTTCATGAAGGGTAGCATGGAGTTGTAGCTGAATAGTTTGATCAGTCTCTCCTGCCTATAAACATCTGGGTGTCCAGCAGCCTTCTATTCATTCCTTACTGTCTCTGTTCCTCTTCAGTGCAAGCGGACAGTGTTCTTCTGGTATAAAATCCCAAGAATCTGGCAGTTCTCATGTAGGTTATGGAGATTCACTCCATTAAACAAGAAACTTCTCCACACATCTTTTCCTAAATCTCATAATCTCTCAGCCAGAAGGTGAGAGAAAGAATGACAAAAAGGTTCACATATTTTTTTCTGTTCAGAAAACCTCTTTGTGACTGAGCTCTCTTTTTTCATCTTTTTGATGTATTAGCAAAAGATGGTCCAGTTACATTTTCAGCTTTTCGAGAGCATGTTTTCCTGATGGTGAACCTTGTTGAGTATCTTTCAAAATTGGAATGAATTTAGAATTCCCCAAATCATCTAGTCTTGTTTCCTTTTTTGTTTGTTTGTTTACCAGTTTTTCCCTCAATTTATAAGCAGCAAATAAAGCAGCTGCCTGGAATGCGGGAGACCTGGGTTTGATCCCTGGGTCGGGAAGATCCCCTGGAGAAGGAAATGGCAACCCACTCCAGGTACTTTTGGCTGGAGAATCCCATGGAGGGAGGAGGCCGGTAGGCTACAGTCCATGGGGTTGCAAAGAATCGGACACGACTGAGCGACTTCACTTCACTTCACTTCATAAGCAGCAAATAGTAAACAGGTTGCACTTTCACTTCTGCTTGGAAATCTCCTCAGCTCAGGTCATAGTTAAAACATTCTGCTTTCCACATAACTGTAAGACACAATTCCACAGAACTGCAGAACAAAGATATCCTTTCCCCTGATGCTGCTACTGCTAAGTCACTTTAGTTGTGTCCGACTCTGTGCGACCCCATAGACGGCAGCCCACCAAGCTCCCCTGTCCCTGGGATTCTCCAGGCAAGAACACTGGAGTGGGTTGCCATTTCCTTCTCCAAAGCATGAAAGTGAAAAGTAAAAGTGAAGTTGCTCAGTCGTGTCTGACTCTTAGCGACCCCATGGACTGCAGCCTTCCAGGCTCCTCCGTCCATGGGATTTTCCAGGCAAGAGTACTGGAGTGGAGTGCCATTGCCTTCTCCACCTTTCCCCTAGTTTCCCATAACATATTCACTTCCTTCTGAGCCCTCAGTAGCAGCAACTTTAACGTTCACATTCTTAGTAATAACAGTTTTTGTTTTGGGAGCCTCCAAAATGACTTGGGATTTCTCTCTGTTCTTCATTTCCCTCTGAGTTCTTATTAGCCGAATCATTAGCATCCATAATTCTACTAACAGTCTATTGAAGGCTATTGAAGGATTTTGATTCTCATCAAAATCCCCAGTGTTCTAACCGCCACTTGCCCAATTTTACATTTTTAGACAATCTTTATCAGTTGATGTTCAACTAGAGAAGCAGATCTGGTAAGATATATATATATATAAAATTTTGGAATCCATGGAATTGTCCAGGCAAGTGTACTGGAGTGGGTTGCCATTTCCTTCTCCAGGGATATTCCAGATCGAGGGATTGAACCCAGGTCTCCCACACTGCAGGCAGATTCTTTTACCACTGAGGCACCAGGGAAGCCCCCTATATATACATATATATCATATATGTGTGTGTGTGCTCTGCTCAGTCATGTTTGACTCTTTGCAATCCCAGGGAATGTAGCCCATCAGGCTCCTCTGTTCATGGGATTCTCCAGGCAAAAATCCTGGAGTGGGTTGTCATTTCCTTCTCCAGGGGGACCTTCCTGACCCAGGGATTGAACCCACATCTCTTGTGTCTCCTGCATTGGAAATGAATTCTTTACTACTGTGCCTCGTGGGAAGCCTCTCTCTCTTTCTCTCTCTTTCTCTCTTTATATATAACAACTATATATATATATAAGAGATTTATTGTAAAAGAAAGTTAAGTCACTCAGTCGTGTCTGACTCTTTGTGACTCCATGGACTGTAGCCTACCATGTTCCTCCATGCATGGAATTTTCCAGGCAAGAGTACTGGAGCTGGTTGCCATTTCCTTCTCCAGGGGATCTTCCTGACCCAGGGATCAAACCCGGGTCTCCTGCATTGCAGGCAGATGCTTTACCATCTGAGCCACTAGGAAAGCTATTGTAAAGAATTAGGTTACATAATTGAGCAGTGGTTAGGCAAGTCCTAAGTCTACAGAGCAGGCCATCAGGAAGGGCAGGCTGAAATTCCTGGGCACAGGATGAAGGTACTATTCACATTCTGTATTTCTTCTTCAGAGAAGCCCCAGATCTTTTGTATTAATAAAGTCTTGTCATCGGACAGTATTAGGCCTGCCCAGATACAGATAATCTACCTTACTTAAAATCAGCCAGTGATGTACTTCATCATATCTATAAAATACCTTTGCAGCAACATCTAGATTAGTGTTTGACTGAATTAGTAGGAAACTTTGAAAGTAGTTTCAAAAATTATAAGATATAATTCTAAATTTGGGAGAGTTTTGAGAGGAGAAGTAAAGGGAAGTTTAAATGTAATGATTTTCTCATTATACTGGTAGTATGTCAGTAGAGAATTCTGACCAATTGGCAAATTCTTAAAGTGTTATGTTTAAATTTCCTTTTGTAAAATTAAGGTATAGTTGACATATAACAATATTTTAGTTTCAGGCGTACAACATAATATTCAATATCTGTATACACTGTAGATTTGGATGCTGGGAAAGATTGAAGGCAGGAGGAGAAGGGGACATCAGAGGAAGAAATGGTTGGATGACATCACTGACTTGATGAACATGAGTTTGAGCAAGCTCTGGGAGATGGTGAAGGACAGGGAAGCCTGGCGTGCTGCAGTCCATGGGTCACAAAGAGTTGGACATAACTGAGCGAGTAAACAACAACAACACAGATGTGTATAAGAGACAGCGGGAGACCTGGGTTTGATCCCTGGGTTGGGAAGATCCCTTGGAGAAGGAAATGGCAACCCACTCCAGTATTCTTGCCTGGAGAATCCCATGGATGGAAGAGCCTGGTGGGCTACAGTCCATGGGGTCGCAAAGAGTCGGACACGACTGAGCGACTTAACTAACTAACTAAGGAAATTAAAAAAAAAAAAAGAAAGAAAAAAAGGGGGATACAGCTGATTCACATTGCTGTATCTACATTTAAAAAAGAAACTATACTCTAATAAAAAAAGAATTCATGAATAATATCAAACTAACACATCTTGGCTTTAGATGCATGAGCTCTAGTTATTTTGAGGCTGTTTCTTTGCACTGTTTCTTCCTCAGAGTAAAGTTGTTTGGATTGTTTTTATGTCTCTATAATTGTCTTTCAAAACTATGTCTTTGCCATCTCTTCTGCATTCCATGTTTTTATTTACTTACACATACTGTTCTTTGGAATATTTTGCTAGTGTTTTAAACACAGCGTTTAAAAGATATCAATATTTGATGGCAGGCCATTTTCCCTGTCTTATTTCTTGTATGTGTCAAAGAAACTACATTTCATGTAGTCACGAGGCTTAAAACATTAGAGATGTATATATCTCTCCAGTGCTTTATTTATCTACCAAGTTTTATTATTTTTTTTCTATAAAATTTCATAAATTTGACCATTTTGCTATATTTCCAAAATGCTATATCAATTGCAGTTATTTTTCATAACTGTTGCATTTTCTGCTAACTTGTTTCATGCCTACAAAACTCTCCTCTGCAAAATATCATTTGCTAGAATACTCTTCCTAAAAAGAACTCTCCCTTCTCTTAAACAATATTTCATTTTCTGCAGAATAACATTCAAACCCTATATTCTGACATAACAAGCCATAAATGACCTGGCCAAATGGAGAAACTTATACAAATGTGTCCCCTCAACAAAATTGTACATCATTTGTACCCCAAAGATGTCCTATCTGTTCTTCCCTCAGTGTCATATCTTTATTTTCTGCTAACTTGTTTCATGCCTGCAAAACTCTCCTCTGCAAAATATCATTTGCTAGAATACTCTTCCTAAAAAGAACTCTCCCTTCTCTAAACAATATTTCATTTTCTGCAGAATAACATTCAAACCCTTTATTCTGACATAACAAGCCATAAATGACCTGACCAAATGGAGAAACTTATACAAATGTGTCCCTTCAACAAAATTGTACATCATTTGTACCCCAAAGATGTCCTATCTGTTCTTCCCTCAGTGTCATATCTTTTATCAGAAACCCTATCTCTTTGTCTACTTATTTAGGTCCTAGTCCTCATTTCAACGCCTGACTTAGGGTCATAGGAAAATCTCCTACCTTTGCACGTTTAATGATGTTTGTTTCACTATTATTTGCCACAATGACAGCAAGCTTCAACTCCTCTAACTCCTTTCTCCACAGATGATCTTTTAATGTAATGTTATTTACATTAACTATACTCTCAAGACAAAGAAATATAATAACAGCACCTTATTGTGGACATTTACAGTCTTAGGCTGTCCAACATATGAAGCCTATTTACACATTTCTGGAATTCCCCAATATGTGTGTTTTGTTGAGAGGAGAGCCCAGCTCCTACTATGTCTTCATAGAGTTTCTTATGTCTCCTTCTTAGACTTCTTGCTTCAGGCACATATCTGTGCATGCTTTCCTGAAACTTCCTGACAGTTCTTTCAAGCACTCATTATCCTTTCAATGAATTTCTCTCTGCCAATATTATTCAGAGTTATTTTTCAGTTTTTCAAATAAGAATTTAAAAAAATGTATTCAGTTATAGGAAAGTAATTGACAAAAATACCAGGGCTATGGTTTGAATTTTGTCTGCATTCCCCAATTGTATATTTAAGTCTTAACTTCCAGTACTTCAGAGTGTGAACTTATTTAAAATTAAGGTCATTGCAGATATAGTTAAGAAGTGGTCATACTGGTACTGAAAGAAAGAAAGTGAAGTCGCTCAATCGTGTCCGACTCGTTGCGACCCCACGGACTGTAGCCTACCAGGCTCCTACCTCCATGGGATTCTCCAGACAAGAGTACTGGAGTGGGATGCCATTTTCCTTTTCTAGGGAATCTTCCCAACCCAGGGATCAAACCTGGGTCTCCCACATTCCAGGCAGACGCTTTAACCTCTGAGCCATTGGGTAGATGTCTAATCCAACATGGCTGGTGTCCTTACAAAAAGGGGGAAATTGGAGGCAGATATACACAAGAAGAACACTGTATAAAGATGAACCAAATATGGGGGTCATGCTTCTATATGTCATGGAATGCCAAAAGTCAACAGCAAATCATCGGAACCTAGAGGACACACATGGAATAGATACTTCTTCATCATTCTCAGAAAGAATCAGCCTGACCATCACCTTGATTTCATACTTCTAAACTTCAGAACTATGAGAAAAAAAAAATGTCATTCAATTTATGGTATTTTGTTAATGACAGCCCTAGTAAACTAATATAACCAGTATCTATCATACATTCTCTTCCCTAAATGAAGTTATCTAGTCAATGTAATGAGTTTTCATACCATACTCATCATAGACTAGGACAATACTTTTACACTTTGTATGTATTAGACATGAAATAGGTAAAACTCCCACTTGGTAAGTGCTAGACATTTTATCACAAGGGGAAATTTGTTACTGCAGCTGGTACAGTTTAATAGAAAGTTGAAAATGGCTTCTGTAAAATGAGACAAGAAATTACCCAAGAGGAAAGTTATTTTAAGTAGAAAAGATATACTTTCTCAGCTTCCAAGAGGTATATAACATCTCTATTGCTCTACCCTCAGACAAGTAGTTATCATGATCTGGGTATTGGGAGAAGAGGGAAATGGAAGAAAAATGGCAGATTAAGTGAAGTGAACGTTGCTCAGTCATGTCCAACTCTTTGTGACCCCATGGATGTAACCTGCTAGGCTCTTCTGTTCATGGGGATTCTCAGGCAAGAATACTAGAGTGAGTTGACATGCCCTCCTCAAGGGGATTTTCCCTACCCAGGGATCAAACCCAGATCTTCTGAATTATGGGCAGATTCTTTACTGTCTGAGCTAGCAGGGAAGCCCAAGAGGGTAGATGGTAGATGTATTTTCAAATTGAAAGAAAGGATGACTCAAGAAGAAAAAACAGTTTTAAAGAGAAGAGATGGGGCAACTATGAGTTGAGGCAAGTGGCTGAGGCAAAATTAGATGTAAAGCAAAAGCCAAAATAATGCAAGTTTAAACTGAGTGGACAGCTCGGATGATGTTCTAATTGATGGAAATGTGTTCCTCAGAGTGAGATGATTTGAGACCTATGAAACTATTCTTGGTTCCAGCTCACTAGTATTTTGCCATACTGTGATTTCATGGCTTTATACACCTATCATTTAGGGTTGTTCTACCCAAATGGAAATCTAGAAACTATTTAGACAAATAAGAACCAAGAAAAGGTAATTTTCACTCTACATGGGTTTTTTCATCTTGTTTTATAGCCGTGTCCTTGGATCAAGAGTTAATTCTGGTCTTTCTATTAATCTTCAGTTTTTTGGGAAGAATAATTCATATGTTTCTAAGATGGGCCTGTGGGTTAGAGCAAGAAGGCTCAATTCCAGCTCACTAGTATCTTGCCATACTGTGATTTCATGGCTTTATACATCTATCATTTAGGGTTGTTCTACCCAAATGGAAATCTGGAAACTATTTAGACAAATAAGAACCAAGAAAAGGTAATTTTCACTCTACATGGGTTTTTTCATCTTGTTTTATAGCCGTGTCCTTGGATCAAGAGTTAATTCTGGTCTTTCTATTAATCTTCAGTTTTTTGGGAAGAATAATTCATATGTTTCTAAGATGGGCCTGTGGGTTAGAGCAAGAAGGCTCAAATTTATCTGGTCTCCAAGAGAGGTGGAAGCTTCCAGGGAGCTTTGGAGATGATTTTCTATGTCAAAATATTATATATTTTAAAATATTCAAAGTTATGCAGCCATACCAAGGTCACTCTCAGATAGTTGTTGATGAAATACATTTAATCAAACTTTATAATAGCTTTGGGTGAGAACAAACAAAAACAGAAGTGACAGGAAAATAGAAACATGACTGCTGAACAGCAAGTTTTAAATGCGAAGTTTTAATTTCTCATTTCCGCAAAGTGAGAAAATGCAGAAACGAAAAACAGTCAAGTAAGATGCCAATAATAAGAGTTTAGCCATAAAATGAAGGACGTTTAGTTTCTCCTGAAGGGCTATAAATAACATCATGAATCATGTTCTTGAGTTGTTTTCCAGCTACTGAAATCTGCACCAGATGGAAAAAGTTAACTGCCTATAACCATAAGTACATAGACCCCAGACCAGTTGGATTCAGAAGGTTGATAATGTTATCTGGTTAGCTCACCACCAACCAATCAGAAGAATGCCCATGACCTGATCACACATGCTGCAACCCTCTCCTTCACCTAGCCTGTAAAAGCCCTTTTCACACACAACATTGGAAATAAACTGTACTTCAATTAAAACACAATCAACAAAAATCATCAAAAAAAAAAGNGTTTAAGTTACAACTTTCAAATTTGTCTTTAAAAAATAAATATAATTGACACAGGAAAGTAGTCACTCGGTAATATAAAAAATGTTAATAATAGAAAGATGCATAAAAGGTGATTTTAGATTGCCTATTGCATATCCACGTTCAGTTTTTAAACAAATAACCTGTGATGAATAGCAGTAGCCTAGAGCATGCTGAAATCTAAGTCCTTAGGAGAAAAGAGCCACAGTAATAGTGTCATTATAAATAATTAGAAATGTCTGTTACACATCCACCTTCAAAGATTTGTCGAAAAACAACTGGCATGTAATCCACCTGGATTAATCTTCCCACTTTGGTTCAGTTTCTGCGAGAATCTAGTTCTCCCAGAAAGAGTGGAACTCTGAGAAGAAAACGGGGAGAACAAAGCCCACAACTGTGTGGGAAGGCTTGGGTTTTTCCTAAACACAAATCTGCCCTTGCACTTTTGCATTTCAGAAATAATTGAGACAGTGGGGCGATCATGCTCCCCATTATCTCCAGCTGGAACAGTCTGCTCTTCCAAGCTCCTCAGGCAAGGCAGAGGGACAGATCCACTGCAGAGATAAACTAGCCCCTGCCTTCCCTCGCCCTTCTCTGTTCACACAAGAGGTTTTCCTTTTGACCAGGCAACATTCGCAAATGACAGATCCAAAAACGTAAGGGCTGAGTGAAAATAAAGACACCAGGAGGACTGTGGCTTCTCTGCGGCTTTATTGTAGCTGCTGTCCTAGATTTTGTCCTCTCTGTGAAGCGATTGCACAGCATCTGCCTTCACTGGGTTTACAAAAAGCTGCTCCTTTGTGACTGGAATACATACTCTCACTGCTCTCAGTGGAGTTTTCGGGTTGTTCAGCAGCTCTGTGATTTACAAGGCCCCCTGAGTGCCCTGAATCTGGTTAACTTCCAGCTTCCTTACTCCAGGAATGAATATTTTCTGTGCTAACAATACTTGCCAGCTCAAAATGAGCTCTCCTTGAGTAGAGTGCATTGTGGTATGACATCTGCCAGCTAACCTTGACTCCCTGGCTTCTCTCAGGCTTCTGAGCAGTTGGTGGAAGGAGCAGCCAGGTAGGAGGTCCATCATCTCTTTCCTTTGTCTGCCCTCACTGAGCCTAATCAGGTGCTTTGAGCCCAGTGGGCGCCTGGAAAATGCTCCTGCCTGTCAGGCCGCCTGTGGTCTCATAGGGGGTGGTGCCACAGTGTCACTGCTTCTTCCCAGGAAGGCTCCATCCTTCCCAAACCCACCACCAAGCACTGGAGCTCTGAAATTACATAGCTGGGGGTATTTCTGCAGCTACTTGCTCACAAATTGCTTCTCTGAAGTTGTGACAGGGCTGAGTTAAAATCGGCAAGAGGCTCAAAGTAAGCTTTTAACAAGGGGGATCAAGAAGATAGACTGAGCAAATCGGTGTGCAGAGAAGGAAGACCCATAGAAAAGTTGAGCATTAGCTATGTGCTAGGCATTTTCCTTTCATGTGTTCACTTAAGCATCAGCCATTCTTTACCAGAATGCATTCTTCTCTCTGTTTCAGAATTGAGAGAAGCGAGGCTTGACTGATATAGATCCCCTACAGAGAGACGATCAGGACTGTATCCTGCTTGCCTCCAAGATTACTCTGCCTCTCGGCAGAAGTGCTAGTACAGGATTCATGTTAATATTCATCTTGAATTTTTTAAAAAACTTCTTGGTGGCCAGTAGAATAGGAAAGAATGGTGGAAGGAGATAAAAAGTCACACAGTAGCTTAAATCTGGGGAATGACTGGAAATTTCCTGGGCGAAAACTTGCAAAACAAATTTAGGAACATAATTGGCTTTAGAGATAAACATAAAAACTGGGGCATTTTAAATGCACAATTACAACGAATGGGCTTTTGCGTACTTCATAAGCATGCAGCGTTGCTGGAAATGGGGTAGTTAAGGATGTGATCACTCTTGTATCCATCCAGGTCCAAATTCTGAATAGGTTGACTGCATTGGTTCACATACCGTATTTGGGTTTTTCACTCCTCCAGAGAAATGGTCAGCTGACTATGGGCAATAAAGCATCACTATCTGCTCACAACATGTGTCAGGAGCACTTGTGTGGCAGTCAATAGCAGCTGCTGCTTAGAAAGAGATAACAGGTTTTCATCCATCACTCAGAGTAGGAAGGAATGGCAGGTGTACAACCCACCGATTCAAGTGCTGCATCCTCTTATCGCGAGTGGAGACACTCACAGGAAGGGTTTAGAAGGAGATCACAGAAGATACTGACATTTATCCATCACCACCCACTTGTTAATGATTGTACATCAATTCCTTACAACAATCCTGAGGTAAATGTTACTGCTCCATTTTACAGATGGAGAAGTGGAGATTCAGGGAGAGAGAGTAAATAAGCCAAACTCTCTTGAATGTGATTCCACGTTCAGCGCTTTACAGTATATCGCAACGAACTCATTATGCATAACGGTTAATGCCTAGATTATGTGTTGCCTTGGAATCAGACAGTAGCAGCAGCAGTAGTAACAGTAACAGCAGTTTTTATGAGATTGCCATGTACAAGGCAGTTTATAAAATTTGGCTCAGTTACTAGTCAAAACAACTAAATACTTTTATTATGGTTTTGGTAAATGAATTTTGTCTTTCCTCCCTTGAGGCTGGAGTGCAGTGTGTGTGTGTGTGTGTTGGGTGGAGGAGGGATACAGATGGCTGCTTGGGCTGGTGTTCACAGCAGAGGAATGGATCATATGAACTCTAGGCTCCATCATTGAAAATGTAACAACAGGAGGGTTTCCTTTTAATCAAAATTGGGGATGTCAGTGAATGCTTTTCGAACTAGGCATGTCTTGGATGTCATGTAGAATATTAAGTCAGTTGGTTTTATGCATATCATAGTCTTGTTCATTTTTTCCGCCTGCATTCTGGGCTATATGCAAAAACCTAAGATTCTTTCTCACTACTACAGATTATTTCTTCTGGTGTTATCTTGATCCTACGTATACACTTTAGAATACATACATTTGTGAATACTATTTTCTAACTAATAGAATATATACAGATATACATACGTTTTCTAAAGTACAGATATACATGCATTCATGTATGTATATAGATATACATGCATTCATGTATGTATATAGATATACATGCATTTATGTATATATGGAAATGCATGCATTTATGTATGTATGTATGTATATACAGAAAAAACATCTACTTCTGTTTACTGACTATGCCAAAGCCTTTGACTGTGTGGATCACAACGAACTGTGGAAAATTCTTCAAGAGATGGGAACACCAGACCACCTGACCTGCATCCTAAGAAATCTGTATGCAGGTCAAGAAGCAACAGTTAGAACAGGACATGGAAAAACAGACTGGTTCCAAATTGGAAAAGGAATATGTCAAGGCCGTATATTGTCACTCTGCTTATTTAACTTATATGCAGAGTACATCATGAGAATTGCTGGACTGGATGAATCAAAGCTGGAATCAAGATTGCTGAGAGAAATAGCAATAACCTCGGATATGCAGATGACACCACCCTTATGGCAGAAAGTGAAGAACTAAAGAGCCTCTTGGTGAAGGTGAAACAGGAGAGTGAAAAAATTGGTTTAAAACTCAACACTCAGAAAACTGAGATCATGGCATCTAGTCCCATCACTTCATGGCAAATAGACGGGGAAACAGTGGAAACAATGACAGACTTTATTTTCTTGGGCTCCAAAATCACTGCAGATGGTGACTGCAGCTAAGAAATTAAAAGATGCTTGCTCCTTGAAAGAAAAGTTACGACCAACCTAGACAGCAACCTAGACATTACTTTGCCAACAAAGGCCCGTCTAGGCAAAGCTATAGTTTATCCAATAGTCATGTATGGATGTGAGAGTTGGACTATAAAGAAAGCTAAACTCCAAAGAATTGATGCCTTTCAACTATGGTGTTGGAGAAGACTCTTGAGAGTCCCTTGGACTGCAAGGAGATCCAACCAGTCCATCCTAAAGGAAATCAGTCTTGAATATTCACTGGAAGGACTGATGTTGAAGCTGAAACTCCAATACTTTGGCCACCAGATATGAAGAACTAACTCACTTGAAAAGACCCTAATGCTGGGAATGATTGAAGGCTGGAGGAGAAGGGGATGGCAGAGGATGAGATGGCTGGATGGCATCACCGACTCAATGGAGATGAGTCTGAGTAAGCTCCTGGAGTCGGTGATGAACAGGGAAGCCTGGGGTGCTGCAGTCCATGGGGTCGCAAAAAGACAGACATGACTGAGCTACTGAACTGATATACAGATGTACACACATTCTCTAAATAATACAGATATACATACAGATTTAATAGAATACATACATTTGTAAGCACCATTTTCTATCACGAAGCATATCCCTACAAACATTTGTATTAACAAGTGTATATTACAAAGCCCAGGGGATTATGTGAAGCTGTTACCTAATTTTGAAGAAGATAAAGTTTCCCATCAATGGAGATTCTTCCCCTTTGGTTCTTGTGCCTACCCCACACGTCCCTCATAGCGGCAGCGGGAAAGGCTGTGTATTGTTAGGGTCCTGGCCTTCTTTCTCTTCTAGATATGTAACACTGAGTAGTTATTGCTCTCTTTAGGTCACTTGTTTTCCTCAGCTAATGTGGCATTAGATTAGCTCTCACTTTACGTCAGTTGTAGTTTAAAACTGCTCCATAGGTTGTGTACTAGACCTGCACATACCTGCCACTTATGCCCTAATTCTATCAGCTGCCTTCTGCTCAAAGATGGGAACTTTCCTGAAGGGAAAGAGCCAGTACCCCTCTGAGACTCATCCACAAAATCAATTTTTACATCCGTTCTTAACTTGCCCTCGAAACACAGATGCTGTGCTTAAAAGAATAATTGATCATTTTATTTCAATTGCTCAGAAATGATGTTGAAAAAATGAGCAGACCTTGGCCATTAGCGTGCAATAGTTGGCAAAAAGCAATCTACTTGTCAATTAAAATCAGCAACTCAAATCCCCACAGTTTCTGATTATCAAGATGGTAATAAAAATATACCCCCAAATGGTATAGCACTGACTCCAAATTCATTCTCATGAAACTCCGTCTGTGTTTATAGTGTTAGCATTGTCAATTACAATAGGAATCTGCTAGTTCTAATAGCTAATAATTTATATGTATTTTCCTTCACCACAGCCCATAAATTAAATGTGCTATTTTTTAATATTCAATAGATCTGATTCCTCTTTCCACTACATACTTTACATGAAATCACTCGCTATTATTGTTTGTGTAATTTAATAACATATACTGTCTCTCCATATCATTCTCTGTATTTTACAAGTAAAATGTAATTTGGGTCATTAGCAGTGAAAGTTCAGTTCAGTCGCTCAGTTGTGTCCGACTCTTTGCGACCCCATGAATCGCAGCACGCCAGGCCTCATCATGGCAAACAGATGGGGAAACAACGGAAACAGTGGCAGACTTTATTTTGGGGACTTCAAAATCACTGCAGATGGTGACTACAGCCATGAAATTAAGACACTTGCTCCTTGGAAGAAAAGCCATGACCAACCCAGACAAACTATTAAAAAGCAGAGACATTACTCTGCCAACAAAGGTTTGTCTTGTCAAAGCTATGGTTTTTCCAGTCATCATGCGTGGATGTGAGAATTGGACTATAACGAAAGCTGAGTGCCGAAGAATTGATGCTTTTCAAATGTGGTGTTGGAGAAGACTCTTGAGAATCCCTTGGACAGCAAGGAGATCAAACCAGTCAATCCTAAAAGAAATCAGTCCTGAATATTCATTGGAAGGACCGATGTTGAAGCTGAAGCTCCAAAACTTTGGCCACCTGATGCGAAGCACTGACTCATTGGGAAAGACCCTGATGCAGGGAAAGATTGAAGGCAGCAGGAGAAGGGGATGACACAGGATAAGATGGTTGAATGGCATCACTGACTGAATGGACATGAGTTTGAGCAAGCTCTGCAGTTGGTGAAAGACAGGGAACACTGGCATGCTGCAGTGCAATATTCATTGGAAGGACCGATGTTGAAGCTGAAGCTCCAAAACTTTGGCCACCTGATGCGAAGCACTGACTCATTGGAAAAGACCCTGATGCAGGGAAAGATTGAAGGCAGCAGGAGAAGGGGATGACAGAGGATGAGATGGTTGAATGGCATCACTGACTGAATGGACATGAGTTTGAGCAAGCTCTGAAGTTGGTGAAAGACAGGGAACACTGGCATGCTGCAGTCCATGGGGTTGCAAAGAGTCGGAGGTGACTGAATGACTGAACTGAACTGAACTGAATTTTGGTTTTCTTTTGCAAAAAAAGGAAAGTTACATATAAAGTCATCTACTACAAAATATTTAATGAAATAGTAGATACATACTATTAACTTTAGTACTGTAGCCATTATTTATTTACTGTCATATCAGTAAATTAGAAAATAGAAAAATGTGAACACTAAAATATATACATTTTAATTCTGCATTGTCCAGAAATTCTTGAAAATCTTAGTATAAAATGTACTTATTTGTTAGTTTATTCAGCAGTTATTAAATAACTTCTATTAATCAGGCACTGTCTTAGTTACTATTTATACAAAAATCAAAATAAAAGCAGTTGCTTTCTTAAGCGGAGAGGAGCAGAAGGCAGAAAATTAAACAAATCTTATATTTCTAGCTTGTGACTTCATAAAATAATATAATGATCCCTGACTGAGAAATTTTAATCTAATGATTAGCATTTTTTAGCTCATATGATTCGCTCTGTGACTTCTTCATAAAGGTTCAATTTTTCTGGAAGTTGCATAGACCTGAATATTCTCTTGAATATTCACTTTACATAAAAAAATCAAATGATCCTGGAGGAAAAAAGGACAAAGCTTTGGCTTATGGTTTGAGAGACTGAATATGAAGAGAATTAATGAAAAAAATGAACAGATGCAGTTTAAGCAATTAAAAAAACACATGTAAATGGAAAAATCCTGAAGTGAAGTGAAGTTGCTCAGTTGTGTCTGACTCTTTGCAACCCCATGAACTGTAGCCTGTCAGGATCCTCTGTCCATGGGATTTTCCAGGCAAGAATACCAGAGTGGGTTGCCATTTCTTTCTCCAGGAAAAATTCTGAGGAGAGAGTAAAAAACTAAATATAGTAGAGTTTATGGGGGAAAATCTTGTAGAATGTGAGGGTGTTTTAGAGTGAAATTGAATAATGTAAAATTACAGAGGAGATGGGAGATTGTGCAAGAAAAAGAAAGTGGCAAGAGCTCTGAGGCAGAAATTTAGTTTACCTTCAAAGATAAATAAGAAACTCTGCACTTTATGGAAAGTTTTTAAAAAATGATTTTTATAAATATCTAGAATACAATGTATCTATATCTAAATGTATTGATTATTTAAATGCATTAAATGGGATTATCACCTTACAGCTTTATTGTTTTCTCACCTCTACCTTCAATAATGATTTATGAATCTTCTTCCTTTTGACTTGGCAATATCTCAAGTAAATCTTTATGCATTCATTACTGACTTGACCATTCTGGTATTCTTGACATTTCTGGTCATTTTAGCTCCTATCAGTTCCTTGACTATCTCTGTTCATTATTATGTTTTCCCACTATAATTTCATTTTTGAATTGAATTTTCTGATCAGTACCTCCCATCATTCCAGATTCTTCTCTTATTCTTTGATCTCCTTGGAACTGCAGTCCATCAATTCCTCCATAGTTTAATTTTCTCACCTGCTTTATGTCCTCCAGGTCAAATGCAATTGTCAGTAGTTATAACATGGACAACAATATCATTTAGATAATTATTAGTCTTTCTCCCCCTGTATGATCAGTACCTCCCATCATTCCAGATTCTTCTCTTATTCTTTGATCTCCTTGGAACTGCAGTCCATCAATTCCTCCATAGTTTAATTTTCTCACCTGCTTTATGTCCTCCAGGTCAAATGCAATTGTCAGTAGTTATAACATGGACAACAATATCATTTAGATAATTATTAGTCTTTCTCCCCCTATTTTAACTTTCCGTAAGTTTTCATGATTCAGCTTAAATCAAGGGGAAAAGATAGGGCCAGAGATAATTTCCCAGAGAGAAATAGAGGAAGGCACCAACCAAAACTGCAAACCACCTACAGTCATGAGTGCAAGTGTATTTCCACTTTCTAGAAAAATATTACAAGAAGATAAAGAGTGCTTATATTGCTTACATGTAGGGCACAGTTATCACCTCTAACTGTGATTTTTACTTAGGCTAAGTGCTTGTGTTTTTTAAATGATACATACTGCAAAAATCCTGAATTTTTATTTAATGAAATAGCATACCCATCAATATTTATCACAGCCTAACTTGAGACATTTATTATTGCACTAGAGAGAGATTTTGTTCTCATATATTGGAAAGCAGCCTTAATATTGTGCAGTTTTCAAAAACAAACTTGGAGGTCTCAAGTGAGAAGACTAACAGAAAATTGATTCTCTAGTTTTAAGACCAGCACAGTATTAAACACTTAGGTGATGCCTTCCTGTGCTCTACTTACATTTCCAATTCCTGGATACAAATGCTCAGTTCTGTGGAGAAATGGAAGTTCATGCATCTGTCTCATGTAATTTTTCCTTTATCTGACAGTGCTGCCAGCCAAGGAACTTATTAATGCCAATCATAATGGCAAATGTTAAACAACAGAGCCCTGTCCAGTTAGAACTGGTCACAACCAACCACCTCATTTTACCAATTTACAGAAGTTTCTAGTTTTCAGAGGGTAAGATATGTTTTTATTAACGTCCAAAGAAAGAAATAGGAATTATATTTTGGGATTAATGAAAATTAATATACTTATTATCACTTAATTTAGGACCATAGTTCTGCAGAACTAGATTTGTAACTTTTATTGTTTTTAACAGTATCTAGGGTTTTTTTTTTTTGTGTGTGTGTGTGTGTATGTTATATATCTTAGGATTTCTGAAGCTACAATGTATCACAAAAGTTAATTAGTAATATCACTAGAAGTTTAGAAATGAGAAGATTTTCAGGCTATGAGGGTGTAATCACAGATTTAATTCATCAAAGTCTTTTGAGTTGAATAAATGAACTGTTTCCAAATATAAGAAACTCATAAACAAGAGTAAACTGATGTAATTGACACATGGACCTGGCATCTGGGGTAATTCTGTTACATTAATGTGAAAAGGGAGAGACCTTACTACTGAGATCCTTAAGATGAAAAGCTGTGTTTTTATGTTGAAAATTTGCCCAATAAATGCCTGAGCTCCCTAACAGAGGTGAAGGAGCATTGTTATCAATACATGAAAACAATCTTCCATTTACATTTTGGAATTTCACCAAATTGACCTTGCCTGAGTTATTAAAATTACAGCACATCCTAAAATAAAGCAATACAGAAGTTTAGGAGTTCATAAGCTACAGTTTAAATCTTGCTTCCATGCAAGCACACATAGAGGGTTTTTTAAAAAAATGTGGAATGATATATCTGAGCACTTATTAAATAGATTTTCTTTTACAGACACTTTATTTTACAAACAACAATTAGGTATAATTATTAAAGTAGTATAATTATTAGAATTTGTAAATACTTTTAAAAAGAGTTTGGAATAAAATACACATGCTGAAAAATAATTTTTAAATATAAAAACACCATAGAGAAAACATATTTTAAATGCATAATCCTGTAGGCATTGGTTCTTTCAAATTTTCTATAAATGCAACCATTATTTTTTAATGAATAAGGATCTCTATAATAATTAAACTTAGGAAGCAGAATATAACACTCAGAAACCCAAGAATATGAATAATATTAAGGTCATAGGAATGAATAATATATTTAATGAACAGTGAGACAAATAATTATATTAAAGAGAAAAATATGAGTATATAATATACTGAAAAGTAACATGAGGGCATATTATAACACAAAATTTAAAAATAAATGTTTTTAAAACTTTGTATAATATATATAATATTTTATGTAATTGTAGTAAGAGTTTTTCAAACAATACCATGACCAATATTTTGGAACTTCTATAAATATTCTTGCTAAATTAATAGCAATTCATTTTTTGTTTGAATATAAATTTCTCAGATTTGGGGTGAAATTAGCTATATTGTTTGTGGCATAGATTCTCCATCCTTGAATATTTTTAACAAATCTAGTTTTATATAATATATGTAAGATTTTTCCTATATTTTATGTGATATATTTTTAAGAATTGTGTCATGAAATATTTAATGCTGCCTTTATAGATGACTGACAGTTTGACTACAAACAGAATTATTTGATTACAATTCTATTTCACAGAGCTTACCTCTTAATATTGGATTATCACCCTCCGTTGTTAATTTCTTAAATTGCTTATACCTTTGTTCTGTTCAGTTCTGTCGCTCAGTCAGGTCTGACTCTTTGCGACCCCATGAATTGCAGCATGCCAGGCCTCCCTGTCCATCACCAACTCCTGGGGTTTATTCAAACTCATGTCCATCGAGTCGGTGATGCCATCCAGCCATCTCATCCTCTGTCGTCCCCTTCTCCTCCTGCCCCCAATCCCTCCCAGCATCAGAGACTTTTCCAATGAGTCAACTGTTTGAATGAGGTGGCCAAAGTACTGGAGTTTCAGCCTCAGCATCAGTCCTACCAATGAACACCCAGGACTGATCTCCTTTAGGAGGGACTGTTTGGATTTCCTTGTAATCCAAGGGACTCTCCAGAGTCCTCTCCAATACCACAGTTCAAAAGCATCAATTCTTCTGGGCTCAGCTTTCTTCACAGTCCAACTCTCACATCCATACAGGACCACTGGAAAAACGATAGCCTTGACTAGATGGACCTTTGTTGGCAAAGTAATGTCTCTGCTTTTCAATATGCTATCTAGGTTTGTCATAACTTTCCTTCCAAGGAGTAAGCATCCTTTAATTTCATGGCTGCAATCACCATCTGCAGTGATTTTGGAGCCCCAAAAAATAAAGTCTGACACTGTTTCCACTGTTTCCCCATCTATTTCCCATGAAGTGATGGGACCAGATGCCATGATCTTCGTTTTCTGAATGTTGAGCTTTAAGCCAACTTTTTCGCTCTCCTCTTTCACTTTCATCAAGAGATTTTTTAGTTCCTCTTCACTTTCTGCCATAAGGGTGGTGTCTGTCTCTTATACACAT
>SJYX01015371.1:109848-135366 GCA_006410675.1 Oreotragus oreotragus
AAAAATAAAGTCTGACACTGTTTCCACTGTGTCCCCATCTATTTCCCATGAAGTGATGGGACCAGATGCCATGATCTTCGTTTTCTGAATGTTGAGCTTTAAGCCAACTTTTTCGCTCTCCTCTTTCACTTGCATCAAGAGGCTTTTTAGCTCCTCTTCACTTTCTGCCATAAGGGTGGTGTCATCTGCATATCTGAGGTTATTGATATTTCTCCCAGCAATCTTGATTCCAGCTTGTGTTTCTTCCAGTCCAGCGTTTCTTATGATGTACTCTGCATAGAAGTTAAATAAGCGGGTGACAATACACAGCCTTGGCGTACTCTTTTCCTATCTGGAAGCAGTCTGTTCTTCCATGTCCAGTTCTAACTGTTGCTTCCTGACCTGCATACAGATTTCTCAAGAGGCAGGTAGACCTCATCTAATCAGCTCAGTGTCTTACTGCTACTGCTGCTGTCACTTCAGTCGTGCCCGACTCTGTGTGACCCCATAGACGGCAGCCCACTAGGCTCCCCCATCCAGGCAAGAACACTGGAGTGGGTTGCCATTTCCTTCTTCAATGCATGAAAGTGAAAAGTGAAAGTGAAGTCGCTCAGTCGTGTCCGACTCTTCACGACCCCATGGACTGCAGCCTACCAGGCTCCTCCGCCCATGGGATTTCCCAGGCAAGAGTACTGGAGGGGGTGCCATTGGTCAGTGTCTTAACAGAGCAAAAAGGCAGGGACTCTCCCCTGAATAAGAGAGAAATCTTGCCTGACTGCCTTTGAACTAGAATGTCAACTTTTTCCTGCTTTCAGACTTGAACTGAAACATTCTCTCTTCCTGCTTTTGAGCATGCCAGCCTTCACAATAAAACTACACAGTCCCGTTGACCTGGTTTTCAGGCCTTTGAACTTAGACTGAAATCACTCCATTGACTCTCCTGGTCTCTAGCACAGTGTCTGATCCTGCAGATCTTGGGACTTGTCAACTTCCTCAACTACATGAGCCAATTCTTTATAATATCTCATAGATAGATAAATACTGGTTCTGTTTCTATGGGAATCTTGATTATCACAGAAAGCAGAGAACAAACACTGGGGGGAAAAAATTAGAGCTTGAATAATACATGCAAGTGTCAAATGTTTACTATAGGTGAAACGGAAGTTCTAGAAACAGAAGGAGAGCAATTGTTTAAAAGCTGGATCCACAACAAAACCAGCACAAAGAAAAGCACACTTTGGCAAAAACAAACATAAAGAACAATTCTTGAAACAGTCAAAGAAAAAGAAGACACATTATACACAGGAAAACAATAACAATCATGTCTGACTTCCTAACAATGGAATCCAGAAGATAATGGAATAACATCTTTAAAAATGTTCAAAGGATACAATGGAATATTATTCAGCTATAAGAAGGAAGTCCTGATATATATAGATATATCATCTACAATACAGATGAACTTTGGAAACATACTAAGGAAATA
Organism: Oreotragus oreotragus; assembly: GCA_006410675.1. Lineage (NCBI taxonomy): Eukaryota > Metazoa > Chordata > Mammalia > Artiodactyla > Bovidae > Oreotragus > Oreotragus oreotragus. The sequence goes on from SJYX01015371.1 coordinate 111,314, forward strand.
ATCCAGACACAAAAGGACAAATATTATGTGATTTCACTTAGAGAAGGAACCTAGAATAGGCAAACTCATAGACAAAGTAAGTAGAAGAGAGTTTACCAGGGGCAGGGAAAAGGGGGGATGGGTAATCACTGTTTACTAGATAGTTTCTGTCTGAGTTAAGGAGACAATAGGAATGGACAGTGGTAATAGTTAATCAACACTGTGAATGTACTTAGTACCACTGAGTCATACACTTAAAAACTGTTAAAATGGTAAATTTTACATTATTAATATTTTACCACAATTTTTTGAAAGTGCTAAAAAAAAAAAAAAAAAAACCTGCCAACCTAGAAGTCTATATCCAATAAAAAGTATCTTTTCAAAGCAAAAGCTTCCCCCCACCGGCAGATAATGAAAGCTGAGAAAATATTTCACTACCACATCTACCACATTACCAGAAAAGTTTTAGCATTCCAGGGTAAAGGAAATGATGCCAGAAAGAAATTCAAATCTACGTACAGGAATGAAATAAGTAAATGTATGTGAAGATGTGTAAGAAATTTAGGATAAACCTTAGAAAAACATTCTAAAAGTTGAAGAATAAAAACCTACAAATTATGCCCTCTAAAGGTAATCAAGTATAAAGCATTATCATTAACCAGCACCAAAACACCATTTTATTTCTACTGAGGATTAAACAAATGGCTGAATATCGGATGGTATTTAATTTCTTTAATCTAAATGATAGTTATAGCTTCTCCTTTTAAATTTGTAAGTCAAAACCATTCTTTTTTGCCAAAACAAAAAATGAATATATCACTTAACTTTCAAACACCTTATTTATTCAGAGATTTCTTGTTGATTGGGTATATGTCATTAAAAAAAAAAAAAAACTATGACACCTTATGTTTTTCTTATTCCAAGTATAAAATACTAATATATAGTCAAAACTAATTTTGCCATCTTGCAAAAATCTAGTACTATTTTATAATATGTTTTTATATAAATGTTGTGAAGTAAAATTGGCAGACTGAATGCATGAATTCACCCCCATGCCCTAACAAAAATTTACCAGAAAGAAATATAAGTGGAAAAAAAAAAAAAAACACCTATGACACCTTATGTTTGTCTTATTCCAAGTATAAAATACTAATATATAGTCAAAACTAATTTTGCCATCTTGCAAAAATCTAGTACTATTTTATAATATGTTTTTATATAAATGTTGTGAAGTAAAATTGGCAGACTGAATGCATGAATTCACCCCCATGCCCTACTAAAAATTTACCAGAAAGAAATATAAGTGGGGAGGAAGACTGGCCTACACAAGGGGTAAGTATAAGGAAAGAGTGGTATCAGCAGTTTTAGAAAATAGAAAGCAAGTAACTAATTGAGCAGAGGAAGATGAACCTCAATGCCCACTAGTCAGGACATCACAAATCAAACTAATCTCGGCCAAACTAAACTAATTTCTGCCAAAGAAACATCAAGAGAACTTGAAACAGAAGGCACCTGGTGTGTCTGAAAGCCAGGTCGGGACTAAAACCAGGAGAACAGGCAAATGGAGATGCCCAGATCCTCTCCTTGTGCTTGCAGAAAACATGAAGTTAACTCCCGGAGAGACTGAAGCAGATGGGCCCCCATTTAGCGGACGTGGAGCACAGCTGGGAGCAGGCAAGAACCCTACCTAAAGAAACAGGCTTTGACGTAAAAGTCTGAGGAAGGCAAAGGAACACCTCCAGCCCTTCCCATGTTCTACACCCAAATACCGGCTACTTCCCTGTCAGAAGTGGGAAGATGTCTCTCCCTAACCCAAGAGAAAAACTGCATAGTGAAATGACCACGCCTCCTCTCTTGAAGTCAAATAGACCTGTGCTCTCCCACAAAGCTGCCAACAGGCCTTTAGGTGCCTCACTCGGGAATATGAAATTGCAGAGGGTCACTAGATAGTTGAGGAAATTAGCAAACATGTACTAGTGTCCGAAACACACAAACACAAAGTAAGACAGAAGAAGCAGAAATAGCAGATAAGAGCACGTTTTAAACCATGATATCCCAAGAGAGAGAGCAAAAATGCTGAGTTCATGAAACAAGAACAAGGATGCTGCTAAGTTGCTTCAGTCGTGTCCAACTCTGTGCAACCCCATAGACGGCAGCCCACCAGGCTCCCCCGTCCCTGGGATTCTCCAGGCAAGAACACTGGAGTGGGTTGCCATTTCCTTCTGCAAAGCATGAAAGTGAAAAGCAAAGTGAAGTCGCTCAGTCATGTCTGATATCATATTTTAAAAGTATTAATCATAGATCCATGGATTGGAACCCACCAGGCTCCTCTGTAAAGCCATGGGATTTCCCAGACAAGAGTACTGGAGTGGGTTTCTATGCTCTCCTCCAAGGGATCTTCCCAACCCAGGGATCAAACCCACATCTCCTGCATCTTGGGAGTCTTTACCTGCTGAGCTATCAGTAAAGCCCCAAAATATTAAAATCAAAATTACAAATTCATTAGAAGTAGAAGATTTGGAAGATAAAATTGAAGAAACTTCCCAGACGATAGGATAAAAAATAGAGATTTTTTAGAGGAGAAAAAAAAGCAATTGTTGAAACGGATACATAGGATTAGAGCACAAGATCCAACCTCTAATTCATAGATATTAGAAAAACATAGAAAAGTGGGCAGAGACCGTTATCATAAGATCTTCTAAAAAAATCTCCCCAAAACAGAAGCAGATGGATTTCCAGATGGAAAGTCCAAAAGTGGACTCAGTAATCATAAATAGAAAAACAGACTTATCCAAAAGTATCATTGTCGTAATAAGAACATGGAATTAAGAACTTCCTTTGAAAGAGGAAAAATACACCATAAAGAACTGGGAACCAAGATGCCAATGGCCTGCATAATAGCAACACTGGAAGTTAGAAGATAGATCAATTTCTTCAGAAACCTACGTGTAAGCGGTTTCCCATCTTACATATACCAAATGTGGGAGTAAAACAAAGGAAAAAAAAAACCCACACATGCCATTCAGGAAGCAGCCACGTTGAGACTGGAGAGAGGAAAAGGCAACTCCAGAGTGACGGGGAGGTGAGGAGCAGACGACAGCTGCACAGCAGGCCTAGGGGCGCCCAGGCAGACCCAGGTTGCCAAGGGGCCTGTGTCCAAGGAAAAACAAAACTAACTGGCAGAGCAGCTCTACCCCAAGATCCACTGGAGAGAGCTTAAAGCAGAATTAGTGACAGGAAGTGTGAGAACACAGAGGTCTCATCCTCCCTGCCTCCCTGCACACACACTTCTCCCACCAGCCTCTCGTTAGTCCAACTCTCAGCGACATTAAACTCATTTTGTGAATATGTTACTAACAGCTGGTCCATGCTAGACACTTGCTGTGATAGATAATTATCTCTTTTTTCTACAACTTGGTTTCCTTGGAGGCAATGAATGCTCATTTTTTCATTTGATTATTTAAATTATACTCAGATTACTCGAAGAAGGCAATGGCACCCCACTCCAATACTCTTGCCTGGAAAATCCATTATGGACAGAGGAGCCTGGTAGGGTGTAGTCCATGGGGTCACGAAGAGTCAGACACGACTGAGCAACTTCACTTTCACTTTTCATTTTCACGCATTGAAGAAGGAAATGGCAACCCACTCCAGTGTTCTTGCCTGGAGGATCCCAGGGATGGGGGAGCCTGGTGGGCTGCCGTCTATGGGGTCACACAGAGTCGGACACAACTAAAGTAACTTAGCAGCAGCAGCATAGATTACTTTAAAAAAATTTTTTTAATTTTAAGTTGCCTATGTTTTTAAACAATTTCTTTGTTTTATGCATAAATATGCAGTCATGACTTCTTTCTCAAGATAGACATATGAAACACACAAATATAGATATTTATATCCATTTTTTACTTTTTAAAGTCATTATTAGATTTAATAATGTCTTTANGATTACTTTAAAAAAATTTTTTTAATTTTAAGTTGCCTATGTTTTTAAACAATTTCTTTGTTTTATGCATAAATATGCAGTCATGACTTCTTTCTCAAGATAGACATATGAAACACACAAATATAGATATTTATATCCATTTTTTACTTTTTAAAGTCATTATTAGATTTAATAATGTCTTTATTAATCATTTGGGTGCCCTGGTGACTCAGAGGTTTAAGTGTCTGCCTCCAATGCAGGAGACCTGGGTTCGATCCCTGGGTTGGGAAGACCCCCTGGAGAAGGAAATGGCAACCCACTCCAGTATTCTTGCCTGGAGAATACCATGGACGGAGGAGCCTGGTGGGCTACAGTCCACCGGGTTGCAAAGAGTCAAAACACAACTGAGAGACTTCACTTTCTTTTCTTTATTAATCACTATGCCTTTATAACAATTTCTAGTTACTTTATAACATTTTATTATAAGAATATGTGACGGTTTATTTACTTACATTCTTCTGGGTTGGATATAAGAGTTTTTCAAAATTTCTTATAATTGTTTATGTTTTTCTTTCTCTTTTTCTTAATTGAAGTATAGTTGATATACAATATAAGTAGCAGATGTACAGTATAGTGAGTCACAATTTTTAAAGCTTATACTCCATTTATAGTTATTAGCTATATTCCCCATGTTATACAATATATCCTTATAGTTTATTTTATACATAATTGAATTTTTTTTACATTTTTAATAATGCTCACTGAGAACCCTTCTACATAAATTTGTCTATATCTTCAATGACAAGTTCAGAGAAGCAGAATGGGTTTAAGGCTTTTGATTTATATTACTCAACAACATCCTCCAAAATTTCTGCCAATCTACATTTGTACCTACAATGTATTATGTTCATTTGATCACACACTTATCACCAGTAATATATTTTTCAACTCCTTCACCAAGTAAGAGGGATTTAACAAGTAAGATTTAACATGTACTCATCTTAATTTAAATGTCCCTGTTAATTATGTTGTATTATCTATTTATGACTTTTGACCTTTTGTCTATTTTTTTTTTTTGTTTTTCCTTCTCCTACACTTGGTACCTAGATAGGCCTTCTTCAGCTCAAGGATTGGTAAATGTTGACCTATGTTTTCTTCTCTCTCTTTAAGTGGGTGGTATTATGGTTTTACTGTCAGTAATTATTTTAAGTAGCCTACAAGAGATCCTTTAACAATACTTCTATAAAAGCATGAGAAAGCAGGAGTGGGGGGACCTCAGGAAGATAAAGTTGACTGAATATCAACTAACTCTCTACATATCTTTTAACTAAAATATTTCAATATACAAGCTTTCTTCCTTAAATACAGGTGCTACATGGATCAAAAGCAATGTAACACTTTCAGGTATATATGCTAATACAGCTTAATTTTGAAAAGTTTTTACTCACTTGTGGTCATGATGCTAGGAGGGCAGGAGGGTATTCCATGATCTACTGCCCATCTGTAGGCTCCTTCTCCAACTAAAAAGCTAACAACAGAAAGATTATTCTTTTAAAAATTCAGTGTCATTTTCTCCTACATGTATATAGGTAATAAATATATATATTTATTTGGATACATATATTATTTATATACATATATAATAAAGTAAGATAAGCAATATAATAAGACAACTAAAAATTTTGCAACACCTCAAAATGGCTATGTACCAAAAGAATTCATTTAATTTTTCCCCAAGTTAGAAATTTTACAGTTGGAAACAGTAAATGGTATGATATCATTTGTGATACCTAATAAGCAAAAATTGGCAAAATGCAACATAAGAAGTAAAAATAGTTGATTTCCCAGTGGAAAATATAAAGATTTATCTTGGATCAAAGTGGTTCTCAGTTTATGTACAAGAACTATTTTAATCATGTTAAGAGTTAAAGCTTAAGCAAGTGTCTTCAGATTTGGTATTCTTGCCTGGCATAACAGCTGGATCTATCCAAAATAAGTGGGGTGCAACCAGAGATGCCCAAACACAATGATATGCACTTACATTTCCAAGCCTCGATGCAATATATATATATATACACATACACACACACACACACATATATGACTCAGAACCACATTTTCACTGTGGTAAGGTAGTGTGGTGTGTCCCAGAGGTCATTTTTTAAGCCCCAACTGCAGGTTTTAACATAACAGTAAGTGAATAAAAGGATACTGTTAGCTAACTGTAAAAGACTTCCTTTCAGAGATTTCAAATAGCATGCAGGCTAATTAACCACTCCATTCCCTAACACAGTAATAGCAATCAGTTACCATAATAATCAATCACTTCATCTCCTTCCACAGCCAACTTCTTAAAGATCTCAGCCAGCCAGTAATGGATTCCTTGAACTAGAGCCTACTCATTAGTTTCCTGCTCCTTATTTTTTGTTTCTGTTCCTCTAGTCATCCAATAATAAAAACTCAAAGTAATACATATTGAAGTCTTTAGATTTGATTGTTAATAAGATCAATGACAGATTAAAAGAAAGTAAAAGCAGATACTTAGAAATATATTCACAGTTCCAAAGAGAAACTAGACTGTTAGTTAGGCTCAATAACTTTTCCAATATATACAGAGCTTGGAGCTGAGGGAGCTTTAAAAAAAAAAAAAAAAAAAAAGAGGAGGGAGAGAGTCCACAAGAATAAACAACTTCACCTCTTCAAACTTCCGTTTTTAAAAAAATTTCTAAAGGACTCCAAAAATAGAAAACGGTTCTCCTATTCTTGTATCAAATGAAGACCACTGCAAAGAAACAGCCAAGAAAAGCTGTCACATAAAGGAAAACTGAAGAATAATTCAAGTAGGAACTTGGATGCAAGTTGAACTATCCTGATGGCATTTGTAGCACTTTCTCCTGCTCAAAAAAAGACTTTGATATAAGAAATAACTTCTATTCATGTGAAAATGTAAAGGAGATGCTGAAGTAGTGCATAAAATCATCAAGACAGAAGTTTGGAGCTGAATCTAATATTCTCAGCATACCCACTAGTCANTGGATGCAAGTTGAACTATCCTGATGGCATTTGTAGCACTTTCTCCTGCTCAAAAAAAGACTTTGATATAAGAAATAACTTCTATTCATGTGAAAATGTAAAGGAGATGCTGAAGTAGTGCATAAAATCATCAAGACAGAAGTTTGGAGCTGAATCTAATATTCTCAGCATACCCACTAGTCATTTGGAGTTCGATCCCAGGATCTGGGATCAAAAGCATTTTATAAAATTTGCTTAGTGTTATTTTTCATTTCTCAATCATTCATAAATTTGATTCTAAATGAAATCAGTTTGCCACTGTCTGCAATGCAAGTTTTTAAATATGTTAGGTGTTTTACAACATTTACCAAGAAAGTGAGCATTTTGGATGCTTGTCTTATGGATAAGAATTCTGAATACCTGATTTTCCTTACTATCCAAAATTAGGTGTCCAGTAATGCAACATCACAAAAAATGGCATATAACTGCTTTTGAAATCATTTAAATACACTATAAAGTTATGAGCTTGGTTAAAAACTATATGATCAAAAGGGCTTCCCAGGTGGTGCTAGTGGTAAAGAACCCACCAGCAGGAGATACAAGAGATGCGGGTTTGATCTCTGAGTTGGGAAGATTCCCTGGAGGAGGAAATAGCGACCCACTGCAGTATTCTTGCCTGGAAAATCCCATGGACAGAGGAGACTGGTGGGCTACAGTCCATGGGGTTTCAGAGTCGGACACCACTGAAGCAGCTGAGCACATCCTATCAAAAGCAAAATATCACTTCCCAGAACACTGACTGCAGCACCAACTCAAATTTTTCCCAAATATTCATGATTCTCCAAGGAGAAAGCTTTCATTGAAGTTTCACCTCAATTAACCAGGAAACCCACCGACCCCACCTTGTTAACACACCCAGAATCTGGCCACTTCTCACCACTCTGCTGCACCACCTGGGTCTGAGCCGCCTCCATCGCTCTCCTGGACTGCGGCAACAGCCCCATCACTCCCATGCTTGCCTTGCTCGGTTCCCTGCCTTGGTCCAGTCTCAACACACCAGCCACTGACACCCTTGGGAAACGCAAGTCAGGTAATGACACTCCTCTTCTCAAAATCCTGAGAAGCCCCTTGTGACAACACTAGCCTGCAAACTGGAGCGGTCGGCAGAATCTCCAAGCGCCCACGTGATCCGCTCCTCTCTCTCCCCTCCTCCCCTCATCTCCCTCTCCTCCTGGTAACGCTACTCCAGCACCCTGTAAAAACACAAACATGCCAAGGGAGCTCTGGCCTCAGGGCCTTCACCCTGACTGTGCCCAGTCAGGATCTTCCTTATTTCCCAAATGGCAAATTTCTACATCTATTTAAACATATCTCCTGATGATGCCTGAAACTCAATACTTTAAAACTACTCAACACTCCACACTCCTCTACCCAGTACTCCTAATCTCTCTCATTCTTCCCTTTTTACAGTTTTTCCACCTTATCACATTCTATACACTGTGGGGGTGTGTGCTCAGTAGCTCAGTTGTGTCTGACTCTTTGTGACTCCATGGACCAACCCAGGCATCGAACCCAGGTCTCCTGCATTGCAGGTGAATTCTTTACCATCTGAGCCACCAGGGAAGCCCACACACTGTATAGCTTACATATTATCTCTGTTGTTTACACGTCTCCCTCAAATAAACTGTAAGCTTCATTAAGAGCAGGGACCTTTGTTTTTTGTTGATATCCACATAGCCACTCAGAACAATGCCTAAAACACACTAATCATTAAACAAACAACTGCAAGATACCCAACAAAATAATAAATGAGGGTGTCAAAATTCTCTAAAGGACAGCATAGTCCTTGTGTTATGCTCTCCTTAGTCTACACTAAAGCAAGTCTAAAGTGTCATGAAACAAAAGCAACAGGGTACTGAGACCAGCACTGACTGGGGTGATTAAGACCGTCAGCAAGCTGAGATACTGAAGAGCCAGCACAACCAAACACACAGAAATGCACTGAGGTCAGCTAGAATTTTATGGATGGGAACTATTTTCAAACATCATGACGCTATTGTCAGTTTGCTGCTGCTGCTGCTAAGTTGCTTCAGTCGTGTCCGACTCTGTGCGACCCCACAGACAGCAGCCCACCAGGCTCCCCCGTCCCTGGGATCCTCCAGGCAAGAACACTGGAGTGGCTTACCATTTCCTTCTCCAATGCATGAAAGTGAAAAGTGAAAGTGAAGTCGCTCAGTAAGTGTCCGACTCTTCGTGACCCCATGGACTGCAGCCTACCAGGCTTCTCCATCCATGGGATTTTCCAGGCAAGAGTAAAAATGTGTAATTTAGTGATTTTAGAAAGTTCTCAAAATTACTTAAAATGCACTATACTAGATTAAGAAAGATAGAAGAGAAAATGATAACTGCTTCTTTGGACTTCAAAAAAGATTTCTGCCTATTTTACCTATGCTTTTTTTGTTTATCACAAATACACAGAATTGAAGAAAGACCATCAATTTGGTGGCTACTGCTTATTTAAAGCTTACAAACACAGAAAGTACAAATAAAGGAGAACCAGCTATATGTGGAAAAAGAAATAATGAACATATTAAATAACAAGGATTTAACTCTTCTCAAAATTTTATTGTAAAATTTTCAAACACAAACATTACAGTGAATAGTATATAGTGAATCCAAAAGGATCATCTTCTATTTCATCAGGGATTAATACATTGCTAATCTTCATTTTCACTCCCATCCAGACTCTTTTGAAGCAAATCTCAGATATCACATAACTTAAAATATAAATATTTTATTGTCTCTAAAAAAGCAACTTAGAATAAAAAATACATAACCACAACATGACAAACTGACACCTTAAAAAATTTAACAATAAATCCTTGGAATCAAAAGTTTATTCAATTGATGCACATTTCCCTGATTTTTTCCTAAAAGTTGTGCTATTATTGTTATTTTGCCTTTTAAACTATTTTATTTGAGGGGAAACCCAACAAATCCATCCATATTTTCTGATTGGTTGATAGATCTTTTTCAGTTCAGTTCAGTTCAGTTCAGTTCATTTCAGTTGCTAAGTCGTGTCTGACTCTTTGCGACCCTATGAATTGCAGCATGCCAGGCCTCCCGGTCCATCACCAACTCCCAGAGCTCACTCAAACTCACGTCCATCAAGTCAGTGATGCCATCCAGCCATCTCATCCTCAGTCGTCCCTTTTTCCTCCTGCCCGCAATCCCTCCCAGCATCAGAGTCGTTTCCACTGAGTCACCTCTTCGCATGAGGTGGCCAAAGTACTGGAGTTTCAGCTTTAGCATCATTCTTTCCAAAGAACTCCCAGGGCTGATCTCCTTTAGAATGGACTGGCTGGATCTCCTTGCAGTCCAAGGGACTTCTTATGTTTCTTTTAATCTATAGGTTTTTAAATATTCTTTTCCCATTCATACAAAAGTACTAAAATCTGAATGAATTTATGAAATACAATAAGTTTAATTGCATTTTCAAGTAAACAATGTACCGAGAATGGACTGGCTGGATCTCCTTGCAGTCCAAGGGACTTCTTATGTTTCTTTTAATCTATAGGTTTTTAAATATTCTTTTCCCATTCATACAAAAGTACTAAAATCTGAATGAATTTATGAAATACAATAAGTTTAATTGCATTTTCAAGTAAACAATGTACCGAAAACTAAATTCGCATCTCAAAAAATCTGAGGGTCTAAGGGCTGGAGGAAGCAAAAGCTGGAATCAAGATTGCCGGGATAAATACCAATAACCTCAAATATGGAGATGACTCCACCCTTATGGCAGAAAGTGAAAAACTAAAGAGCCTCTTGATGATTGTGAAAGGGGAGAGTGAAAAAGTTGACTTAAAGCTCAACATTCAGAAAACTAAGACCATAGCATCCAGTCCCATCACTTCATGGCAATAGATGGGGAAACAGTGGAAACAGTGGCTGACTTTATTTTTCTGGGCTCCAAAATCACTGCAGATGGTGATTGCAGCCATGAAATTAAAAGACGCTTACTCCTTAGAAGGAAAGTTATGATCAATCTAGGCAGCATATTAAAAAGCAGAGACATTACTTTGCCAACAAAGGTCTGTCTAGTCAAGGCTATGGTTTTTCCAGTGGTCATGTATGGATGTGAGAGTTGGACTGTGAAGAAAGCTGAGTGCCAGAGAATTGATGCTTTTGAACTGTGGTCTTGGAGAAGACTCTTGAGAGTTCCTTGGACTGCAAGGAGATCCAACCAGTCCATCCTAAAGGAGATCAGTCCTGGGTGTTCATTGGAAGGACTGAAGTTGAAGCTGAAACTACAATACTTTGGCCACCTGATGCGAAGGGCTGACTCATTTGAAAAGACCCTGATGCTGGGAGGGATTGGGGGCAGGTGGAGAAGGGGATGACAGAGGATGAGATGGCTGGATGGCATCATAGACTCGATGGACGTGAGTCTGAGTGAGCTCCGGGAATTGGTGATGGACACGGGGGCCTGGTGTGCTGCAGTTCATGGGGTTGCAAAGAGTCGGACACGACTGAGCGACTGAACTGAACTGAACTGAATGAGCACTTTAGGTTAACTCATATTAATCATGAAGCAACAATGTTTTTCAAGCTTTCCCTTTTTCACCAAAAGGAACAAAATTCCTGAAAATTATAACTTGGACTTCCCCAGTGGTACAATGGATAAGAATCTGCCTACCAATGCAGGGGATACAGGTTCAACCCTTGATCCAGGAAGATTCCACATGCCAAGGAGCAACTCATCTGCGCACCACGACTCCTGAGCCGACACGCCACAGCTGCTGAAGGCAGGATGCCCAGAGCCCATGCTCCACAATGAGAGGCCACCGCAGCCAGGAGCCCACGCACAGCAACTGGAGAGCAGATCCTGCCCGCCACAACTAGAGAAAAGCTACGCACAGCAACAAAGACCCAGCACAGCCAAAATAAATAAATGAATGAAATGAACTATACAGTGAAAAAAGAAAATGCCAAGTCAAACAAAGCTATTAAAGTTTATACTTATAAAAAATTATAACTTTTTCTATAATAGGTTAGGAGTTAGCAATTTTTTTCAGCTAGAGGGCCACACAGCAAATAATTTAGGCTTTGTACCCAGCTGTCTTGGATGCAACAGCTCCTCTGCAGAGCACAAGCCGCCACAGACAATACGTACACAAATGGGTGCAGCTGTGTTCCCAAAAAACGCTACTGACAAAAACAGGCAGCAGACCAGATCTGTCCCATAGGCCGTGGTTTGACAACCTTTGTTCTACGTGGTAAGGCCTATCAAAGTTACACCATATCATCACGGAGGAGAAAAGAGTGAAAATATACTTTTATAAATAAAATCAACTTGGGAAAACATGGCACAGTTTATGATAATAGTTCCACCAAATTTATGAAGATATCAAATATTCAGCTAGTCTGACCAAACATCAATACTTAAATAATGCATCATGTTATGCTGACAATAACCAGAAAATTAAAATATAAAAGATTATCAGCTAATAGAAATACCATTCCTCCTAAAATTCTGCTGAGGGATTTTTTATGTTTTAAGCAAGCAATAAGAGTTTACAAAATTCTAACAACTTTAGATGCAGCTGAGATACACTCCCTGTCTTCCTCAATGAGATATACAGACAGATGAACTTTTTATTTGAAGACTTCTTAGGAAACACCCAGTGCTGTGCTGCCCCACAGTTACCTGCCTCTTCAACAGATGACAACAGAAGACCATGGTTTTCTAAGTCTTCCATCTGCTTTTGATAGTTTTTATACCCCTATATCTAGCACGCAGGAATTAAACAATAAATATTTGCTGAATGAAGGAATGGTAAGTGAATGAATAACTAAATGGATGTAAACAGCTATTTCTTACTATTATAAAAGAATTTTACTGCCTTGTTATGAGTTCTAGTCTGCTGCTTCTAATGTGATAAGGAAGGACTCCATAAAACTTTAATAGTATAACAAGTCGAGTAAGGTACTCAGTTTCTTCGTCTACAAAATGTATGTTATCCTCATAAATCATTTTATGATATTATGAGATAATGCATATGAATCACATAAAACAGTGCCTCTCACAGTGTACGAATGCATAAGTGTCAACTATTATCATTACAGAAATTAGACAGCTAGACTTATTAGGGTTGTGTGTAAACAAAGTAAAAACATGATAAATTTAATTTCATTTATTTAGGATACTTGGGAGGCTTCCCTGCTGGCTCAGACGGTAAAGAATCTACCTGTGATGCAGGAGACCCAGGTTTAGTCCCCGGATAGGGACGATGCATGGAGGAGGAAATGGCAACCCACTCCAGTATTCCTGCCTGGAGAATTCCATGGAGAGAGGAGCCTAGTGGGCTAAAGTCCATGGGGTTACAAAGAATCAGACATGACTGAGCAGCTAACACACACACAGAATCCTCAGGGAATCTGGGTTTTTTCCAACTACTGCAGGTACACAGTGCAGGTATTTGAGAGATTTCTGCTTTTGGACAAGATGGAGTAACAAGGAATACATTTACACTCTTGCTTGAACCAATGGGGAAAAAAATCAGACAAATACAGAAAACAACAATTTTCACACATTAGCCAGTAGGCAGCATAGGACAGTGATCCTTGAGAGAAAGGAAACAAACAGGGTAAACCTTATGACGGCCCCGCTTACTGCCTGGAGAGCTTCCTGCCATGGCACAGGAACAGGAACTCAGAACAGGAACCCTGCAGTCTCTGTGAGTTGAAGACAGAGAGCTGGGCATCCAGAGACACCCACGTGGCCAGAGTTCACAGGGCAGAAACCCAGGAAGAGAGTCGCACAGAGAAAAGACTCCGGAAATCTGCAGAGTCCCTCCAGTCTTCAGCTGAGTACAGATCAGTGTATGTGTAAAAGGAAATTATCAAAGTCTGGGAAAGAATAACACGAAAGTTTTAGAGGAAACAATCTCCAAGTCCACATAGGGCCAGAACAGCTCCTGTTTCCACTAGTCACACTAAAAAAATAAAACCTCATTCTGGTTGCATCTGTTATAGTACTCAGAAGGGTTCTGCCTAGCAGCAAAGCAAAGTTAGCTCAAGGCTAAATGCTTCTCTAGTTCATGTAACAACATATAAAGCAAGACCTGAAAGGATGACGCTGTCTCTAAATAAGTTAACCACATCCTAGAATTGAAGTACAAAAATATCCAACACCAAATAAGGCAAAACACACAATGCGTGGAATCTAATTTAAAAATTACCAAACGTGAAGAAGCAGGAAAATGCAACCTATAATGAGAAAAATCATTCCATTGAAAATCCAGAAATGACAGAGATGATAGAATGAGCAAACAAAGATATTAAAAGTTACTATACTTGTATTCATATGCTCAAGAAGTTACAGGAAATATTAAACATGTTAAGCAGATACACAGAAGACATTTTCTTAAAGATACAAATCGAACTTTTGGAGATTAAAAACTACAATGTCAGAAATGAAAAATAAACTGGATGGGATCAACAGGTAACTAGGTATTGCCAAAAAATAGTTAGTTAACTTGAAAACAGCAGTAGAAATTATTCAAAATGAAACAAAGAGAAAAATGAATGGGAAAAGTAAAAAAATTATCAGTACCACTATGAGAGGTCAAACACACATGTAACTGGACTCCTAGAAGACAGACGAGGAGGAATCAAGAAAGACACATCTGAAGAAATAACAGCCAAAAATTTTTCCAAATTTAATGAAATATATCGCTACATATCCAGGAAGCAAAATGAACACAAAGACATTACAAGAAAACTACAGACCAAAGTCTCTCATAAACACAGATGCCAAAAGGATTTACAAAAGTTAGCAAATTGGATCCAGTAACATATAAAAGGATAATACGTTGTAACCAAGCGGAATTTATTCCAGGAATGCACCTTTTACTTTAAGAGTCAAAAATCACCCAATCACTGTATCAACTGACTAAATAAGAAAGATCATCACAAATAGATACAGAGAAGTATTTGAAAAAGTACAATACCCATTCCTATTTAAAATTCTCAGCATATTAGGAAAAGAAGGGAACTTTCTCAACATGTTAGAGAGCATCTAAGACAAACCTGAAGTGAAGTGAAGTGAAGTCGCTCAGTCGTGTCCAACTCTTTGCGACCCCATGGACTGTAGCCTACTAGGCTCTTCTGTCCACGGGATTTTCCAGGCAATAGTCCTGGAGTGGATTGCCATTTCCTTCTCCAGGGGATCTTCCCAACCCAGGGATCGAACCCGGGTCTCCTGCATTGTAGACAGACGCTTTACCATCTGAGCCACCTATAGCAGCCATAATGTGTGTGAAAGTGTTAGTCGCTCAGTCATGTCTGACTCTCTGCAACCCCATGGACTGTAGCCTGCCAGGCTCCTCTGTCTATGGAATTTTCCAGGCAAGAATACTAGAATTGGTTGCCCTTACTCCAGAGGATCTTCCTGACCCAAGGATCAAACCCGTGTCTCGCATAGTGCAGGCAGATGCTTTACCATCTGAGCTCTGAAGGAAGCCCGTCATATCTAAGGGTAAAGAGCAAACCCATCCTCCCTAAGATTACAGATAAAGCAAGGCTGTTCACGCTCGCATTTCTATTTCACATTGCATAGGAGATGCTAGCCAGTGCAATAAGGAAAAAGAAATTAATTAAAGGAGTGCACATTAAAAAGGAGGAAATAAAACTTTTTATTCCCAGAAGACAGAACTATCTATGTAGAAAACTTTATGGGATCTATAAAAACAAAATGAGAACAAATGAATTTAGCAAATTTCCAAGCCAGAATATCAATATAAGGAAATCAATTATATTTCTATATTGGTAAGGAACAACTGGTATTTAACTTTTCAAAATATGCAATTCATCACAGCATCAAAAAGAAACACTCAAGTGTAAATTTTTTTAAAGCTGTGCAAAATCTGTACACTGAACACTGTTCGGAGAAGTTAAGGAAGACCTAAAAAAAATGAATTAAGTTAAAAAACCTAATCAAAATTCTAGCAGGTTATTCAAAGAAACTGACAGGATAATTATAAAATTCACATGAAAGTGCAAAATGCCTAAAATGGTCAAAGCAATTTTGAAAACAAAAAATAAAGCTGAAAACAATGTGAGAAAATTAGATCACTAATTCCAAACAACTATAGGATCACCTTATGACATTATTTTAATACAGAGATGGCCATTGCTTTTTCACATATATTTCATCTTTGTAAAACATAAAAATATTATACATATCCCCTTTGACAACTGCCTCATCTTGTTCCTTCCTTCCTCTTTCCTAGAGGTAATTACGGTGTGTCTCATGACCTTTCCAGAACTTTTTTGCACATCTATGTGCAAATAGGAAGAGAAGTACGTCAAGGCTGTATATTGTCACCCTGCTTATTTAACTTCTATGCAGAGTACATCATGAGAAACGCTGGACTGGAAAAAACACAAGCTGGAATCAAGATTGCCAGGAGAAATATCAATAACCTCAGATATGCAGATGACACCACCCATATGGCAGAAAGTGAAGAGGAACTAAAAAGCCACTTGATGAAAGTGAAAGAGGAGAGTGAAAAAGTTGGCTTAAAGCTCAACATTCAGAAAACGAAGATCATGGCATCCAGTCCCATCACTTCATGGGTAATAGATGGGGAAACAGTGTCAGACTTTATTTTTGGGGGTTCCAAAATCACTGCAGATGGTGACTGCAGCCATGAAATTAAAAGGCGCTTACTCCTTGGAAGAAAAGTTATGACCAACCTAGATAGCATATTCAAAAGCAGAGACATTACTTTGCCAACTATGGTCCATCTAGTTAAGGCTATGGTTTTTCCAGTAGTCATGTATGGATGTGAGAGTTGGACTGTGAAGAAGGCTGAGTGCTGAAGAATTGATGCTTCTGAGCTGTGGTGTTGGAGAAGACTCTTGAGAGTCCCTTGGACTGCAAGGAGATCCAACCAGTCCATTCTGAAGGAGATCGACCCTGGGATTTCTTTGGAAGGAATGATGCTAAAGCTGAAACTCCAGTACTTTGGCCACCTCATGCAAAGAGTGGACTCATTGGAAAAGATTTTGATGCTGGGAGGGATTGGGGGCAGGAGGAGAAGGGGAAGACCGAGGATGAGATGGCTGGATGGCATCACGGACTCAATGGACGTGAGTCTGAGTGAACTCCGGGAGTTGGTGATGGACAGGGAGGCCTGATGTGCTGCGATTCATGGGGTGGCAAAGAGTCAGACATGACTGAGCGACTGAACTGAACTGATGTACGTGTCTATGTAGACTTAGAAAATCAGAATGCTAGCATACCTCGGAGATACTGCAGGTTCAGTTCCAGACCACCACAATTAAGTGAACATCACAATAAAGCAAGTCACACAAATTTTCTGATTTCCCAGTACATATGTTTACACTATACTGTATTCTATTAAGACTGTGATATCACTATGCTTAAAATAATACTGGACACACCTTAATCTAAAAACAGGATATTGCTAAAAAATGCTAAGCATCATCCTGAGCCTTCAGCAAGTCATAGGAGTAAACAACACTAAACATCACTGATCACAGAGCACCATAACAACTATAATAATGAAAATGTTTGAAATATTGTGAGAATTATCAAAATGTAACACAGAGACATCAAGTGACCAAATGCAGTTGGGAAAAAAGCTCAAGGCACAACTACCACAAACCTTCAATTTGTAAAAAAAAAAAAAAAAATACAGTATCTGTAAAGCACAATAAAATGAGGTATGCTTGTGCTGTATGTGTTTAATACCGTAAAGGAGTAGATGAGAAGAAGAAAAGCTTAAATTCTGGACAGCTGTTACCTAGGGCAGGGCCAGAGATGGGGTCAGGGTATGAGTATGGGTCAGCAGAAGGATACGGATGCCTTTAGCAAGGATTGCATCTATACAGCTTCAGGTCTCTTGGGAATGTTTTGTTTTCTTAACCTGGCTGGTAGCAAACAGGGATATCTTGAATATATTTGGGTAAAAAGATTTCAAGATTTTTCAAAACTATATTATTTTCTACTACTTGAAAGTCAAATACAGTGATTCCTATAGTACCACCGTCACAACTTTCAATACAGGATGTTAATGTAACCTTAACAGCCAGGCATATCGAACATGTATGGTGCTGAAGACAGCTGAGTGTAAGACAGTCCTGAGGCATAATTGTTAGTATTATTATCCACGTTATTGTGAAGAACACGATGGAGGTTTCCTAAAAAACTGAAAACAGGGCTACATATGACCAGGTAATCCCACTCCCAGGCACATATCCAGAGGAAAAGATGAGCGAAAAGGATACAGGGACCCCAGAGTTCACTGCAGCACTGTCTACAACAGCCAGGACATGGAGCAACCTACATGTCCATGCATACGTCACTTCAACAGGTGAACTATAAAACATTACATATATTTTATATGTACTGATATTGAAAAAATCTCTAAGACATCCTATTTGAAGAAAAAAAGAAAGTTTCAAACTAATATGTTCATTGATTTGTTAAAATATGCATAACTCTGTTTACAATGGCTAAGGCATGGGAACAACCTAAATGTCCACTGACAGAGGAATGGGTAAAGAAGATGTGTGGGGGGTGGGTAAAGAAGATGTGTGGGGGGTGTGTGTGATGGAATATTACTCAGCCACTAAAAGCAATGAAACAATGCCATTTGCAGCAACATGGATGGACCCAGAGTGTCATTCCGAGTGAAGCAAGTCAGATAGAGAAGGAGAAATATTGTGTGACATCCCTTATATGTAGAATCTAAAAGGGTGGAACGATTTGGGAGAATGGCATTGAAACATGTATAATATCATGTATGAAACGAGTCGCCAGCCCAGGTTCAATGCATGATACTGGATGCCTGGGGCTGGTGCACTGGGATGACCCAGAGGGATGGTACAGGGAGGGAGTGGGGAGGGGGGTTCAGGATGGGGAACACATGTATACCTGTGGCGGATACATGTTGATATATGGCAAAACCAATACAATATTGTAAAGTAATCAACCTCCATTAAAATAAATAAACAAAAGGAAATGATACAAATGAACTTACAAAGCAAGAAGAGACTCACAGACTTAGAAACTGAACTTATGGCTGCCAGGGGGAAGGAACAGTCAGGGAGTTTGGAACGGTCATGTGCAAGCTGCGATATTTAAAATGGATAACCAACAAGGACCTACTGCACAGTACATAGAACTCGGCTCAATTTTATCAAGCAGCCTGGGTGGGAGGGGACTTTGGGGAAGAACTGATACATGTATATGTACGCTGAGTCCCTTCGCTGTTCACCTGAAACTACCACAACGTTGTGAATTGGCTATACCCCAATAGAAAATAAAAAGTTCAAAATAAAAAAAATTTTAAAGTAGATTAAATATATCATTAGGCATGTTAACAGGATGTGGTTACATTTTGCAAACAGAAAAATTCACAAAACTATATAAGGGTGAAATACAATGCTAAGAATTTGCTTTGAAATATTATAGGAAAGANCCTGAAACTACCACAACGTTGTGAATTGGCTATACCCCAATAGAAAATAAAAAGTTCAAAATAAAAAAAATTTTAAAGTAGATTAAATATATCATTAGGCATGTTAACAGGATGTGGTTACATTTTGCAAACAGAAAAATTCACAAAACTATATAAGGGTGAAATACAATGCTAAGAATTTGCTTTGAAATATTATAGGAAAGAGATAGGTACATGAGACAGATGAAGGGCAAAAATATTAATTATTGGAACTAGATGATAGGTTTGCGCAGGCTCTTTACAACATTCAAGTTCAAAGTTTTTTTAAGGAAAAATATACTTTAATGCTGCAGAAAAGAGGTAATCTTACTAATGTTAGTGTCACAATATGTTTCTGCAGAAAAGTAAAATTAAGTACTTTTATTCTGAGAACTTCTCAATAAAATGAGTTTCGACTCTGGACTCAAACATGTAAGATATTTTTAAAGTCCTATAATAAAAAGACCCCAGTTAAGCACTTATTAACAGCAAAAGCATCTCTACAATCAACTACAAAACCTAAATTAACTCTGATCTCTTTTACACATTAATCCATAATATTCTCTTCCATCCGGAGCTCTCTCTCGAAAGAAAATGTTTCGAGATCACAGAACAGTGTCACAGAACAGTGTCGTCTTCTCAAAGGCAAGCTACTGCTGACGTGTAACCAACAGCGTCAGCCTTCTGTGGATAAAAACAGCCTTAAACACTGCATGCACCAAAGACCAAAGCCCTGGGGAAAGATGGAGAAGAACAGAGCAGTTACCAGGGAGGGATTCGGCCGGCTGAGAGTTTGCCCTTCTGCCCTTCACACAAGAGTCTGTTTGCAACTGAGACTGGGTTCTTGATTCCTATAAAATAAAATCAGCAGAAAATGAAATCAGAAAGTCTTCAAGTTTCCCACTCAATTTTGTGGCTGTTTCAATAAGACAACTTTTAAGCATCAATATCTTGGAAAACTTTCTATAAATAAGCTAATGAAAATGGTTATTTATCATGAACGATGAGCAAATCAAATATATGAATATCTACAGATATAAGAACAGAACAAATATAAAAACATACACTCTCATTTTATCATGTGCTATAGCAGCAAAGACTGAATTTGAAATAACACAAATTTAAATTAGGTTCCTTTTTAATAGATTTCAGGATAGAATTAAAAATTTAACTCGAAATTTGCCATCTATTATCAATACCATGAACTTCCTCTAAGGAATACACCTGAGTACAAAGAGCTTCAGATTTCCCCTTAGGGAGAAAAACTAACGGACAAAAATTTTAAATCTCACCTGCAAGAAAGAATACAGTCCTACAAATGGGGAGAGAGTGGGGAGAAGAGACCAAAGACATACAAGACTGAGACTGATATGGCTAGGATTGCTTCCAGGAGGGAAAACAAAATGAAGAGGGAGAAAAGGGTGCTTCTCCAGAGGAAAAATAGGATAGGAGGTATTAGTGTGAAAAAGAACTGCCAGGGTGACAATAACAATGACAAGTATGACAATAATTATGACAGAATACGGCGACAGTAACTTAGGATCCAGTATGTGCCAGGCCCAGTGCCAAACCTTAACCAGTATCAGATTATTTAATGGACACTTCACCTCTATGACATAAGTACAGTTATAAACCCTATATGATTACTGAGCAAACATTTGCAAAGGTTAAGTTACCTGCCCAGGATCACATGCTGAGATTTTAACAGAGGCAGCTAAAGACCACACCCTTGACCACTGACTTATAGTCTCAGGACATTATTAATACAAAAACAAACAAATAAACAAACAAAAAAAACAGGATATAAAGAGACTGAAAAACCTCAGATTAAACAACAGATGGACTTAAAACTAGACATTTAGCTAAACACCAAAAACTACTGTCCCCCACTAAAAAAGGATAAACTATCAAAAGAAGAAAACCTCAGATCTCTGTATGAAGCTCTTAAAATAAGTTTATTTCTGTGTATGATGATTCAGTGGCATAAAGACATTAATTAACTGATAAATTAACATAAATTCAAAGCTATAAATTTATCATCAAAGCTTCAAAAGGACATCTATGATGTATGAAAAACTGGTAAATTTTGTAAAAAAAAAAAAAATGAACAGGCACTCATCTTACAAAACATCATTTCTTATTCAAAGCTATTGTAACTGTGTGTGGTTTGTGTACAAAATAGACAAATAAATCAATGAAACAGAATAAAGCTAAAGTTGAGATACAGACATGTGTGAATGATGATATTTAATACGTAATATGGACAGTATTGCAAATGTAGGAAAGGATGGACTGTCTATGAGAGGTGGACAGAACAGAGTGATGGGGGTCATTCTGCTTTATAACTGTACCAGCTATCAACGGGTTGCTTTGCAGCTATAAATGCACCCTTGGTTGCCTGATGGGTAAAAGTGGGCATGGGCCATCTAACCACGCGGCTGAGGCCAGCTGGCACACGGGTCAGCTTTGTCAGGAGAGGGCACTGGAGACACAACACAAAGGCCAGGCTCCTGGATCGTACAGGCATTCACACTGTGTGACCAACGTGGCTCTCTCCAGTGCCAAGTGCCTGCAGGGTGCAGCTTCCTCCAGCATTCACCCACCACAGGTTTTCCCCACTCCTGACTCAGGCCACAGCAGCACAGCGGACAGCCCCAGAAAGAAACGGACCATAGTCACGGATCCCACACCTTTTCCCCAGTTCCACACATAGCAAAGGATCCTGTGGGGCTAGCTGCCTAGGGAGCCAAAACCCCAGTCCTCATTCCAGGAACAGAGGTTTACCTCCCACAGCTTCCTGAGCTCTGCGTGCCCACCTGCCAGTCTAAGCCCCACAAGACGGTTTCTGCTCCCACCAGAATATGGCCTGGGTAACCCAACAACTTCTCTGCCAGACAGCAGGCTGCAGCCACACCTTGTTCAGTGAGGTTTGAACTTCCTTCCACATTTCCTTACATGGGTATTTCCCCTTTGCTCTTTACATTAAACTTCTCCAGTTTTAACTGCTGTGTGGTTTCTGTCTCCTAGCTGGACCCAGTCTGATACAATAAACTTGGACAAATTACTAAATCTCTCCCGTGTCTCAGATTCCTCAATTATAAAATGGGGATAAAAGTATTGATCTCAGAAAGTTTTCCTGAGCACTAAATGATTTAACACACATGAACTACTCGAGAACAATCCATGGTAACAGTCACCCAATAAACGGTTGTTGTTATTATCCTTACTATTATTACTCAATAAACTATACAGGGACAATTTGTTGATCATCCCAGATATTGATCAACAAATGATGCATTCAAGAAGCCAATGAAAAATAAATTATACATATATTTGAAGAATACGTAAGTGACTGCACATACAGTTATGACTGGGAGCTGACTGTGGCACAGAACATGAACTCCTTATTGCCAAATTCAGACTTGAATTGAAGAAAGTAGGTAAAACCACTAGACTATTCAGGAATGAACTAAATCAAATCCCTTACGATTATATAGTGGAAGTGACAAACAGATTCAAGGGATTAGATCTGATAGACAGAGTGCCTGAAGAACTATGGACGGAGGTTTGTGACACTGTATAGGATACAGTGATCAAGACCATACCCAAGAAAAAGAAGGCAAAAAGGCAAAATGGTTGTCTGAGGAGGCTTTAGAAATAGCATGAAAAGAAGAGAAGCAAAAGGCAAAGGAAAAAAGGAAAGATATACCCATTTGAATGCAGAGTTCCAAAGAATAGCAAGGAGAGATAAAAATGCCTTCCTCTGTGATCAGTACAAAGAAATACAGGAAAACAATAGAATGAGAAAGACTAGAGATCTCTTCAAGAAAATTAGAGATACCAAGGGACCATTTCATGCAAAGATGGGCCCGATAAAGGACAGAAATGGTATGGACCTAACAGAAGCAAGAATTAAGAGGTGGCAAGAATACACAGAAGAACTGTACAAAAAAGATCTTCACAACCCAGTTAATTATGAAGCTGTGATCACTCACCTAGAGCCAGACATCCTGGAATGTGAAGTCAAGTGGGCCTTAGGAAGCATCACTACAAACAAAGCTAGTGGAGGGGATGGAATTCTAGTTGAGCTATTTCAAATCCAGAAAGATGATGCTGTGAAAGTGGGGCACTCAATATGCCAGCAAATTTGGAAAACTCAGCAGTGGCCACAGGACTGAACAAGGTCGGTTTTCATTCCAATCCCAAAGAAACGCAATACCAAAGAAGGCTCAAACTACCGCACAACCATACTTATCTCACACACTAGCAAATTAATGATCAAACTTCTCTAAGTCAGGCTTCAACAGTACTTGAATTGTGAACTTCCAGATGCTCAAGCTGGATTTAGAAAGGCAGAGGAACCAGAGATCAAATTGCCAACACCCGCTGGATCATGGAAAAAGCAAGAGAGTTCCAGAAAAACATCTATTTCTGCTTTATTGACTATGCCAAAGCCTTTGACTGTGTGGATCACAATAAACTGTGGAAAATTCTGAAAGAGATGGGAATACCACACCACCTGACCTGCCTCTAGAGAAACCTGTATGCAGGTCAGGAAGCAACAGTTAGAATTGGACATGGAATAACAGACTGGTTCCAAATAGGAA
>SJYX01015374.1:0-58997 GCA_006410675.1 Oreotragus oreotragus
GCATTACTGGTTGGGGCATAGACTTGGATTACTGTAATATTGAATGGTTTGCCTTGGAAACAGATCATTCTGTCATTTTTGAGATTGCATCCAAGTACTGCATTTTGGACTATTTTGTTGCCTATGATGGTTACTCCATTTCTTCTAAGGGATTCTTGCCTACAGTAGTAGATATAATGGTCATCTGAGTTAAATTCACCAATTCCAGTCCATTTTGGTTTGCTGATTCCTAAAATGTTGATGTTCAGTCTTGTCATCTGCTGTTTGACCACTCCCAATTTGCCTTGATTCATGGACCTAACATTTTAGGTTCCTATGAATTATTGCTCTTTACAGCATCGGCCTTTACTTCCATCACCAGTCACATCCACAGCTGGGTGTTGTTTTTGCTTTGGCTCTGTTTCTTTATTCTTTCTGGAGTTATTTCTCCAGTGATCTCCAGTAGCATATTGGGCACCTACTGACCTGGGGAGTTCATCTCTCAGCGTCCTATCTTTTTGCCTTTTCATACTGTTCATGGGGTTCTCAAGGCAGGAATCCCGAAGTGGTTGCCATTCTCTTCTCTAGTGGGGAGGAAGTAGCTGGGGAAGAAGTAACTCGTGGCTTGCAAATAGCTGACTTTGCTTCACCTGGGATTGGAAGCTTGCATTTGGAAAAGGCTTGTTTACCTGTAAACACAGAGCAGAAAGCATTTAATTTCATACCCCTGTGAGGATGGAGCAGTGGGAGTGAGGGGAGGGAAGGAATGTCAGCTCCAGGGACCACATTGGGGGTCTTGACCATCAAAGCTCTTTAGAGTTGGCAAGCAAACCAGTGCTCTCTTGTATCTTCCCCAACACGAAGCCGGCATTTGAAGACTTACGTTCTCCTTGTCATCCTAACCAAGAACTTGAGTTAGGAGAGTCAACTTCCTCTGAAGGTGAAAACAGAATGGGAAGGAAGTCTAATGCTAGAGAGAGAACTCTTTTTAGCACTCTCAGGGCTAATCTTGGGTCAACTTCTCAGCAGGTCCTCGAAATATGGCAGCAGTATTCAAATGGGATAAAATTCCTCAAAGGCCCTGGAAAATAACTGATGTATCTCTGGATGCTGAGGAATAATCCTCAGAGAATAAAGCAGCATCTGTGACCAAACCTTCACAAAAGATCTTAAGTCTGAATTCAAGTTGCTAATTAGATCCTTGTTTATAATGTTAGATTCTTTCAGAGGCTTAGTTGGGGGTAGGGAATGTGAGCGGAGGAGGGGGGTTAATACATAAGAAAGTCAGTAATTAATCTTCTGTAAGGCTTAATCACACCCTGACAATTTATATGTTGATATGAGTTTCAAGTTGGTCTTTTCAGGAGCCTGTAATGGGGTGAATGGAGTCAACCCTGAATTTAGGCAGTGGAACATAATGCATTTATTCCGGGGAGCTGTTCTGTGTGCTGTGCATTTGGCAGTGGATTGTCTCAGATGTTTCTGGAAACTTTACGGAGGTAAGGCTTGGGGGATTTGGAGATGAAGGACTTTTCCAAAGTTGCCTGGCTGGTCAGTGGGCACAAATATCTTGATCTTCCTGGCTGGCAAGTCAGATGCTCATATTATGAACTCTCTGAGAGGAGCATGGATCTAAATATAGAAGAACATGGGACTAATCACCCAGATTTTTAGTATGGAGTGCGTTGTCCAGGTGCACCCTTGTTTCCTGCCACGGATGCTATGGTCTGTCATCCACATTCTGTTTGCTACCTGACGGTGTCTTTCCCGTTTTACAATCCTGTCGCACATATTGCAGGGCACCACACTGGATCACAGCTCTTTCTATTTCCTCCTTTCTATAACATATCCTCTCTGCCCATCCCATTGCATTCAGTTTCATTCCATTCCAGACTATTATAACCCATCTCATCCTATCCTATCTCATCCGGTCCCATTACTTCCCATCCCATCTTATTCCTCTTTCTTGCATCCATTTCTACCCTGTGCCTCCCCATTTATTCTCACCTCATTCCGTTCCAGGCAATGTGATTGAATTAGGAAGCATCATGATGAATGGAAAGATTATAGGGCTGATAGCCAGGAAAGAGCTTTCCAGTCTCTATCATCCCATTTAACTATGTAAGACCTTAACAAGTTAACTTCCCTTCTCCGCATTTCTCAATTCTGCATCTGAAATGTGAGAGATTTTGGTTTAATCTGTGTTTTCAATCCTGGCAGCATGTTAGAATCCCTTGAAGAACTTTAAAGAACTATAGAACCTCTCCCTTCCTCAACTTTTCCCCCAATCCCATGTATTTGAATTTAGTCAATCCCTTGGACTGCAAAGAGATTGAAGCAGTCAGTCCTAAAGGAAATCAACCCTGATATTCATTGGAAGGGCTGATGCTGAACCTGAAGCTCCAATACTTTGGCCACCTGATGCAAAGAGCCAGCCCATTGGAAAAGACCCCAACGCTGGGAAAGATTGAAGGCAGGAGGAAAATGGGATGACAAAGGATGAGATGGTTGGATGGCATCACTGACTCAATGAACATGAGTTTGAGCAAGCTCCAGGAATTGGTGATGGACAGAGGAGCCTGGCATGCTGCAGTCTATGGGGTTGCAAGGAGTCGGACATGACCGAACAACTGAACTGAACTGATTCAATGGACCTTGAGCAAAATCCAGGAGATAGCGGAGGACAAAGGAGCCTGGTGCAGTCCCTTGGGTCACAAAGAGTCAGACATGACTTAAATAAAAACAATAAATAAAACAAATAAAGACAAACTGAATAAAAACAATAACCCAAGGTAGGTCAGTGATTGTTTTCTTGCTTTCTTGTTTTCAGTTTTTAATTTTTAACTTAAAATTTTTTTCTTATTAATTCAAGTCCTTTTTTTTTTTCTTTTTAAATCCGGACATCCTTGGTTTTTCCCTAATGTCCTTTTTCTGTTCCAAGATCCCGGCCAGGGTTCCATGTGACATTTGGTTGTCATGTCCCCTCAGCTTCCTCTTGGCTGTGACAGTTACTCACATTTTGTGACCTTAACACTGGGGAGTACTTGTTGGGTAGCCTGTAGAGTGTCCTTCATTTTGTGTGTGACTGAGGATTTTTCTTTTCTTTCAAAATAAATTTATTTATTTTAATTGGAGGTTAATTACTTTACAACATTGTATTGGCTTTGCCATACATCAGCATGTATCCACCACAGGTATACACGTGTTCCCCATCCTGAACCCCCCTGCCTCCTCCCTCCCCGTACTGTCCCACTGGGTCATCTCAGTGCACCAGCCCCAAGCATCCAGTATCCTGCATTGAACCTGGACTGGCGATTCATTTCATGTATGATATTATACATATTTCAGTGCCATGATTAGAGTGGAGTTGCACGCTTTTCTTTTTCTTTGGAGTATAACTGATTTACAACAGTGTATTAGTTTCAGCTGTATAGCAAAATGAATCAGTTATACATATATCCACTTTTGGGAGGGGGTACTGAGATTTTTAAATAAGCCTTCCAAGATAAATCTAATCTATAGCCATGACTGAGAACCACTGGTTGAGATGACCACTAAGGTTTCATGACTATCTACTCAACAGACACATATTATACATTAACCTCATAACTGGTATTATCCTAGAATTGGGGTAAATTCAAAATGAAATCTACAGAGATCTTGTTCACAAATTTTTTTTGTCTAGTAGACAAAGATGGAAATACTGTGTGGAAAATCACAAGTTCTAAAAGTGATTCTTCTAAGATGTGCAATTAAGAGGATGTAAGATGTGTAATTTTGGGGTCTATAGTCTTGTTCTGTGTGTCTTTGAGCCAGTCATTTAATCTCTGGGCTTTTCTCACCTTCAAAATGGAAAAGGGACTTGTTCTTCCCAGGAGACCTTGGGTTAACTAGGATGATAAGCAGAGGGCCCCGACACTGATGTGGAGGATTTGAAATTTAATCCATGACTGGGTGGTATTGATAGTCCTTCAAAACACCATAAAGAAGTCACACAAGTTATTTAAGACATCTCTCTGCTCTTTCCTCAGATGCTGTCCTAGTCTGGGCACTTAATCTCATGTACCTCACTGGCATCTTGCTGTGGGCAGGGTTTCTGTGGTCAATCCATTTCATTTGCACTGAAGATAGATGCTTTTGGCTCTGCTGGGCCATCTTTTTATAGCTAACATGACAGACTTGTTGTCCAGCTCATGGATAAGCTCCATTATTTCAACGTAATAAGAACAACTTATGTTCCTCAACTACTTGTCCAGATGGACCAGTTGAAATAAATGCTTTTAACACTCATACTCAAGACTGAAGTTTATTTATTAGAGGAGTCACAAATAGCAAATTTCCCCTCCTCTCCAATTCTTGGATCCAAGGCATGATATTCACATGCATTAGAGTTTCTTTCCAGGTATGATTGCAGCTCTCATGTGACCATAGTGAGTTCTCTCCAGACAGTGACCTGTGTAGAAAAAATAAGAGTCAAGTCAGGTACACCTCATTTTGGAAACAAGTAATGTATACCTCATGAGTCCCATCCGTGACCATATTCAACCACCATCCTCCTTCCTACTTCTGTCAAATGCAGTGGGAACTTGCTTCTCAGGTGCCCATCTACCCCAAATCTATACACTCAGAGGTACTTCACTTATTTTCTTTATTTTAAACTTCTTATTTTGAAAGTTTCACACTGACATAAAAGTTGCAGGAAGAGTAAAAAGAAATGTTTTATAACCTCTACTCAGATTGCCCAACTGTTAGCAGGCTTTATTATTTTATACCTATGCCTAGATCTCTATGTCTACTTTTATATACCATTGGTTTAATCTTTCTGTATGTGCATATATATGTATATGTATGTGTGTGTGTGTGTCTGTGTGTGGACCTCTCTCTTTCCCTCTCCATTGCTCCTTTGCTCTCGTTCTCTCTCTGAATAATTTCATTTGAAAGCTTGATGCCTTTTTACCCCCAAATACTTAGTGTGTGTATCGTTAAAAACAAAAACATTCTTTGATACAACCAGAATGCAATGAGGCTATAAATGAGAAAGTGGTTTGTAAACCATAATGAATAGAAAGACCTGAGGGGCCCTGATTGTGATAAGGACTGTTTTCTCAGGTTTCACCAGGAAAAAGGGTTTTAGGTGGTGACCAGGAGGGAGCCACCACCAAGTATTGCCTGGAGCTTTGCATCCCAGGGGAAAATTCCATTTCATTTTCCTTTTCCAGGTTCATCGTTCACCTTTCCCTTGTCTGTGATCCTGGAAGCTCTAGTTATTCCAGGAAGAGTTCTCAGAATTTTGCCTTTTCTTCATCACCTCCAACCCTGGGAGCTTGGCTGAGTCAGCGAATCTTTCAACCTTGCTACTTGCACTCGTGTCTGGGTTGTTAATATATATATACCTGCCCTCTGTGCTTCTGGCCTCCGAGAGCTGGAGGGCATGAAAACATCAGCTTCTGCTCATGCAGAGAATTTCCTATTAACTCCAATGCTTCATTTAAAAAAAAATTCATTCACAGAAACCTGACAAGATTTTTATAGCTTTTTCTAGCTTATCAACCTGATTCAAATATTTTAGTGGTTATTTTAGCTTTTCTCACCCTGTATTTCCAGGATTGTTAAAAAAATTTTTCCCTTGATCAAGAAGAAATCATTATCATGGCAGAAAATTTGGAAAGATCAGAAAAATATAAAGGGGAAAAAGAATTCCTTATATTTTAATTCCCTGAAGCATTTATTCTCAACCTTTTGGGATATATGATTCCAGTTTGCTGGTCTTCCTTTTTTTTCTTTTTCTACATTTCTAATAAACTATTCAGTATTCACAATTTTGAATTTTTTCCCTCACAATTAGCTAATTCTGTCTCGCCTTCAAAATCCCGTTCAGTTCTCTGCCCATCATTGAAATTACCTGCTGATCCCAAGACTATGGAAGATAAACACCAACCTTACCCCCATATCAAATGTAGCAGGGACTTGCTTGCTATGTCTGTTGATTTGTAAATGACACAACAGAAGGCAGAATCCAGAGAGCAGGCACTTAGAGATGAGACGTATTCTAGATAAGAGTCCCTGCAACTTTATTTACTAGTTTTGTGATGCTGGGGGAAAGTTTTCTCAATGTACTAGTCTCGGTTTATTTTATTGTGAAATAGGGATAATGCTGTCTATCTCTCAAAGTGGTTGTGGGGATGAACAGACACAAGGCATGTAGCTCTCTTAGCACATAGTATGCTCTCTTAGTGGTAGTTCAATAAGCTTCCTTATCTGTTGAAGAAATCTGATCTTTTTCCTACCAGGGATCCATCCCCCTTCTCCTTATGACAGTGTCCTGATACTCCTCTGGGAAAGCTCTCCTAGCTTAGTCTGTGTGGTTCAGGTAGAGCTGACTTCACCCCTCACCCCAGGGAAGGGTACCTGGCTCTTGTGAGCTTGGCTATTCATCGCATAGCTTCTTCCCTTTCAGCACAGCAGTTGGTTCGCAATGGGTATTAAGAACTGAAGGTATGTGTCCCCCAGCCCCATCTCAAATTCATATGCTGGAGCTCTAACCTCCAACGTATTGGAGTTTGTAGGTGGGGACTGAGAGGTCATTAGGGTTAGATGAGGTCATGCTAGTGGGATCCCAATAATAAGATTAGTGTCCTTATAAGAAAAGAAACAGAAAGTGGAGCCCTGTCTCTCTGCCATGTGAGGACACAATGAGACAGTGGCCATCTGCAAGCCAGGAAGAGGGCTCTTACCAGAACATGGCCAAACCAGCATCTTGACCTTGAACTCCCAGCCTCCAGAATCATGAGAAGTAAGTGACTGTTGTTTAAGCTTCCCAATCCATGGTACTTGGTTACAGCAGTCTGAGTAGACCAAATCAGGGGGCATGTGACCCAGTCTGGGCATCAATAAGATGCAATTATAGAGTTTTGTTGGGACTCCTGGAAAAGAGAACCTTTCTTTCCTCTTGCCTTGAGGCTGGGATCATGCAAACATGGAGCCTGCAAGAGCTTCTGCCATTTATCCCCACTTCTCCAACCAGTATGGAGAAGCATTGGCTGAAAATGAAGCCAAGACAATGGAAAGAAGAGTTAAAAGGACAGGGAGATTGATTTCTGTTGATATTGTCTGACTAACTGGATCCAGTCTTGCTCAAAGCTAGAATAACCAACTCTGCCTCTGAATGAGCTACCAACAGCTACCCCTCCATCCTTTCAAAGCAGAGTTGAATTGAGTTCTGTCATTTGCAGTCGAAAGAGGTTTGACCAAGATATGCTTCTAGCCTCTGCTTTTCAAAAAGTGAAGGTCCTGCTACTGCTTTCCTCAGATCAAGTTTACTTGTGTATCAGGAGTTGTCCACTCAGAAGACTCCTAAGGTCAGATGGTTACTCTTCACACAGGGCACCTTTCAGCCTGGATCAGAACGCACAGCTTCAGCAAACGGGGGACAAACATACAGAATGCTTGATAAGCTACAGTGCAAGGTAACTTCTGATGGCTGCTGAGTCGCTGCAGTCGTGGCCGACTCTGTGCAACCCCAGAGACGGCAGCCCACCAGACTCCCCCGTCCCCGGGATTCTCCAGGCAAGAACACTGGAGTGGGTTGCCATTTCCTTCTCCAATGCATGAAAGTGAAAAGGGAAAGTGAAGCTGGTCAGTCGTGTCCGACTCTGTGCAACCCTACAGACGGCAGCCCACCAGACTCCTCCATCCATGGGATTTGTCAGGCAAGAGTACCGGAGTGCGATGCCATTGCCTTCTCTGAACTTCTGATGGCTAGGGGTAACAAAAGTTAATGAAGATCAATGTGGAGTGTGACATCTTATTCTTAGTTATTCCTAATTAATACTGAAGCAATCCTTTTATTTATTGAATAGCACCCCCCCCTTATTTTTTTTTTTTTTCCTGTCTTGCTCAAGAAATCCAGCGACTGGTGCACATCTCTTCTGTTTCATTTTAAAAACTTATCCTTTTATAATTAGGGCAGATATGCTCAGAAAAATAATGAGAATGTAACTTTGCTTGTTCTGATAAAACCCTGTGATGATATGTATATTTCTAATCAGAATCATGTTTCAGAGTCATCCAGTCCCTTCTTATATGAGGTTGACTAATTATGTAGGAGTTACTTTTCATAGTTAACAGTACTATTTATATGTTATTCTTATGAACTCATATCATCTTCCAAACTTTTTTGTATCTTAATATAAAACTGATACAATTTTATCAAAAAGGATTTAAAATCTAGATATGTAATAGTTTAGGAATAAGACTATTTGATGGTGGCTATAATTAATAGCATAAAACCTAAGTGATGGTTAAATAACACCCACCTTTACCCCATTAAGGAGTTTGTTGTTGTTACTGGTTCAGCTGCTGAATAATGTTGTCAAAGACTCTGCATTTTTCTGTCCTTCTGCTTCACTATCCTTAGTACATTGGTTTTTCCTAATCATAATTATATTATTATAATATCATAATTATAATAATATATAATAATAATACAATGATAATAATTGTTATTACCTAATAAATGCAAGATGATTGCTGCTGTGCCAGATACCACATCCATATCCAAGGAGAAAGAAGGAGGGAAGGAGCAGCTTCAGCAGTTTCTTTAATCAGAAAAGCAAAACCTTTCTGAAAAGTTCCTGGCACACTTTCCTCTTTACCCCTTGGGAAGAAACAGACAGGTAGCAAGGAGAAAAGGCTAGGAGCAATCACAATTCATCAGTTGGAGATGGGCATGATTTTGCCCAGAATAAAGTCAGGTTCTGTTAAAAAGGAAGAAGAAAGAAGGATCGCGGGTGGGTAAGCAACTAACAGTGTCTGCCACAGGTCTCTATTCCTGAATAAATAAGTTCCACTTTTATTGGATAAAATGCATATGTATTTTTTTTAGCTTCTTGTATATAAGTATACAAATAAATATTTAGAAATGAATTAGCACACAGGTAAAGCATTTAGAGTAGTGCCTACTAATAGGTACCATATAAAGATTTGCTATCTTTTTTGTCATTTAGGTATCTATAGGTTTATATGTATATTCAGACAGTTTCTAGAAGTATTGTCTACTGCCTTCAGTAATTACCAGCATCTCTTTAACTCCTGGGATACAAGTGTGCAACAGGGAGAAATAAACCATGCTGTAAGCCAGCTGTGTCCATCATTGATTGCCAGCAATGCCCTTTGTGTGGTGATAGACTGACTCTTCAGACACACGTGTGGGCCTCTGCGGTGCGGGGGGCGGGGGAGTGGTGCTCTCTACTGTGTGTTCAGGTCAGTTCAGTTCAGTCGCTCAGTCGTGTCCAATTCTTTGGGACCCCATGAATCGCAGCACGCCAGGCCCCCCTGTCCATCACTAACTCCCGGAGTTCACTCAGACTCGCGTCCATCGAGTCAGTGATGCCATCCAGCCATCTCATCCTCTGTCGTCCCCTTCTCCTCCTGCTCCCAATCCCTCCCAGCATCAGAGTCTTTTCCAATGAGTTAACTCTTCACATGAAGTGGCCAAAGTACTGAAATTTCATCATTCCCTCCAAAGAAATCCCAGGGCTGATCTCCTTCAGAATGAACTGTGTGTACTAGGATGTAATGCCTGTCTTCTGCTCATTTCCTATATTACAACTCTCATACTTTGGCTAAGTGTCCTCACTAGTGACCAACTCTCTGCTCCCAGCTCCTGGCTACATTCGGCAGTATCCACTAGCCCACAGGAGGCCTTCCTTCCTTGCCACAGCTGTGAGAGTACAGTCTTCTATGCTGCTTCTTCCTCTTAGCCCTGGCGTTTCTTTCCTGCTGTCTTCTCCCTCAGCTCAAACAGGCATGGAACAAGGGGAAGTCAGAAAATAAGCTGTATACCCAACAACTCACCAAAGGTTGAAGTGTCCCCAGCCTTTACTGAGGGTGCCTCATCATCTTCCTTTCAAAGT
The DNA here is from genome assembly GCA_006410675.1 of Oreotragus oreotragus. Classification (NCBI taxonomy): domain Eukaryota; kingdom Metazoa; phylum Chordata; class Mammalia; order Artiodactyla; family Bovidae; genus Oreotragus; species Oreotragus oreotragus. The sequence continues at coordinate 9,894 of SJYX01015374.1, forward strand.
CTTGGAAGAAGGGGCCATCCTCTTTCCCCTGTGAGAAGAGAGGAACAAAACCATACTGACGTCTATGAGGAGTCTGCTGGTATCTGGAATCTCATCCTAACCCTAGCGATCCGCTCATACAGAGGAGAGATTTGGGGGTTCAGCCTCCCCTAGACACCCTGAGGGAGGGTCTTCTCAGTTCTCTTTAGCATATGGGCTACTCAACACCACCTTGTCATTTGCTAATTCTGGGTCAACAGTAAAAATTGCATTTGAGATCCTGCTACTCTTGTTACTTTTAACCTAATTAGAAATTATATAAGTTGATAAAATGTGCATGTAAAAGGAAATAGAGCAGTGTTCCCATAAAAATAAAGTTAAATTAATTGGAAAAATCGGAAAAGGCAAGTCATTTAAAAAATGCTATTCCATCAGGTGTATGTGAGGCAATAGTAAGTGGTTGGAAAATAGTAGTAAAAACGGAAAATGACTCTTCAGTCTGATTGCTTCACGTGGGTCTCTATACTCTCATTCCATTTTAAAGGATTTGAAACTAAAAATGGAAACATAAAGGCGGTTTCTACAAGAAGAATGTGCGTGTGCTCGGTTTTTCAGTTGTATCCTACTCTTTGTGAGTCCATGGATTGTAGCCCACCAGTCTCCTCTGTCCATGGGGCTTTTTCAGGCAAGAATACTACAGTGGGTTGCCACTTTCCTCTCCAGGGGATCTTCCCGACCCAGGGATCAAACCCACATCTCCTGTGACTCTTGCATTGCGGGTGGATTCTTTCCCCACTGGGCCATTGGGGAAGCCACAAGAAGATTGTTGTGTTGTTGTTCAGTTGCCAAGTCTCTCTGAGACCCCATGTGCTGCAGCATGCCAGGCCTCCCTGTCCCTCACCATCTCTCAGAGTTTGCCCAAGTTCGTGTGAACTGAATCGATGATGCCATCCAACTGTCTCATCCTCTGTTGCTCCCTTCTCCTTCTACTTTCAATCTTTCCCAGCATCAGGGTCTTTCCCAGTGAAGAAGACTGGGGGTATCCAATCTGAAGGATGATGTGGAGAAAAGATATGGGCCCTCTGGAAAAAGGCAAACACATGTTCATAAATATGTTTTAGGTAGAAACAAAATTTTTAAGATGTGCATCTTTCATTTTTAAAGATTTATCTTCCTTAACCATCTTTTCAACTAGCTGGTTCTAACTGCTCAGGATTAGGGCTTTTGCAGCAGTTCCCCAGCTGTCTGTCTCCAGGAGCCCTTGCAGATAATTTTCTAGCCCGTGAAGAATGTCAAGCAGCTTCCAACCTTTCTCAGAAAGGCCCCTCTACTCCTTTCCCAGACCACCATCCTTCTCTAGCAATGATAAGTTTCCAGCCTCCTTCTGCATCTCAGGATTCTTGCATGTATTTCTATTGCTGGATGAGGGCAGACAGAAAACCATGGAGGTGAAGTGGGGTTAGGGAAAGACTTGAGAACCATTTGCCATGGGTCCTTACTTGACTCTTTTATCCCCCTGTTTTCCTTCAGTAGTCTGGAGTAATTTTCTTTCTTTCTTTTAAATCAGATACCTTGTCCCTCAAGGGTTAATATTCTCCCAAGAGTCCTCCCTGAGGGCTATATATAAGATTCAGTTTTTCACAGTGCTTGTATGTCTTTCTTGCTCAATATAAACCTTTTTAAATTAACTTTGTATGTCAAGGCTGTATATTGTCACCCTGCTTATTTAACTTATATGCAGAGTACATCATGTGACATTCTGGGTTGGATGAAGCACAAGCTGGAATCAAGATTTCTGAAAGAAATATCAATAACCTCAGATATGCAGATGACACCACCCTTATGACAGAAAGTGAAGAAGAACTAAAGAGCCTCTTGATGAAAATTAAAAAGGAGAGTGAAAGAGTTGGCTTAAAGCTCAACATTCAGAAAACTAAGATCATGGAATCCGGTCCCATCACTTCATGGCAAATAGATGGAGAAACAGTGGATGACTTTGTTTTTCTGGGCTCCAAAATCACTGCAGATGGTGATTGCAGCAATGACCAACCTAGACAGCATATTGAAAAGCAGAGATATTACTTTGCCAACAAAGGTCCGTCTAGTCAAGGCTATGGTTTTTCCAGTGGTCATGTATGGATGTGAGAGTTGGACTGTTAAGAAAGCTGCGTTCTGAAGAATTGATGCTTTTGAACTGTGGTGTTGGAGAAGACTCTTGAGAGTTCCTTGGACTGCAAGGAGTCTAAGGATTAGGGCTTTTGCAGCAGTTCCCCAGCTGCCTGTCTCTGCCTGCCTGTCATCTGCATATCTGAGGTTATTGATATGTCTCCCGGAAATCTTGATTCCAGCTTGTGCTTCATCCAACCCAGCATGTCATGTGATGTACTCTGCGTATAAGTTAAATAAGGAGGGTGACAATATACAGCCTTGACATACAAAGTTTGAAGAATTGATGCTTTTGAACTGTGGTGTTGGAGAAGACTCTTGAGAGTTCCTTGGACTGCAAGGAGTCTAAGGATTAGGGCTTTTGCAGCAGTTCCCCAGCTGCCTGTCTCTGCCTGCCTGTCATCTGCATATCTGAGGTTATTGATATGTCTCCCGGAAATCTTGATTCCAGCTTGTGCTTCATCCAACCCAGCATGTCATGTGATGTACTCTGCGTATAAGTTAAATAAGGAGGGTGACAATATACAGCCTTGACATACAAAGTCAAGGAGATCCAACCAGTCCATCCTAAAGGAGATCAGTCCTGGGTGTTCATTGAGAAGACTGATGTTGAAGCTGAAACCCCAGTACTTTGGCCACCTGATGTGAAGAGCTGACTCATTTTAAAAGACCCTGATCCTGGGAAAGGAGGACAGGAGGAGAAGGGGATGACAGAAGATGAGATGGTTGGATGGCATCACCAGCTCGATAGACATGGGTTTGGGTGGACTCCAGGAGTTGGTGATGGACAGGGAGGCCTGGCATGCTGCAGTTCATGGGTAGCAAAAGAAAGAGTAAGAAGCAGGGGTTCTGAACTGTTCTGTCTTCTCTGTCACTAGTGATTTGCTGTGTGTCTCTTGGGCTAGATGCTGGGAAAGATTGAGGAGGAGAATAGGGGCAACAGAGGAAGATATGGTTAGATAGCATCATTGACTCAATGGACATGAGTTTGAGCAAACTCCAAGAGATAGTGAAGGACAAAGAAGCCTGGTGTGCTGCAGTCCATGGGGTCACAAAGAGTCAGACTGAACATCAACAAAAGGCTATGGATCTGGGGATGGGCTGCACCATGCTGCCAGTGAGAGGCCTCCATGTTGCTCTTAGAGGTTAGCTTGTACCAAACTAACTAATCAAATGAAATTATCAATCACGCGAAAGGTTAATAGGACAGGAGCAGACAATGTTAATTCTCAACGCGTTCTTGGAGGGGAGCCACCCTGAACAGCTTGTATGGGTCGGGGGAGGCCAGGGCAGTCCACCTTTGAAGCCTGTGGTTTTGCACTTGCCATTGGGTTGGAGGTACAGGCCTGTGGGTGAGAGGGAAGGGTTTACATCTGTGACCACGAGATCCTTGGGGTTGGGGTTGGTGCTAACACTGCTTCTGTGAAGCTTTTGTTCACAGTCCTTTAGGTAAAGACAGACCAGGATCCCACGTGGCAAATCCTATGGAATAATTTCTGACCCCTGAATTTCACTCACCTAGTTTCGATTTCACTACAAATGGATGGTGGTTCATCATTTAAAAGGAAGGATCTATATGCACAGAGTAGTTTCAAAAGTGGACTCAGGAGCTGTTATTCTGTAGCATCTTTCTGCCCATCAGCTCACAGGGCTTTGGAGAGGATGAGAAACTAGAACTTGAAGGTACTTTCTGCCTTGTGCAGAGGGCGAGCTTTCTGATTGATCAGCTTTAGAGCATTCCTGTCATCATACTGTAAAACTCTGGGCCAACAAGAAGCCTGAGGGGAAACCCTCTGGCAAGATTCTTTATACCGATCTGTGTAGAAAGACAGAAGGTCAAATACGAGGTATATTCTCTGCAGCCATGCCCAGCCAAGAAAATAAGTGAGTGGGGAACTCTGGTGGAGAGAAGCACCTGGAATTGGGTTCTGGGACCCAGGACTAGTCCTCCAACATCTGTGTTCCAAAACACAATGGAATCGTCCTGTTTTCTGGCTGGACCTCCATAGAGACATGTTTCCTTCTCAGAGTTACTTATGGTTCAGGTGTTAGTTGCTTGGCCATGTCCAACTCTTTGTGACCCCATGAGCTGTATCCTGCCAGGCTCCTCCATCCATGGGATTCTCTAAGCAAGAATACTGGAATGGGTTGCCATGCCCTCCTCCAGGAGATCTTCCCAGACCAGAGATGGAACCTGGGTCTCCCATATGGCAGGGAGATTCTTCACCATCTGAACCACCAGGGGAGCCCAGGTAGGTTTCCCTAAAGGAGCAGGTGGCTGATAATAACTGGATAGATTTTATTTTCAAACATGATTAACATGATGTCAGATAATTGGAGGGGTTTCCCTGGTGGCTCAGAGAGAAAGGAATGCCTGCAATGGAGGAGCCCTGGGTTAGGTGCCTGGGTTGGGAAGATCCCCTGGAGAAAGGAAAGACAAAATAGGCAATTAAAAAAATATGGCCTTATATGTTTAAGTTTTTTTTTTTTTTTTGAATGTCTATTAAAGTAACTGTCAAATAGGGGGACTTCCCTGGCTGTTCAGTGGTTATGACTCTGCCCTTCCACTTCAGNATGCTGCGATTCATGGGGTCGCAAAGAGTCGGACACGACTGGGCAACTGAACTGAACTGAACTGAACTGAACTGAGGATAATAGCAGCATGGACCAGGCAGGATTGTTTTGAGAACAAACTAAGGTGTCTAAGTCTTTTAGAATAGGATTAGACACATAGTACTCCATTACTGTTCATCATTATTAATACCATTATTGTTGTTGCAATTATTTGTCTCTATATCCATCACTCTGCCAGACTGTGAGTTCCTTCTCTTTGTGTCCCTTATTCCTGGACTTACTACATAATAGCTGCCCCTTTCATTGTTGATGTTGCAATGAAAACGGATGAAGAATATTCTTGAGGAAACTGTGGACAAGACTAAGGGCAGTGAGCTGGAAAATTCATTGACCATGAAATCATATTTGATTTAAATCTTGGCTCTGCTACTTGATAAGACATTGGTTTTGTGCAAGTCACCTCCCCTTCTAGACTCAGTTTTTTCATCCAGAAAATAGAACCAATAATCTCTGGCCTATTTCCTTCCATCATGGGGTGGGAATAAGGACACAGATGTGAACCCACTCTGTCAACTGAAAGGCACTAATCAAATATAAAATACTTTTACTGTTATTAGAACCATCTGGAAGTTGTTTGGACTTACAAATTGATAGAATCAGTCATCACCTACTTGACTTACACAAAAAGCAGTTGTTATGCTTGGGTATTTTTTAAGCCCTTAGCCCTATGGATATTCCAAATCTTTTCTCCAAATTCATGCCCAGCTTGAGAATGTTCAAGTTTATTTTCCCAAAAACTGAATAACAATAGGAATTCAAAATATAGCTAAGGCTGAAACTTCACTCAAGATTTCAGTTTCTATTTCCCTTAAGGAAGTTTCTAGAATCCTAGCTCATAACTGAATTATTAAATGCAGCTCAGTTCACAGGGCTTCTCAAGGTATAGGGAAGCTCAACGTTAGAGGTTGCTTAAAGGTAATGGGAGTTTAAGATGGGGAGTAAATTGAAAAACAAGAAAGAACCATAAAGATGGTAAGAACACTGGACTAGGAGTCAGTAATCCTAAATTCTGACCCAGGTTTGTAGTCTTCTAGTTTGAACATCTTCCCTATCTGGGCTTTAGTTTTCTCAGTAAAACGTAGATAACCTCTCCTGGTTTCATTAGCCTTTGCAATAGAGCAAATCACCTCAAAATTCAGTGATGTAGAAGAGCAAGAGCTTCTTTCCCACAAGTCTGTGGGCTGGTGGATAGTTCTGTTCATCTTTCTGGGCCCACTCAAGGAGCAGCATTCAGTTGAGGAGTCAGCTGGGACTTGGGCCCCATGGACACAGTTAGGACTCTGAGCCTCTCTTTCTGTACAGAGTCTTGCATACTTAAGGTGCTAGACTGGGCCTCCTTATATTCTGATGCTGTTCCAGGAGAGGAGAAGTGGGATTGTAGGGGTGCTTAAAGCATCACCTCACACAGAGTCACTCTCCTCATATTCTATTGGTCAAAACAAGTTACAGGGTCTGCCCAGACTCAAGGACTGGGGAAATAGACTAGACCCTTTGATGGGATGAAGGCAAAGTCAAATTACAAAAAGGGACATTGTTACAGAGAGGCATGATTCGTGGGGATTCATGGATGTGGGGGCGGGGAGCTTTTTGTACCAATCTGACACACATCTGACCTGCCTCCAGGGCTATTTGCAAACATCTAAGCTAATATAATTAGAGACACTTGGTAAAGGACAAAGTGCTATGTTGTACAGATGGAAGAGCATTCAAATTTTGTTCTACTATTTGTATTCATATTACTTAACTGATTTCAAGATGATCTGGATTAAGTTTCCTGATTTTGATTCCCTGTTAGTTAAGAAAAGTGTATGAGAATATAAGGAGAAGCGTCCCAGACAGGTGATATAATATCATCGTTCTGCAATCCATCATGAATTAGTGGATGCAGACTTCAAGCATCCGTGGCTTTTCACATTACAAAACCCTGGACAATTTGATCTTATATGTCTGCTGCTGCTGCTGCTGCTAAGACACTTCAGTCGTGTCCAACTCTGTGCGACCCCATAGATGGCAGCCCACCAGGCTCCACCATCCCTGGGATTCTCCAAGCAAGAACACTGGAGTGGGTTGCCATTTCCTTCTCCAATGCATGAAAGTGAAAAGTGAAAGTGAAGTCGCTCAGTCCTGTCCAACTCTTAGTGACCCCATGGACTGTAGCCCACCAGGCTCCTCCATCCATGGGATTTTCCAGGCAAGAGTACTGGAGTGGGTTGCCATTGCCTTCTCTTCTTATATGTCTACTGAGGCGGAATGGATTACCTAGGAAGCTCTCTTGCTAAATTAAAAAAAAGAAAAGATCCTTGATCTGATCAAGACTTTAGTTCGACTATCAATTTCAGGGAACACAGAAGACAAAGGAACCTGCTAAGCCATACCACAGAAGTGTCATCTGCAAATTCAGACTAGGAAAAACGACTATAGGAAAACAACCTGGTTTTCTCAATAAATAAATTAGGAAGGGGAAAAACAGAGGTGGGGAAGAAGCGCGTGTATGAAGAGAGACCAATAACAACGTGTGGAACTTACGTGGATCTGGACTCAAATAAACTACTTTAAAAATTATGACATTTTTATCATTTTGGAAATGTATAAACTGACAGGATAATGAAATTTAAAGAGCTATGTTTAGGTGTGAACTGTTATTATAGTTATGTATTTTTAAAAGACTCCTTAGACTTTAGGATACATATTGAACTATTTTCTTGTGATCTGATAACGTGTGTGTGTGCTCGCACATGCTCAGATGCTGCTGCTGCTGCTGCTAAGTCACTTCAGTTGTGTCCGACTCTGTGTGACCCCATAGACGGCAGCCCACCAGGCTTCCCCGTCCCCGGGATTCTCCAGGCAAGAACACTGGAGTGGGTTGCCATTTCCTTCTCCAATGCATGAAAGAGAAAAGTGAAAGTGAAGTCGCTCAGTCTGTCCGACTGTTAGCGACCCCATGGACTGCAGCCCACCAGGCTCCTCCGTCCATGGGATTTCCAGGCGAGAGGACTGGGGTGGGGGGCCAATGCTGAGTCACGTGCACTTCTTTGCAACTCGCTGGACTGTAGCCCATCAGGCTCCCCTGGCCATGGAGTTTTCCCAGCAAGAACACTGGAGTAGGTTGCCATTAACTCCTCTGGGGATCTTCCTGACCCAGGGATTGAACCTGCATTTCCTGCTTTTCCTGCATTGGAAGTGGATTCTTTACCACTAAGCCACCTGAGAAGCCTGAGCTGATATTATAGCTGCTGCTGCTGCTGCTGCTGCTGCTAAGTTGCTTCAGTCGTGTCCGACTCTGTGTGACCCCACAGACAGCAGCCCACGAGGCTGCTCCGTCCCTGGGATTCTCCAGGCAAGAACACTGGAGTGGGTTGCCATTTCCTTCTCCAGATATTATAGCTAAGACTTACTAATACAGAATGGGAATAGATAACTGTCTAATCTAGGTGATGAGCACATGGGCATTGATTATTCAGTTCAGGCTACTTTAGAATATGTTTCAAATTCTTCATAAAATTTTTTTAAATAGACAAGAAGTCAGACAGCCCTGGATTCAACTAGCAGCCCCCATATCTCTTCTCTTTAACTATATGTTCCATGGAAATTCACTTCACTTTTCTGAGCTTCCATTTCCCTAAAAATAATGTAGAGATAATCTCCTTTCATTATTTCCAAATGACACTCTAAGGGCCAAATGAGTCCATGGAGGTAAAAACACTTTATAAAACATGAAAGGCTGTAAATATGCTCAGAACTGTTTTTGTTACTATCACTATTGATCTGAAAATAATTTAGATCTTTTGGGTTTTGTCTTTCCCTTAGTAACAGTATCTCTTCATCCTTGGTCTGCTCCCATGTAAAATTAACCACAGACAATTCAGAAAGCTTTGGGGCAGTGGTTACGAATTTGACAAAGGGTCTGAAGATAATTTTTTAAATGTCATATTTTCCTTTTATCTCAAATCCAAGTGGGAAGAATTTCTGCTACTGGGTGAAGTAACAGAGACTGTATTTACCCTCCTGCTGGATACAACCAAGAAATAGACTATATGTATGTTATTCACAAGAGGTGGCAAGAATACCCAGAAGAACTGTACAAAAAAGATCCTCATGACCCAGATAACCACAGTGGTGAAATCACTCACCTAGAGCCAAGACATCCTGAGGTATGAAGTCAAGTGGGTCTTAAGAAACATCACTATGAACAAAACTAGTGGAGGTGATGGAATTCCAGCTGAGCTATTTCAAATCCGAAAAGATGATGCTCTGAAAGTGCTACTCTTAATATGCCAGCAAATGTGGAAAACTCAGCAGTGGCCACAGGAATGGAAAAGGTCAGTTTTCATTCCAATCCCAAAGAAAGGCAACACCAAAGAATGTTCAAACTACCGCAAAATTGTACTCATCTCACACGCCAGCAAAGTAATGCTGAAAATTCTCCAAACTAGGCTTCAACAGCACATGAACTGAGAACTTCTGGGTGTTCAAGCTGGATTTTGAAAAGACAGAGGAACCAGAGATCAAATTTCCAACGTCTATTGGATTATAGAAAAAGCAAGAGAGTTCCAGAAAAACATCTACTTTTGCTTTATTGACTATGTTAAAGCCTTTGACTGTGTGGATCACAACAAACTGTGAAAATTTTTTAAAGAGATGGGAATATCAGACCACCTTACCTGCCTACTGAGAAACATGTATGCAGGTCAAGAAGCAACAGTTAGAACTGGACATGGAACAATAGACTGGTTCCAAAGTGAGGAAAGAGTATACTTCAAGGCTTTATATTGTCATCCTGCTTATTTAACTTATATGCAGAATTCAGTTCAGTTCAGTTCAGTGGCTCAGTCGTGTCCGATTCTTTGCGATCCCATGAACACAGCATGCCAGGTCTCCCTGTTCATCACCATCTCCTGGAGTTCACTCAGACTCACGTCCATCGAGTCCACGATGCCATCCAGCCATCTCATCCTCGGTCGTCCCCTTCTCCTCCTGCCCCCAATCCCTCCCAACATCAGAGTCTTTTCCAATGAGTCAACTCTTCGCATGAGGTGGCCAAAGTACTGGAGTTTCAGCTTTAGCATCATTCCTTCTAAAGAAATCCCAGGGTTGATCTCCTTCAGAATGGACTGGTTGGATCTCCTTGCAGTCCAAGGGACTCTCAAGAGTCTTCTCCAACACCACAGTTCAAAAGCATCGATTCTTCGGCGCTCAGCTTTCTTCACAGTCCAACTTTCACATCCATACATGACCACAGGAAAAACCATAGCCTTGACTAGGCGGACCTTAGTCGGCAAAGTAATGTCTCTGCTTTTGAATATACTATCCAGGTTGGTCATAACTTTTCTTCCAAGGAGTAAGCGTCTTTTAATTTCATGGCTGCAGTCACCATCTGCAGTGATTTTGGAGCCCCAAAAAATAAAGTCTGACACTGTTTCCACTGTTTCCCCATCTATTTCCCATGAAGTGATGGGACCGGATGCCATGATCTTCGTTTTCTGAATGTTGAGCTTTAAGCCAACTTTTTCGCTCTCCTCCTTCACTTTCATCAAGAGGCTTTTTAGCTCCTCCTCACTTTCTGCCATAAGGGTGGTGTCATCAGCATATCTGAGGTTATTGATATTTCTCCCGGCAATCTTGATTCCAGCTTGTGTTTCTTCCAGTCCAGCGTTTCTCATGATGTACTCTGCATATAAGTTAAATAAGCAGGGAGACAATATACAGCCTTGACGTACTCCTTTTCCTATTTGGAACCAGTCTGTTGTTCCATGTCCAGTTCTAACTGTTGCTTCCTGACCTGCATACAGATTTCTCAAGAGGCAGGTTAGGTGGTCTGGTATTCCCATCTCTTTCAGAATTTTCCACAGTTTATTGTGATCCACACAGTCAAAGGCTTTGGCATAGTCAATAAAGCAGAAATAGATGTTTTTCTGGAACTCTCTTGCTTTTTCCATGATCCAGCGGATGTTGGCAATTTGATCTCTGGTTCCTCTGCCTGTTCTAAAACCAGCTTGAACATCAGGGAGTTCACGGTTCACATATTGCTGAAGCCTGGCTTGGAGAATTTTGAGCATTACTTTACTAGCGTGTGAGATGAGTGCAATTGTGCGGTAGTTTGAGCATTCTTTGGCATTGCCTTTCTTTGGAATTGGAATGAAAACTGACCTTTTCCAGTCCTGTGGCCACTGCTGAGTTTTCCAAATTTGCTGGCATATTGAGTGCAGCACTTTCACAGCATCATCTTCCAGGATTTGAAACAGCTCAACTGGAATTCCATCACCTCCACTAGCTTTGTTCTTAGTGATGCTTTCTAAGGCCCACTTGACTTCACATTCCAAGATGTCTGGCTCTAGATTAGTGATCACATCCTCATGATTATCTGGGTCGTGAAGATCTTTTCTGTACAGTTCTTCTGTGTATTCTTGCCACCTCTTCTTAATATCTTCTGCTTCTGTTAGGTCCATACCATTTCTATCCTTTATCGAGCCCATCTTTGCATGAAATGTTCCCTTGGTATCTCCAATTCTCTTGAAGAGATCTCTAGTCTTTCCCATTCTGTTGTTTTCCTCTATCTCTTTGCATTGATTGCTGAAGAAGGCTTTCTTATCTCTTCTTGCTATTCTTTGGAACTCTGCATTCAGATGCTTATATCTTTTCTTTTCTCCTTTGCTTTTCGCCTCTCTTCTTTTCAGTGCTATTTGTAAGGCTTCTCCAGACAGCCATTTTGCTTTTTTGCATTTCTTTTCCATGGGGATGGTCTTGATCCCTGTCTCCTGTACAATGTCACGAACCTCATTCCATAGTTCATCAGGAACTCTGTCTATCAGATCTAGGCCCTTAAATCTATTTCTCACTTCCACTGTATAATCATAAGGGATTTGATTTAGGTCATACCTGAATGGTCTAGCGGTTTTCCCTACTTTCTTCAATTTAAGTCTGAATTTGGAAATAAGGAGTTCATGATCTGAGCCACAGTCAGCTCCTGGTCTTGTTTTTGTTGACTGTATAGAGCTTCTCCATCTTTGGCTGCAAAGAATATAATCAATCTGATTTCGGTGTTGACCATCTGGTGATGTCCATGTGTAGAGTCTTCTCTTGTGTTGCTGGAAGAGGGTGTTTGCTATGACCAGTGCATTTTCTTGGCAAAACTCTATTAGTCTTTGCCCTGCTTCATTCCGCATTCCAAGGCCAAATTTGCCTGTTACTCCAGGTGTTTCTTGACTTCCTACTTTAGCATTCCAGTCCCCTATAATGAAAAGGACATCTTTTTTGGGTGTTAGTTCTACAAGGTCTTGTAGGTCTTCATAAAACCGTTCAACTTCAGCTTCTTCAGCATTACTGGTTGGGGCATAGACTTGGATAACTGTGATATTGAATGGTTTGCCTTGGAAACAAACAGAGATCATTCTGTCATTTTTGAGATTGCATCCAAGTACTGCATTTTGTTGACCATGATGGCTACTCCATTTCTTCTGAGGGATTCCTGCCCACAGTAGTAGATATAATGGTCATCTGAGTTAAATTCACCCATTCCAGTCCATTTTAGTTCGCTGATTCCTAGAATGTCGACATTCACCCTTGCCATCTCTTGTTTGACCACTTCCAATTTGCCTTGATTCATGGACCTGACATTCCAGGTTCCTATGCAATATTGTTCTTTACAGCATCAGATCTTGCTTCTATCACCAGTCACATGCACAACTGGGTATTGTTTTTGCTTTGGCGCCATCCCTTCATTCTTTCTGGAGTTATTTCTCCACTGATCTCCAGTAGCATTTTGGGCACCTATTGACCTGGGGAATACATCTTGCAAAATGCCAGACTGGATGAAGCACAAGATGGAATCAAAATAACCTCAGTTTTGATACAAGATGACACCACCCTTATGGCAGAAAGTGAAAACTAAAGAACCTCTTAATGAAAGTGAAAAAAGAGAGTGAAAAAGCTGGCTTAAAACTCACATTCAAAAAATGAGGATCATGGCATCCAGTCCCCCTCACTTCATGGGAAATAGATGGGGGGACAATGGAAACAATGAGAGACTTTTTATTTGGGGGGCTCCAAAATCACTGCAGATAGTGACTGCAGCCATGAAATTAAAAGACACCTGCTCCTTGTTAGAAAAGCTATGACCAGTCTAGACAGCATATTAAAAAGCAAAGACATTGCTTTGCCTACAAAAGTCCATATACTCAAAGCTATGATTTTTCCCATAGTCATGTATGGATATGTGAGTTGGACCATAAAGAAGGTTGAACACCAATGAATTGATGCTTTTGAACTGTGGTGTTGGAGAAGACTCTTGAGAGTCCCTTGGACTGCAAGGAGAGTGAACCAGTCAATCCTAAAGGAAATTAATCCTGAATATTCGCTGGAAGAATGGATGCTAAAGCTCCAATACTTTGTCCATCTGATGTGAAGNGAATTGATGCTTTTGAACTGTGGTGTTGGAGAAGACTCTTGAGAGTCCCTTGGACTGCAAGGAGAGTGAACCAGTCAATCCTAAAGGAAATTAATCCTGAATATTCGCTGGAAGAATGGATGCTAAAGCTCCAATACTTTGTCCATCTGATGTGAAGAGCTGACTCATTAGAAAAGACCCTGATCCTGGGAGAGAATGAAGGCAAGAGGAGCCGGGGATGACAGAGGATGAGATGGTTGGACGGCATCACCCACTCAAAGGACATGAGTTTGAGCAAGCTCCAGGAGATGGTGAAGGACAGGGAAGCCTGGTGTGCTACAGTCCATTGGGTCTCAAAGAGCTGGACATGACTGAATGACTTAACAACAGCAGCAATGTCATTTGAGTACAGATTTATATATTATATAAATATGTATGCACACAAACACATATAAATTATATATATATATATACACACACATATGTTTACATATAATTACATATACATGAGAACGATTTTTAAGGAACTGAGTACCAGGCCCAAAAGGATAGTGGTCACTGATGTGTAAGAAGCAAACAAGTTGAGTCTCACATTGCCTCAGTTTCCTGCTTCAACTGAGACGTTTCCAGACCCCCAAAAAAGGGGGGGGGAAAAAAGATATCCATATTGGATGGGAAGAAGTGAAGCTGACTCTAGTCACAGATGACATGATCACCTATATAGAAAATCTAACAGAATCTACACACACACACAAAAAGACAATCAAAAATACATCATTGTCAATAGCATAAAAATATGAAATATTTAGTGATGAATCTGAAAAATCTGTGAAATATCTATACACTGAAAAATAGTAAAACATTGCTGAAAGATGTTTAAGAAAATCTGAGTAAATGGCAAAATTACTGTAATCATATGCTGGACAACTCAATCCCCAATATTAAAGATATTCTCCCCAAATTTATGGATAGATTCAATGCTATCCCAGTCAAAATGCCAGCAGAATATTTTTTAATAAATTGACAAACTGATTCAAAAATTCATATGAAAATGGAAAGGATCTAAATCAGCCAAAAGAACTTCTAAAAAGAACAAATTTAGACAGCTTCCGCTATCTGATTTTATCTGATTTCAAGACTTATTAGAAATTACATTAATCAAAACAGTTGTATTGGTATGAAGATAGACAATAAGCTCAATGGTACAGAATAGAGTCCAAAGATATAAGGAGATGTATATATATATATATTTATATGATATATATATATGATTTTTAATATAAGTGCAAAGACTATTCTGTCAAGAAGAGTAGTCTTTTCAACAAATAGTGCTAGATTTGGATATACTTGTGAAAAAAATAAATAACAACTTTCAATCTATTTTTTGTTCCATAAACAAGAATTAACTCTAAATGGACCATAGACCTGTAAAATCTAAAACTATGCAATTTATAGAAGAAAACATAGGAGAAAACCTTTGTGATCTTGAGGTTTCCTGGGATCCAGCATCACAAGCACAATCTACGGAAGAATGAAGTGGATTGAGAACAGGAGATCCACTCTGCTGGTAACATCATTACCAGATGGTCATTTAGGTTCTGGTGAGAAAGGGAAGAGTTCAATGAAAGTTCCTATGAAGATCTGTGAAAAAATTCGACTCATGTAGGTTTTCTGAAATTCCTTGGAGACAAAAAGGCCATATCTGAAAAGATCAGTTCCATTTTAGTTCCTTTTTTTTTTTTTAAGACCCAATCTAAAACTTCCTTTTTGTTTTGTTCTGTCTTAGCATTTGCCGCCACCACCAACCCTCCTCCTCCCCCTTAGACTTCTTTCTCTGTCTTTTGAGAATTGGGGAACTACTGTTCAGACTTGGCAAACTTCCTCTGGCCTCCAATAGCCTGCTCCACCATTTTTACATAACCACTGTGCAACCACAGATGAGATATTAAAACTCTTTATGTCTCAGTTTATAATAAAGCTTTTGGAGGACCCAGTCTATAAGATCTATTTAACTTTGAGCCCCTTACTCTATGCTTTCCAAGAAGAATGATTTAACAATAAAACAGCATGAACAAGATTTTTTTTCACTTTGATAGTAGATTGTACCCAAGAATAGGAGTGATTGTACCCAAGAATAGGTGTATGTGTTATTTCCATAATTCATAAACTACACTGGAATGAAGCTACATTGGATTTAGACAAATTCTGGGGTGTCTGTTGAATAGCCACTCATATTTCCTCTTGGCTCATACTTTCATTCATTCATCAAACTAACATTTACTAACCACTTACTACGCCCCAGGTACTTTTCTGGGTACTAAGATGCAGGGTTCACATCTGGCAAGTAAGACCAACAAAATTTTTCCCACTACAGTGTCTGTACACCTCTGTGACTTCTTCCTGGGACAGCCTTCCCCTCCTCTCTTCATCTGGCCAACTTCTATTCTTGATTTAAAGAACCCAAATGTGACTTCTATATAGAGAACTTGCCTTCCATGAAGTGAAGGAAGTCCTCCCGTTACTTATTTTCTTGTGCCTCTCTATTCTTTTTCCTTCCCAGCCTTTAACAAAATCTAGGACCATTTTATTTCTCATTGCATTTCTCAGCACATGTGGCACAGTCCTTGAAAGGAGAAGTTGCTTAACCAACATATATACATTGCTAAGTCACTTCAGTCGTGTCCGACTGTGCGACCCCATAGACAGCAGCCCACCAGACTCCCCCGTCCCTGGGATTCTCCAGGCAAGAACACTGGAGTGGGTTGCCATTTCCTTCTCCAATGCATGAAAGTGAAAAATGAAAGTGAAGTTGCTCAGTCGTGTCCGACTCCTAGCGACCCCATGGACTGCAGCCCACTAGGCCCCTCCGTCCATGGGATTTTCCAGGCAGGAGTACTGGACTGGGGTGCCATTGCCTTCTTCGAGATATATGCATACATATAGCTAATTCTCACTGTAGTACAGCAAAAACTGACAAAGCAATTGTACTCTAATAAAAAAGCAAATAATAATAATAAAATAAAGCTAAAATCATCATAACAACACTTAAAAAATACCTGTAAGCTAAGTGAATGAACCAATCAACAGATAAAGGGCACATAAATGGATGGGAAGAAGGAGGTTGGAGTGGACTTCTAGAATTATTAGGTCTTTAGCATGGTCAGGATTCAGGTGGGTGAAAGGTGAAGGAAATGGACAAGCAGATGTATCATCTCAAGTTCATGATCTCTTATCTGGGAAACAGTCCCCTAAAAGGCCTCAAAATTTCTGGTCTCTTTAGTTTTTCAGGCTAAGAGTTATCACACTACAAAGTCAGTTATATGACATCACTTAAATTGTCAACATTTGCTGGATCATGGAAAAAGCAAGAGAGTTCCAGAAAAACATCTATTTCTGCTTTAAGAAGAATTGATGCTTTTGAACTGTGGTGTTGGAGAAGACTCTTGAGAGTCCCTTGGACTGCAAGGAGATCCAACCAGTCCATTCTGAAGGAGATCAGCCCTGGGATTTCTTTGGAAGGAATGAAGCTAAAGCTGAAACTCCAGTACTTTGGCCACCTCATGCGAAGAGTTGACTCACTGGAAAAGACTCTGATGCTGGGAGGGATTGGAGGCAGGAGGAGAAGGGGACGACCGAGGATGAGATGGCTGGATGGCATCACAGACTCGATGGACGTGAGTCTGAGTGAACTCTGGGATATGGTGATGGACAGGGAGGCCTGGCGTGCTGCGATTCATGGGGTCACAAAGAGTCGGACACGACTGAGTGACTGAACTGAACTGAACTGAACTGTGATTTTTAATGGTCATTGATAGTGTTCTTGATTGATAACAAGTTATCGTGTTAACAATAATAACAATCATTGTAACTAATGTTGTTAACAGTGTTATCAGCTGTGATCAACTGGTTGATATTAATGTTCACACATGATGTGTGTGTGTGTGTGTCACTCAGTCGTGTGCAGCTCTTTGTGTGTGTGTGTGCAGTTGCTCAGTTATATCTGACTCTTTGACAAGCTCCTCTGTCCATGAGTTTTCTGAGGCAAGTGTACTGGATTGGGTTGCCATTTCCTTCTCTAGAGGATCTTCCTAACCAGGAGTCAGACCCAGGTCTCCTGCATGGTAGGCAGATTCTTTACCATTTGAGCCATCAGGGAAGCCCTCGTACCTGATTCTTTTGTCCAGTCCGCCACTGGGATTTTGTGGGTTTTGTCTTCTGGCTGGCTTCAGTTTCTGATGCCTTCTTGCCTTTCTCTCTTTTCCTCTCCTAGTCCCTAACTCCAGTCCTGCTCTGGTCCTCATGAATTTCTATTTGTCCTGATCTTGGATCCCCTGAGAAAGCTCTATTTCTCTGCTTTTCCCTGAATCTGGATTAAAAAAATGACAAACACAACGGGCCTCTCTGCCCCATTCCTCCATTCTTCTACCCTTTAGTAAGAAACTTTTGAGAAGACTTAAAAAAGACAACCTATGCATCTGTGTGAAGTATTAATGACAGAGTTCACCTGGAGAGGCTATCGGCCATGTTTGGATATAGTGAGGGTACTTCTGACAGTAGAAAATTGAAAGCAGCTTTGCCCCATCACTCTGGCCTCTTCTTCAAGAGCCCAGGACACCCAGCTCCTGGTTTACAGAAGCTGTAAGCATTTTTCTGTCCGCTTCTCTGCTGGACCCATTTTGCCTTTTCCAAACTTCTTCCTTGGTCAGAAGGTTTGTTGCTGGGGTGCAGTTGCTAAGATGTGTCAGACTCTTTGAGACCCCGTGGACTACAGCATGCCAGGCTCCTCTGTCCTCTACTGTCTCTCTCAGTTTGTTCTAATTCATGTCCACTGAGTCAGTGATGCTGTTTAACCATATGCTCTGCCACCCTTTTCTCCTTTTGCCTTCAGTCTTTCCCAGGATCACGGTCTTTTCCGGTGAGTTGACTCTTGGCATCAGGTGACCAGAGCATTGCAGCTTCACCTTCTGCATCAGTCTTCCAACGAATATTCAGGGTTGATTTCTTTTAGGATTGACTGGTTGATTTCCTTGCAGTCCAAGGGACTCTCAAGAGTCTTTCCAGCAGCACAATTTGAAAGCATCAGTTCTTCAACTCTTAGCCTTCTTTATGGTCCAACTCTTACATCCATACATGACTACTGGAAAAACTGTAGCTTTGACTAGATGGACTTGTTGACAAAGTGCTGTCTCTGCTTTTGAATCCACTGTCTAGTGTTGTCAGAGCTCTCCTTCCAAGGAGCAAGGGTCTCTTATTTTCTGGCTGTGGTCACCATCTGCAGTAGCTTTGGAGCCCAGGATAATAAAATCTGCCGCTGCCTCCACTTTTTCTCTTTCTATTTGCCATGAAGTGATGGGACCGGATGCCATAATCTTAGTTTTTTGAATGTTGAGTTTCAAGCCAGCTTTTTCACTTTCCTCTTTCACGCTTATCAAGAGGCTCTTTAGTTGCCCCTCATTTTCTGCCATTAGAGTGGTTTACAGGCTTGAAAGAGCAGAGATGGTGTGTGTTTTAGATTTTGATGGCAACACTGCAGCCAGGACCAGCCTGAACTAGGGTGTGAGTAGTGATGAGCTCTCCCAATCCCCATGAACATGATGTGCCAGGTTGTAAACTCCACATTATAAGGGATAGAAAGCAGAGAGAACCACTTCTATCAGATGCAGTGCACATGACTAACGGTTCCCGTTGCTTCACTGACTCTTGCTGTGGCCTCTGCCTGCTCTGCCAGCTTTCACTCTCAACACTCCTTACACAAATACATCCCACCTCACTTCCTCGTCCACTGCATTACCCTCCAGAAACAATGAATTGCCTGCAAGTCCTACAACAAGCCTCACTGTGTCTTCCTTTTGCCTAGAAAACCTTCTTTTCTCTCATGTCTTCTTGGCCTCTCCTCTTTCACTTTCATCAAGAAACAGTGGAAACAGTGTCAGACTTTATCTTTTGGGGCTCCAAAATCAGCGCAGATGGTGACTGCAGCCATGAAATTAAAAGACGCTTACTCCTTGGAAGGAAAGTTATGACCAACCTAGATAGTATATTCAAAAGCAGAGACATTACGTTGCCAACTAAGATCCGTCTAGTCAAGGCTATGGTTTTTCCAGTGGTCATGTATGGATGTAGGAGTTGGACTGTGAAGAAGGCTGGGCGCTGAAGAATTGATGCTTTTGAACTGTGGTGTTGGAGAAGACTCTTGAGAGTCCCTTGGACTGCAAGGAGATCCAACCAGTCTATTCTGAAGGAGATCANCCGACTAAGGTCCGTCTAGTCAAGGCTATGGTTTTTCCAGTGGTCATGTATGGATGTAGGAGTTGGACTGTGAAGAAGGCTGAGCGCTGAAGAATTGATGCTTTTGAACTGTGGTGTTGGAGAAGACTCTTGAGAGTCCCTTGGACTGCAAGGAGATCCAACCAGTCCATTCTGAAGGAGATCAGCCCTGGGATTTCTTTGGAAAGAATGATACTAAAGCTGAAACTCCAGTACTTTGGGCACCTCATGAGAAGAGTTGACTCATTGGAAAAGACTCTGATGCTGGGAGGGATTGGGGGCAGGAGGAGAAGGGGACGACCGAGGATGAGATGGCTGGATGGCATCACGGACTCGATGGACGTGAGTCTGAGTGAACTCCGGGAGATGCTGATGAACAGGGAGGCCTGGCGTGCTGCGATTCATGGGGTCGCAAAGAATCGGACACGATTGAGCGACTGAACTGAACTGAACTGAACTAACATCTCTAAAATGCAGTGGATACCCTTCTGAAAAATAGCCAAATTCTTCTGCATGGCACTACCCCCTCCCCCCGAAATGATCTGGCTTTCAACCCTTTGTCTGTATGTATTTCCCAGTAAATCCACCCACTTACTTTACAAAGCAGTCATAATGAAGAGGCCATCCCCCACTGACCAGATGCATATCCTGCCCTTTCCTGTTTCCATGCGCTTTCCCCCATTCTCCCTCTGCTAAAGTTGTCATCTGATTCAGGTGTGAATTGACTCAAATGCCATCTTCCCTAAGGAAGCTTCTATGGCAAAGCACCTTTCCTCCCCTGAAGAAATCTCTCCTCCCTTTCTGCATCCACTCCATGTGCTTATACTTCCTTTTTGTGCACCTAAATTATTCTGCTTCACAGAACGGTTCCTATCTACGTATCTTTCAGTAGCTGATAAACTCTTCTAGATCAGAGGCAGCTTCAAAACTGCTCCCAACATAAGGTAAACAGTCAGTAGATGTTTTTTGGACTAAATGGCCTGATATAGCCACCCAGGGATCCCTTTCTACTATCCCTTGCTTCCTGTGGTGTTCACTAGGAGAGCATTAAGATACAGTCTTCTCAAAAACCACACTGTATAGCCTTCCCCCAACTCTACTAATTTACTTATTCATCAGATGTCTATTGAACATCTATCATATTTTAGACACTTTTCTAGTTACGGCAGATACCAACAAATAGAAAATATTTCTGTCCTCAAAGCACTTATATTTAAGTGAGTAGAAGACTCAGTATGCTATGAAGTGCATCAGATAGTGAACAATACTATAAGAGATACAAAGTACCAAGGGAGGAGAGAATCATTGCCTCCTGGAGGTAAGGTGATATTTTAAGGAGTGTTCCTACAAGTACTCTAATAAAAGGTGACTACGGAGCAAACTCTAAGAAAATAAAAAAGCGGGCAAATAGGAGAGAGTGAGGCACACCAGACAAAGGAATATCTAGCACCGAGGCCCCAAGGCGGCACCAATGGCAACAATCCAATTTAGAGAAAATGACCACCTGTTTGCAATGGTGTATTTAGGATCAAGTCTGAGATCAGTGTGGGTAGCAGAGCATAAGTGAAGGGACAGAAGCGAGCAGATAAAGAGGAAATGGGATGTGAGCAGACATAAAGCCTAAGAGGTCATAGTAAGGACTTAGACCTCCCCTGTCTGTGAAATAGGAAGCTGTTGGAAGGCTTTGAACAGCAAAATGAGATCAACTAATATGTGTTTCAAAAGTGTAAAAGTTTGGTTGTGGTGCTGAGGAGACATCATAGAGGAGTGGGAGCAGAAACAGACAGAGAGCAATGTGTGCAACAACCTAGGAAAGAAGGAGGCTCCAGACAGACTGCTGCAGGTGCAGGCTAAGAGGCAGACAAAGCCAGCCAACACTTGCTGTCTGTCGTTTTGATATACTAGCCATCCCAATGCCTGTGAGGTGATAATCTCACTGTGAAGACTATGAGAGAAGCAGAGCTTGTGGAAGGACAAGGATTCAAGAATTCAGCTGTGGGCCATTGAAGTCTGAAACGGTTTTATCATCCAGGTGAGATGTCAAGTTGGCAGTTAGAAAGAAGAGTCTAGAGTTCACAGAAGAAACCGAGCTAAAAATATAAATTTGGGACATATCAACCTAATGAGATGATTTCAATTTATGATTTCATCAAGGGGGATAGTAAAGACAGATAAGAGAAAAGGGCCTGGGGCCAAACCTGATATTAAGGGATCCAAGAATTTATGAGGAACCAGTACAAAGAAAAAGTGGCCAGCAAGGTAGGAAAAAACCAAGAGGGTAGTGTATAAGTGATGAAGGAATCACTTATGCCAACTGTTGGGCCAAATTAAATGTGCACAGTTGACCATCAGTTCTAACAATGTAGAAACTGGTGATCTGAACAAGTTTTGTGAACAGTTGCATGCAAGCTTGATTAGAGGAAGGTCCTTGAGCAAATGGGAGGATTGGAACTAGTGACCGAGTGTAGACAGGGCCACCACGTGCCTTTGTTTGCTATCACAATCCCAGTCTGCACCTGCAGGTGAGTGTTATGGCCTGGTCAAAAGCATCCCAGTCTTGATGGTAAATCATAGAACAAAACAATCTTAAGTATAGACAGTTCTGTCTAGGTTTCTGTTAACACCCTGTACTCATTCATCCATATAACAGTGCACTTGCCCCTTTCTAATTTTCCTGATGTAAAGAAATCTCAAATCTCTCCCAGACCAGAGATCAAAGGCCTGGAGAACTCTCCCTAAGGTAATAATTTTAAATATGATGCTTGTGGCCACACAAAAAGGACCAGGGCCTTAACCTCAAAAATTTTAAATTCCATTAATCTGACCTATAGCCTGGGCCTATATCTCCTCCAGGAGATTCTAATGTGTAGCCAGGGATGGGGACCACTGCCCTGATTAATGCAGAAGCAAGCAGGTGAGTCTGATGGAGGTTATTATGTAACCCTCTTCAGCCATCTCTCGGGGAAGGCAATGGCACCCCACCCCAGTACTCTTGCCTGGAAAATCCAATGGACGGAGTAGCCTGGTGGGCTGCAGTCCATGGGGTCGCTAACAGTCAAACAGACTGAACGACTTCACTTTCACTTTTCTCTTTCATGCATTGGAGAAGGAAATGGCAACCCACTCCAGTATTCTTGCCTGGAGAATCCCAGGGATGGGGGAGCCTGGTGGGCTGCCATCTATGGGATCACACAGAGTCGGACACGACTGAAGTGACGCAGCAGCAGCAGCAGCTTCAGCCATCTCTGCAGAATCTTCCTCCCTGTCCATCCCATAGTCAATGCTCTGGTTCATGTGGTCATTTTCTCTCCCTGGACTATTGGTGTTGCTTTCTAGATAGTTCTTCTGCCTCTGGGCTTACCTCCTTTGATTCATTTCCTCTCATATTACTAACCTATTCCTTTGAACTGACTGTTTTTCTTTTAAAACTTCTGATGTCACTTTATTGACTTCAGATTAAAGTTCAAATTTCTTGTGATGTCATTCAGAGTCATATGAGTGCTCCACAGTTACACTGGAGTCAAACCACTGGGGTAAACAGAGACATATACAGAAAAGGAGTAACAAAACCAACAATATGGGCGCAGACGGGGAGCTTTTAAAAATCCCATCAGAACTTTAAGAAT
The DNA here is from genome assembly GCA_006410675.1 of Oreotragus oreotragus. NCBI lineage: Eukaryota > Metazoa > Chordata > Mammalia > Artiodactyla > Bovidae > Oreotragus > Oreotragus oreotragus. The sequence continues at coordinate 32,949 of SJYX01015374.1, forward strand.
GTTACCAGAGGGACGGGAGGGAAAATTGGGAAGCATAAACTGGGAGATTGGGGTTGGCATATACAACCTATTATATATAAAATGGGGCTTCCTAGGTGGCTCAGTGGTAAAGAATCTACCTGCCAATGCAGGAGATGTGACTAGGGTCAGGATCCTGGAGTCATGTTTTTTCACCTCTAGGATTTAACACATATTGTATCTTCCTCCTGGATTACACTGTATCTCTCTTCTTTAAGTAGTTAATTTCTACTCATCCCTGAGTAGAATTCATCAGCTACATGGTGAATTCCTCTGACAAAACTGGCCTGACGCCTGTCCTCTACTTCACCAGCTTCACTAAGTCTGGATTGAGGGTGTTTCCTGCAGTATCCCGTACTATCCTGGACTTCCTTCCCCGTGGCCCTTCTCTCACTGTATTGTAATTGTCACTTTACGTGTCTGTTTCTCCCACTAGACTACCAAGACCGTATCTATTTCAAGGTTCAATAATTCTTTGCTAAATGAACACTAATAAGAATTCAATCTAACAGGCTGGTAGAAAAATTGATACGAAAAACAAGTACTCACAACTTACAGGTACGGAACTCTCCTTTGCAATTTGACAGCCCCAAGGATGTCCTACCTAACCCTGGTCTTGGTTTGCCCCACACCCCCTGGTGGACATGTGCTTCCCATTGGCCTCAGTGTCCGTGACATGAGTCATGCTGAAAGCACATTGGAAACCCTCATCTTTATAGCTCTTTTCTGAGAAAATTACCCAATCTGGCACTCCTTCTGGCCCCAAGGCCACTTGACAGATCCCAATGAGCCGGGCCAGATGGGAGGGGGGATGAACTCCACCATCAACTTGTCCAACGCCTAAAAAATGCTGGCTTCGGGATGCTGCAGGTCTTTTTTTGTGTGTTGCCTATAATTGGAGGAAGGTATTCTCCGCCAGGCCAAGGCAGTGAGGTCTCTGTGTTCCTGGCTGAGGCCCCCAAGTCGGTTCTGTCTCCACCACAGAGCTCCCTGCCAGGTGGAGTGTCACAGCTGTGGAATCAGAGAAGTTGTGCAAGAGGAGAAAAAAAAAGTTTCCCAACTCAGCAAAAGAACAAGTTTTGGAGCAAGAGAGCTAGGGGAGAGTGAGTCCAAAGCAAGGCTGAGAATCATGAGATAAAGTCCACGTGGCAAGAACTAAGAATCTTAGCAACTGCAGTAACTAGAGGGAAGTAAATGAGCAGAAAGTTAAAGAGAAGAATGAATGTGGTCAGAACACAAGGAATTTCACTGCTTTCCTATAGCCCAAAGTTTGTTGCAAAGCATTCTATAGAGTCATATGTGTATGCTCTGTCACTTCAGGTCTAATTCTCCGTGACCCTGTGGACCAGGGCCCACCAGGCTCCTCTGTCCATGGAATTCTCCATCCAAGAATATTGGAGTGGGTTGCCGTGCCCTTCTCCAGGGAACCTTCTGAACCCAGGATGAGAAGATGAGACTCCGGATCAAATCCGAGTCTCTTACATCCCCTGCAGTGGAAGGCAGAGTCTTTACCACTAGCGCCACCTGGGAAATCCTCTAGAGTCAAGTCATATATTAATTAACTCACCAAGCATTTGCAGATACTTAGTACTTAACCCCCTTGATCTGCACAACTCCCTGGCTTCTATTATTATTCCATTTTACGAATAAGAAAAATGAATTTCAATGAGATTCATAAGTGACGAAGAAAAACTTCATGCCCGGGACCTGTCTGATCACAGGCCTGTCTTCTGGATGATAGCCCACCCCAAACCACCTTACACACTGGGCAACCCTGAGGAAAGTCATGCTCTCTGATCTTATCTAAAAAGTGAGAATGCTATAACCACTGAGATAATCTATAGGAAAGGATTTCTTCAACAGTAAAGCATTATGCAAATATGAGTTACATGTACTGGTTTATTCACTGGCTTCTTTCTTTATACTCTATTTCATTTCGCAATAAGGCTGAAGTGAGACCACACGCAGTAAAATAACACTGCACAGTCATCCAGATATCCGTGCCAAAGAGATTAAATTCTCCATTTGTCAGATCTTCTTGGAGGAAGACTCTGCAGGCACAAACCTTGCAGACACCAATCTCACATTCATAAAAGCAATCACCTCAACATGCCCTTACTAAACCCCTGTGTGTGCATGCTTAATTGCTCAGTCACCTCTGCTGCTGCTGCTGCTGCTAAGTCACTTCAGTCGTGTCTGACTCTGTGTGACCCCATAGATGGCAGCCCACCAGGCTCCCCCATCCCTGGGATTCTCCAGGCAAGAATACTGGAGTGGGTTGCCATTTCCTTCTCCAATGCATGAAAGAGAAAAGTGAAAGTGAAGTCGTTCAGTCTGTTTGACTGTTAGCGACCCCATGGACTGCAGCCCACCAGGCTACTCCGTCCATTGGATTTTCCAGGCGAGAGTACTGGGGTGGGGTGCCTTCCCCGCAGTCACCTCTGACTCTTTGCTATCCCATGGACTGTAACCCACCAGGCTCCTCTGTCCGTGGATTTCCATGAGAATACTGGAGTGGGTTGCCATTTCCTTCTCCAGGGGATCTTCCCGACCCAGGGATCGAACCCCTGTCTCCTGCAGCTCCTGCATTGGCAGGTGAATTCTGTACTGGACCAAATCTGGAGGCAGTATATAAATGTGAATAAAACAAGTCCCTGCGCCCAGGATCTCACAGTCTAGAAGAGACAGCAGAATAATAAAGATGACATTTTAAGAGTGTGCTCAAGAAATTCCCTGGTGGTCCAGGGGTTATGAATCCACCTTCCAATGCAGGGGACACAGGTTCAATTCCTGGTCAGGGAACTAGAGCCTACATGCCTCAACAAAAGATCCCACAACCAGGATCCAATGCAGTCAAATAAATAAATATTTTTCTAAAAATGTAAAATAGACTGTGCTCAGCGCAACAGGAAAGGAGAAGACATCAAGTTGGAAGCCTGAAGAACACGACAGAGGCCCTTAACCCAGGAAGGTGCTTCTGGAGGCAGGAACTACTGAGCTGTTTCCCGAAGTGGACTGGAGTCTACCAGGCAAAGCTTGGGGGTGAACAAGAAGTAGAATGTTCACACCCAAGGACGGGAGGGTGTGTGAGCTGGCAGTGTTGTGGGTCTGCAAATAATTGGCCTGGCTGAAGCCTCGAGTTGCAGGGGCGAGCAGGATGTGTAGGAAGAAGCTCCCAGAACAAAAATAACTTCCTTGGCTCTGCTCATGAGTGTCCTCACTCCAGGGCACAGTGAGACATCCAGGAGGCTGCCAGAGCCCTCCGGAGCCTTCTGCCTTACTCAGATACATCAGCTTCCCTAATTGCTCCGATAAGTAAACCAGGCCTCAGCAACCTCTTACCTAAACCACATCTCTCATTCCTCATAAGCAAAGACAAGTTGCCCAAAGCCTGAACAGGCTGCGTCTGCTTCCCTTCGCTGAGCTGTAATGGTTCAGACCTTGGGTTCTGGAGTTAGCCTGGCCCACCTTGCAAGCCTAGCGTGGCTGCTTCCCTACTGTGAAACACTGGAAAAATAATTTATTTTCTCATATCTCAGTTTCCTCATCTGTAAAGATGGTCAATAATATCACCTGCCACATAGGGTTTCTGTGAGAATTAAATGAGATAATACAAATAAAGAATAAGAACAATGCCTTCTACATAGCAGTCATTCAGTAAGTGTTAATTGTTATCGTTATTATAATAATTACCTGAAACATCAACTTCTACCACCCCAGTCACTTTACTTTGAATTATAATCCTTTCCAGTAACTGGGGAAATGTCCATCAAGAGAGAGAATGAGAGAACATATGCAGAAGAATCATTGGTTAATATGGGAGAAAGGACACAAATACCCAGACCACAAAGTCTCACGTGGCTGAGGTGGTTTCGTTTCAAGTTTGACGTCCAGTTTCCTGGCAGCCAAAGCAGAAGGGAGAACCAATTTGTAATTGCTTTCCCAGGACAGTTCCAAAAAAAAGGTCTTCCACCAGCTTCACAGAGACAAGACATGACGTAGTGAACATATCCACAGTGGGGTCCGGATTGGTCTCTTGGAGCTGCCCTAAGAGAGAACCACAGACTGGGTGACTTAAACAACAGAAATTAATTTGAAATTTGTTTTCTCACAATTCTGGAGGCTAGAAGCCAGAGATCAAGGTGTGGGCAGTTTTTTGCTCTGCTTTGTTGGGTTTTTGTCGTTGCTGTTGTTGAAAACTCTCTCCTTGGCTTATAAATGGCTTTTACCTTTTTAAATCTTGTCTTCACACGGTCTTTCCTATGTGTGTCTGTGTCCTAATCTCTCCTTATAAAACCACCAGTCATACAGAACAAGAGCCCACCCATATGATCTCATTTTCCCTTAAGTACCTGTCAACTACAAACGGCCACTTGCCAAGAGCATTGCCAGCAGCCCAACAACAACGCAAAGGGCATTTGCCATCTGCCTCTGTGGAGACTGAACCCTGTCCTGCTGCAGCTGTTGGCCTTCAACAGTCCTCCCTGAGGGAGTCCAGGGTGGAGTGAAGCACTCTGTGTTCCAGGGACTTGGTAGGACAGGTCTTTAGACAGTTGGATATTTTCAGGAACAGATTTCATGATTTTAATCTTTGCACCTCTTCATATCTAGAGAAGCCCTAAATCCCTTCATGGTGACAGCATCTACTTGTGACTAGCAGAAAATCTTCTGTAAAATAAGCACTTGATTGCATTGAACTCCCCCTTCACCAAAATCTTATATATTGACCTTCCCCCACTGCCTCTTTGGAGCAGCCTCTCAGAGCTGTTTGTGGTGCTCCCTCCTGGGCTGCAGGCCTCATTTTGCCTCAAATAAAACTTAACTCACAACTCTCACATTGTGCATCTTTTTTTAGTTGACACCTCTTGAAAGTCTCTATTTCTAAATACAGTCACAGTCTGAGGTATTGAGGGTTAGAACTTCAACATATAAATCAGGGATGGGAACACACAATTTAACCCACGATATTGTCCCTGAGGCAGAGCAGGGAGGAGAAAACACAGCTTGACTCCACAAGTCTCCCTGACTCTGCAGTCTTCTGACCTTCTGATGGCCCAGCTGACTTCAGAAGAGAACCCAGAGAGTCTAGAGTGGTGGATGGACTATTTACATTCCAAAGATTTGGGGAGAAGATCATGCCCCCCAACCAGTACTAGAAGGTGAAGGTGGGGTAAGAGAAAAAGAGACCCTACTTCACACTGTGAGCCTGGAGTGTATTCAGTATTAGTTTGCTGGGTAAGGAACCTTTAAAAAGGTAATATTGCTTTAAGGCATCATGCTCTAGCGGTGGTGTGTGGCTAAGAGAAAATGGGAAAGCAGTTAAGAGTGGGTTGGAAATACCTAGGTTAAGGCTGCAGATCTAAACTGGGCCATGTCAGTGGAGACAGATGCCAGGAGATGGATCTGCCTCATGCAACCTACTTCATGCTTATGGTTCAGAAAAGGTCTCCACTTGGCTAACAAGTGGAAAGAAGTGGTGAGATGATGAATGGAGCAGGCTCGGAGGAGAAGATTTCAGTTTCCAGACAGGACAGATCTGAGTTAAACCCTCTGGAAAAAGAGTCATTCTGCACTGTGACTGCTGCAGACCCTGCCCTCCTGGAAATGAAGAGTGCTCTTTACTGACAGGGTCTCTGCAACAGTCACAGAGTCGATCCCTATTATTACTTTTGATCATGTGATTCCCAAACTAGTTAGATGCTATTTTCTGTATATAGTAGTAAGGAAACTGAGGATGAGAGGAGTAAAGTGAGTCACTTAAGGACACATGGTAAATGACAGAGGCAGAATTCAAACCAGTCTGATGACTTTAGTTAGTGTGACCTTAACCAATATACAGTCAGTGCCCCACTCACATTACTAGATGCTCTAGGATCAACTGAGATTTCAGAGGTTAACAGCCTTCAACATATTTTAAAGTCAATCAGCAGCAAAGCCAGGGCTCCATAGCCTCTCAGACACCTTTTCTTGGGCCTTTTAAAAGCAACCCAAACAACTGAAGAACCATCTAGTCAGCATCCTATTAGCATCTATGAAGGGCAACTCCAAGGCGCCCCAGAATCAAGTCTCAGAGAAGAAAACAAAGATTCAGAGTACTTCACAGAATTCTCATTCCCAGAGGAAAATGTCTATCTTTTTCAGCATTCAAGAAACCAGCTGCCCTCCCATTTCATGAGGTCCACTGCACCCCTTGACTGTCCTTCATGTGAAATAAGGAGATGGAGGTGGGCCTGGAATGGACAGCTTCCTTCACTCCATACATGTGTTGAGCTCCCTGTTTCAGCAGGTGAGCACAAGGAGGAGCAAGGACCTCAGCGTTAGGTTTGACCTGGCTTTGATTCCCACCCCTGCCACTGGGTGACCTTGGGTGAGTCATTTAAACTCTCCGAATTTCAGGCTATCATCAAAAATAAAAATGCTGGTGGGACACAGACTACTAGGGAGTGTCAGGACTAGCCAGGTCCACTGAAGTAAAGCAAACCAGTGGGCCAGCCTGCAGGGGCAGAAAGTTACAGTTAAACAGTCAGGTTCAAGTCTCTGCTTCACTACTTACAAGTGCTGGGACGCTGAGATCTCACTTAACTCTTTGACCTTCCACTTCCCCACTATAGAATGGGTTAATAATACTTGCCTTACGGAGCTATTATAAGAATGAGAAACACTTTTGCCTCTGAAATACAGCAAGTTCTTAAAAAGTGGTGATTGTCACTGTTTATGAGATGCCATGCTAGGCTCTGGAGATGTGAAGATGAAAAGTCCGTGATGCTCTCTACCATCAGAGTTCACATCTCTGGGTATCCAGTTCCTTGTCCATCGTATAAGGTATCATGCTCTTCCCTGACTTGTTCACAGGGCCAATGATAAAATTAATAGCACAACTGTCATTATAGTATCTATACTAACTGAATATGATTACAATGTGGCTAGGCACGTTATCAAGTGTATTAGATGAATTTTTTATTTAATCTTTTTGGTAGGCAAAATAATGGTCCCCAGAGATGTCCATACCCTGATCCCTAGTACTTGTGAATATTAACTTAATGGCAAAAGTGGCTTTGCAGATGTGATTAACTTAAGAATTTTGAGATGGGAAGATTATTCTGGATTATCTGGATAGGCTCAATCTAATCACATAAGACCTTAAAAGCAGAGAAATTTTTCCAGCTGGAGGCAGGAGAAATGAGGCAGAAGGTGAGGTCAGACAGAATATCTGAAGTGTGAGGACTTGATACATAGCTTGTTTTGAAAATGGAGGAAAAGGGCGAGGGCACAAGAAGGGCAAGTGGCCCCTAGAAGCTGAGGATGACAATCAAAAAGGAAAAAGCAACCCAGTCCTGTGGCCCCAAGGAACTGAATTCTGTCAGCAACTTGGAAGAGCTTAGAAGGCGATTACTCTCCTGTGGCCTCCAGAAAAGAGGACACTTCATTTCAGCCTTGTGAAGCCCAGAGCAGAGAGCCAACTGAGCCAGGCTGTGCCCCTTTGAACTAATAAATGGGGATGATTTTTAATGCACGACATCTTCAGCAATAGAAAATCGTCAACACAACCATGTAAAGAAAGAGTCATTGTAATTCCCATTTTGGTGATGAGACACTGAGGCAAAGAATGGTTAAACTCATCCAAGATCACACAGATATTAAGTGGCAGGATTATTTGATCTAGCCTGATTCAAGAGTCTTTGTTCCTCAAAGCAGTACATATGGCTTAGTACAAAAGGTACTCAAAAAAATCTGTGAAAAAAATGGATGGAGGGAGAGATGAATGAGTGGTGAGAAACAGTAAGTGTGAAGATGTTGAGGACATAGAAAGAATTGTCACTTGCGTTACACTGAGCAGATCCAAATCTGGCATTTCAAGAATAGCCTGAGACCATCAGAAGGTACAAACTTCCAGTTACAAAATAAATAAGTACTAAGGGTACAATGTACAACATGTTAAAAATAACTAAAACTGCTGTATATTATATACAAAAGTTATTGAGAGTAAATCCTGAGTTTGCATCAAAAGAAAATCCTTTGTTTCTTTAATTTTGTACCTGTAGAGATGATGAAGGTTCACTAAACTTATTGTGACAATCACTTCATAATGTATGTAAATTAAATATTATGCTGCACACCTTAAACTTATACAGTGCAGTATCAATTATATCTCAATAAAACTGGAAGAAAAAAAATTTTTTAAGAATAACCTTGGAAATAAAAGGAAATTTGGCAGTTTGAGGAAAGAGGACTACACCAGGAGGCCTAAATTTTGTTCCTGATTTTCCGATCTATTTTTTGTGTGACTTAAACCAATCTCTGCACTGTTCTGAATCTGTTTTGTTTTGTTTTTTCTGTAAGATGGAAGTGATAAACCCTGTACAATCTCCCACTCGTGGGTGCCACGAGGCTCACATGGGATGATGGGATGTTGTTGTTTCTCAGTCACTCAGTCCAACTCATTGTGACCTCAGGGACTGCAGCACACTAGGCTTCCCCGTCCTTTACCATCACTCCGAGTTCGCTCACTCATGTCCACTGTGTAGATGATGCCATCCACCCATCTTATCCTCTTGTCGCCCCCTTCTCCTCCCACCCTCGATCTTTTGCAGCAACAGGGTCTTTTCCAATGAGACAGCTCTTCGCATCTGGTGGCCAAAGTATTGGAGCTTCAGCTTCATGGGATGAGGAAATGTAAAAATAGATTGGCAAACTGTGCTCCATTTGGTCATTAACATTTACTGAGTGCCTACCCTGTAGCAGGCAGTGTGAGAGGAGCTACAGGTGAAAGCAAGCCTGTCCTAAAGATCTGCAGCCCTGTCATGACAACATGTACAGAAGCATGTTATTGGAAAACAAGATAAGATGTGCTTAAGGTCAAGTCAGACCCCAAGACAAGAGTTTGATCAACCCTCCATGGTGCATGTGTGTTGGGTGAATGAGTAGGTGGGTGGAGGTGCAGGAAAGCTTCCCAGTGGCTACATATGAGCCACTTCCTGAATAATTAGGAGTTGATTAAAGTGTTTGTGGGAAGGGAAGACCTCTCAGACAAAGGAACAGCCTTTCAAAAGGCATCTATGTCCTGTGCAGAAGGCTTCTATGTGGTCATTAAGGATGGTCACCAGTAGCCCCTCCTCCTCCCCTTTCAAGCACATGTTGGGACAGCACTGCCTTTCTCTTGGAAGTTAGGTAGGGCCTGTGGCTGGCACTGGCTTATGAAATGTGAGCCAAAGTGACTGCTGTCATTTCTATAAGCCATGCTTGCATATTCAGTCGCTTCAGTTATGTCTGACTCTTTGTGGCCCCATGGAGAGTAGCCCACCAGGCTCCTCTCTCTGTACAATCCTTTAGGCAAGAATACTGAAGCGGGTTGCCATACCCTCCTCCAGGGGATCTTCCTGAAACAGGGCTCAAACCCTCATCTCCTGCACTGCAGGCAGATTCTTTACTGCTGAGCCATAAGATGGGAAGCCCTCTGTAAGAAATAGATGTGATTTTAAAATTTCCAGCAGTCATATTAGCCACACTGAAAAAAAAACGGGGTCAAGACAAAGAAGCAAAATTAATTTTAATAATATGTGAAATTTTTTAATCTAATATATTCAAAACATTATCATTCACTGTATAAGCAATATGAAAGCATTAATGAGATATTTTATATTATTTTTCACACTATGTGTTTGTGTTGTGCTCAAAGTGTGTAATTTACACTTATAGAACATTTCAGTTTGGGCCAGGCCCCTTGCAAACGCTCAGTAGCCACATATGCTGGTAGCTGCCACATTGAACAGAGGTGGGGTAACTGGTCGAGTCTCCTTGACCCTTGGTTGGTGAGTGAGAGACACAGAGCAGGGGCCCAGAGAACACTCAATGAACACACAGCATAATCAAGACATTGTTTCTGTACACCACAGAGACCTTTTTTGTCTGTATAACTTAAATCAACCAGCACAAACTTCATGTTGCTAGAATATAAAGTAAAACCAAAGGAGACTGGAAAGCGCAACAGGAGTTAGTTAAGGGAAGGTCTTTAAGTGAGATACTTCAGGTCAGTTCAGTAGCTCAGTCCTGTCCGACTCTTTGCGACCCCATGAACTGCAGGGCACCAGGCTTCCCTGTCCATCACCAGCTCCCAGAGTCTACTCAAACTCATGTTCATAGAGTCGGTGATGCCATCCAACCATCTCATCCTCTGATGGCCCCTTCTCCTCCTGCCTTCAATCTTTCCCAGCATCAGGGTCTTTTCAAATGAGTCAGTTCTTCACATCAGGTGGCCAAAGTATTGGAGTTTCAGCTTCAGTATCAGTCCTTCCGGTGAATATTGAGGACTGATTTCCTTTAGGATGGACTGGTTGGATCTCCTTGCAGTCCAAGGGACTCTCAAGAGTCTTCTCCAATACCACAGTTCAAAAGAATCAGTTCTTCGGTGCTCAGCTTTCTTTATAGTCCAGCTCTCATATCCATACATGACTACTAGAAAAACCATAGCTTTGACTACATGGACCTTCGTTAGCAAAGTAATGTCTCTACAGTTTTTTAATATGCTGTCTATGTTGGTCATAGCTTTTCTTCCAAGGAGCAAGTGCCTTTTAATTTCATGGCTGCAGTCAGCATCTGCAGTGGTTTTGGAGCCAAAACAAATAAAGTCTGCCACTGTTTTCATTGTTTTCCCATCTATTTGCCATGGAGTGATGGGACCAGATGCCATGACCTTAAGTTGAGTTTGAAGCCAACTTTTTCTCTCTCCTCTTTTCATCAAGAAGCACTTTAGTTCTTCTTTCTGCCCTAAGGGTGGTGTCATCTTCATATCTGAGGTTATTGATATTTCTCCCAGCAGTCTTGATTCCAGCTTGTGTTTCATCCAGCCCAGCATTTTGCATGAGATACTTAGACTTTTGAATTTTATTCTGCAGGAAAGTTAACAGGTCTTCTGACACCATTCAGATTTTATAGGCCAGACTGGGGGGCAGGAAAATAAATAGGAGGCTGGTGCAACATCCAGGTAGTGAGGCTTGGTATTGAGACAGATGAAAAGTACATATAGAAAGGCACACATGCCATTCACCATCAACCTACAAATGGAGTAGCTTGTTTGACTGTATGTAAAAGGGGACTTTTGTGGCCCAGTCAGTGAGGGAAGCATCAGCCTGGCCTCTTACATTCTGCTGGGGCTTCAGTTTCATCTTGTAGCTGGTATGTGAGGAATGATTCCACAGATCCATTATGGTAGAGGACTGCCCTGATGCAAATTATTATGGATCTGTTTTAAGGTCATTTTCACCTATCTAGGTCATTTTTTCTTATTTTTCTTCTAGCTTGGGGCAGATTTCAAGACTTCCCACTTTTCAAAGCACTACAGCTGGGGTAGGGTATTTTTTTTTTCCCCAGCAATGATATGCCAAGTGAATGTTTGGGTAATTCTACACCATTCATAGAGAAGGGACAGGGCAGCTAAAGATGACCCTGCAAATAGATTGGTGTTGATTTGAAGTCTATACATCAAAATCCGTTCCATTGGTTTGAACTGTTGTATTTTGAGAAACCAGTTGTTTGTCTTTCTAAGCAGGGTTGAAGGACACACTTCAGTCTTCTATGACCATAAAGAACTCTTTTGGAAACAATTTGGTGAAATGACAGTCATAGCCGTGAGAAAGATTTCTTTTAAAATGATTTTAAATCTTTTTGCTAAGGGTTTAGAAAGATGTCTGTTGCAGTGATTTTCACATTTTCTAATCAGCCTTGGCTCTCACAGTAACTTGGCTACAAAGCCCTTTACACACAGGCACATGGGCACCAGGAATTATTTTTTAGCTGCTCCATAATTAAGCTGCACTCAAACTAAGTCTTAATTCCCCCATTTACTTGCTGTGTGATCTCAGGCAAATCCAATAACTTTCTATACCTTGGTTTCCCCATCTGTAAATTGAGGGCAATGATCCTTACTACCCAGAATGGTTGTTAAGAATATAGTGGAAAAACTGGCATATTATGTTCCATAAATCTCAGTTCATCGTCTGAGTAAAGAAGTACATGGACTTGGGGCCAATAGACTTAGGATAAAGATCCAGCTCTGGCCCTCCCTAGTCACATGGCCTTGGACAACTCATGCATATCATTTGTCTGTAGTCTATAAAATGAGATGACAGTACTTTCCCCAATTAAACAACATGATGTATTTAACATTTGACTTTTGTCTTTATCTTCTATAAAGCAGTCTGAGGCAGGGATTAAAGTGCTGGGACATCTAGTTGGAGGTGGAAGCCAAGGGAGGCCAAGGTGAGGAAGAAAAGCAGACATGAAAGCAGTGTGTGGTTTGTGCATCGCCAGTATTGCACTCCTCAGGGTGAGCTACAAAGAGATGCTGATCCTGCAAAGGCATGTGTATCCCTTCAGCCACTGTGACTTTCCAGAGAATTTTCAAGCAGATGCTGCAACTCAGCAGACAGGAGGAAAGAGAGAAATGAATCTGCTTTGGTCCTCCTGCTCTCCCTTTCCCCTTGATCAGGGTGTACTCCATAAGGAGCTAACTCCCCTCCCCTCTGAGTCATATCATGGGGCCCCTCAAAAGCTGATCAGGAAGCAGTTTATCTGTCCCAGTGGAAAGTTACCTCTGTGTGGTCCAACTTGGCCTGTGGGCCATGTGTGTGACCCTTGACAGCTCAAGGAGTTCCATCACCCACAGTGGCACCAGACCACTCCAGCCTCTTCATGCTGGGCTCTAACTGTGTAGGGGGAAGACAGCATCAGTGATACAGAGCAGGAGTGAGTGAGATTTCAATTTTAAAAAACATTTTGAAAGCTTAAATGTAACCTGTTTTTAAAATGAAAAGTTGGAGGCCCAGAGAGGGAAGTGGACTTCCCCGCTGCACTGCTGCCATTGTCAAAGTCCATCAGACCTCTGCTCCTCCAACTCTGTGCCCCTTAACCTACCTGGCAATCTTGTTTGGAAGGAGAGTCTGACCCATTAGGTCTGAGCTGAGCCTGTGATCAGGATCTGTGAGTTATGTTTTGGGGAGCAAGGTTTTAAACAGCCAGAGCCACCTTGGAAATCCATACTACACATCACATAAATGAGACATCAGCACATTTCCTTCTTTCATCCACCACCTTAATCCAGAGTGGTCCCCCTTGCCCATCACTTGCACCTGACTCTATCCTGCTACTGAATTTTTCCTGACTTTGCCTGTGATTTTTTCAACACTGTCTTTGCCTTAACAAGATGGCTCAATGCTCCACTCTTCCTTCTTGGTGAAGATTCTGGGACCCTCACTATCACGCAAGCTCTACCACATGAAGATGCACTGAGAGCACACTCTCCCTTTCTAGAGCTCGGGCCCAGAAGCGTCCAGCCACAAGGCGTTCCTTGTGGTCAGTGCCTATAATGGGCTCCACCCAGCTTGTTTTATGTGAAGATGAGAACCCCAGTCTTCCAGGCACTTTTCACTGTGCCACCCAGTCTTAATTCTAAGGTTTAATAAGGCCATAGGGGATTTGTAGGACACAAGAATATTTTAGTGCTGGAATGTGTACTTGTTCTCAAAAAAAAAAAAAACCCAGCAACACAAAGCTTACATTCAAACTGGAATACTCTGGTTTCCTAAAAATCACAACCAAAATAGATTTTCTTTCCTGTTTACATATGAATCAGATTGTGCTTCAGAGTTACTGATTTGCAAACAAATCTGAAAGTATTTATGAAATATCTACTGTTTCCAAAGGTGTAGCAGAGAGCACAGAATGGGCTAGTGTTAGTGAAACTGAATCAGTCACTAAAGGTGAAACTGAAGGAGAAAAAACAGGTGAGTATGGATGGGAGAACCGTGGGAATTACATTTCCCAAGCTCTTTGTTTACTATGACCTGGTGCAGGTGGCTTCAGAGAAGCAGTTTCTCATGGGTAAGAGTAGGGACTCTGCAGCCCAGCAGCAACAATTCAAAGTCCACTCTACCATTCACCACTGGTGTGATCTTGAGCAAGTTATTAAGTGCCTTGTTTCCTTGGCTTCCTCACTTGTAACATGGGACTAATAATAGTACCTATCTCGTGCAGCTGGCATAAGGATTACTTGAGTTAATCATTTAAACACACCCATTTAAATTTTTCCCACCACATAATAAGCACCCAACAAAAGGTAGCCAGCATGCTGCCAGCTGAAACTGCACTGCTTTGACTCCCACTCAAAAAATTATCCTATAGCAGAATGCAAGTAGGTGAAAGTGAAAAGAGAAAACAAGTCTTTATACACTTGAGAAGATTGAAATCATATCAAATGTTTTTTTTTGTTTGTTTGTTTTCTTGTCCACAAAGAAATATACTCTGATATATCAAAGAAGTATTTATACTAATTTGTTCAGGAACCAAGATTTTTAGTGTATGGGAAAAGAGAAACAAGGGTAATTCAATAACGTTAGACTTTATATTACTATATTTGGATTGTCAGTGATTAGCTTGAATATAGTTTTTTAAATAGGCTTTTTTTTTTTCAGCTTTGCCCACTAAAAGGGCTTAGAAGCAATTACAGCTTCATGGCAGTGAGCAGCCCTAGCACCCAAATTGTGGCTTCTAAAGACCATTCCTCTCCAAAAGGAACATGGACTCCTCTGAAGAGAGGATGATGATGATCTGGACCAAAGAATTTCCAGAGACTCCTTGTACCGGAATGGAGGGAAGCTATCAAAGAGTGTTGAAGATATGATAAAAGGACCCATGGCAAATGTACTAAAATATGCTGCATATAAAACCCATGTGCTCAAAGTGATACCCAGTAGAAGAATAAATAACCTCAGCACTCAGTGTTCACCACTATTAAAGGGACCGGATCATTTACCCTGCCTTTCCTCAATGAAAAAGAATTCAGAGTAAACAGATATTCATGATTTGTCAGCACAATGGATCCATACAGAAGAATTCCAGCCAATACATAGGAAAGGAAAAGAGAACTGGAAAAAGTGCCCATCTTCAACTCCTAACAAAATAATTGGTTTAAGCAAAGATTGTCTGTAGATGAAACCATTAGCTGAAAGTCTAAAGGAAATCTTGGGATAAAGATATTAGACTGTTGCTACCTGAAATTTTTGATTAAATTAGCATCATAAAAATGGTACATTCAGACTTTCTGTGCCTCCTAATGTGACACAGCATGAAGTATAAAGCACCAACAATGAAATACTCTTTGGGAAAAACCCTGGACTTGAATCTCAGCAAGACTTAACTAGCTTCTGGCTTACTATAAATAGAAAGGACACAGAAATCAGTTAAATGACACCACAATGATGCAAATAGACACATTCAGAATGTAGGACTTTCTATAAGACCTGGTTTCTTCAATAAGAAAGACAGCATAAAAGGGGAGGAATCAGGGAAAGACACCAGGGGGAAAGGGCTGTCATAGCTTAGATGAGACTTAAGAAATACAACTGATTGCAATATGTGTGGATTTTTATTTATATCTTGATGTGAACAATGGTGTATCACATTCTTGGGATAATTAGAGAAATCTAAGTACTGCACCAAGGCATAATAGTTAATTTCTTTAGGTATGATGATGATAGCCCAGGAAGTGTCCATATTGATGGTGGGTGAAGGATGCAACATGGTTTTTGTTTTGTTTTGTTTTTGCTATTAGTGAAAAAAATCAAGGATTGCAAATATTTTTTTTAACAAAATATGTATTAAGTCTGAGACATACCCTGGACTATTCATAAGTGAAATGACATGAGATTTTGGATTAGAAAAAGCAAACAATTGGATGGAATGGGGTAGGTAGGCAAGTGATGAAACAAGAGAGGCAAAATACTGATGTTTTATGTATATATATACACATAAGTGAAAGTGAAGTCGCTCAGTCAAGCCTGACTCTCTGCAACCCCATGGATAGTAGCCTGCACCAAGCTCCTCCGTCCACAGGATTTTCAAGGCAAGAAGTACTGGAGTGGGTTGCCATTTCCTTCTCCAGGGAATCTTCCCCAACCCAGGGATCGAACCCAGGTCTCTCACATTGGAAGTCCTTGTATATATACACATATATACATACATACACACATACACAAACATGCATACTGGTTATATGTAGTTTATTGCATTGTTGTACTATATTATGGGCTTCCCTGGTGGCTCAGATGGTAAAGAATCTGCTTGCAGTGTGGGAGACTCAGGTTCAATCCCTGGGTTGGGAAGATATGCTATACAGTACTATTCTTGTACCATTATTATTATTTTCTCACCAGNCCCAGCAACACAAAGCTTACATTCAAACTGGAATACTCTGGTTTCCTAAAAATCACAACCAAAATAGATTTTCTTTCCTGTTTACATATGAATCAGATTGTGCTTCAGAGTTACTGATTTGCAAACAAATCTGAAAGTATTTATGAAATATCTACTGTTTCCAAAGGTGTAGCAGAGAGCACAGAATGGGCTAGTGTTAGTGAAACTGAATCAGTCACTAAAGGTGAAACTGAAGGAGAAAAAACAGGTGAGTATGGATGGGAGAACCGTGGGAATTACATTTCCCAAGCTCTTTGTTTACTATGACCTGGTGCAGGTGGCTTCAGAGAAGCAGTTTCTCATGGGTAAGAGTAGGGACTCTGCAGCCCAGCAGCAACAATTCAAAGTCCACTCTACCATTCACCACTGGTGTGATCTTGAGCAAGTTATTAAGTGCCTTGTTTCCTTGGCTTCCTCACTTGTAACATGGGACTAATAATAGTACCTATCTCGTGGAGCTGGCATAAGGATTACTTGAGTTAATCATTTAAACACACCCATTTAAATTTTTCCCACCACATAATAAGCACCCAACAAAAGGTAGCCAGCATGCTGCCAGCTGAAACTGCACTGCTTTGACTCCCACTCAAAAAATTATCCTATAGCAGAATGCAAGTAGGTGAAAGTGAAAAGAGAAAACAAGTCTTTATACACTTGAGAAGATTGAAATCATATCAAATGTTTTTTTTGTTTGTTTGTTTTCTTGTCCACAAAGAAATATACTCTGATATATCAAAGAAGTATTTATGCTAATTTGTTCAGGAACCAAGATTTTTAGTGTATGGGAAAAGAGAAACAAGTGTAATTCAATAACGTTAGACTTTTATTACTATNACCATTCACCACTGGTGTGATCTTGAGCAAGTTATTAAGTGCCTTGTTTCCTTGGCTTCCTCACTTGTAACATGGGACTAATAATAGTACCTATCTCGTGGAGCTGGCATAAGGATTACTTGAGTTAATCATTTAAACACACCCATTTAAATTTTTCCCACCACATAATAAGCACCCAACAAAAGGTAGCCAGCATGCTGCCAGCTGAAACTGCACTGCTTTGACTCCCACTCAAAAAATTATCCTATAGCAGAATGCAAGTAGGTGAAAGTGAAAAGAGAAAACAAGTCTTTATACACTTGAGAAGATTGAAATCATATCAAATGTTTTTTTTTGTTTGTTTGTTTTCTTGTCCACAAAGAAATATACTCTGATATATCAAAGAAGTATTTATACTAATTTGTTCAGGAACCAAGATTTTTAGTGTATGGGAAAAGAGAAACAAGGGTAATTCAATAACGTTAGACTTTATATTACTATATTTGGATTGTCAGTGATTAGCTTGAATATAGTTTTTTAAATAGGCTTTTTTTTTTTCAGCTTTGCCCACTAAAAGGGCTTAGAAGCAATTACAGCTTCATGGCAGTGAGCAGCCCTAGCACCCAAATTGTGGCTTCTAAAGACCATTCCTCTCCAAAAGGAACATGGACTCCTCTGAAGAGAGGATGATGATGATCTGGACCAAAGAATTTCCAGAGACTCCTTGTACCGGAATGGAGGGAAGCTATCAAAGAGTGTTGAAGATATGATAAAAGGACCCATGGCAAATGTACTAAAATATGCTGCATATAAAACCCATGTGCTCAAAGTGATACCCAGTAGAAGAATAAATAACCTCAGCACTCAGTGTTCACCACTATTAAAGGGACCGGATCATTTACCCTGCCTTTCCTCAATGAAAAAGAATTCAGAGTAAACAGATATTCATGATTTGTCAGCACAATGGATCCATACAGAAGAATTCCAGCCAATACATAGGAAAGGAAAAGAGAACTGGAAAAAGTGCCCATCTTCAACTCCTAACAAAATAATTGGTTTAAGCAAAGATTGTCTGTAGATGAAACCATTAGCTGAAAGTCTAAAGGAAATCTTGGGATAAAGATATTAGACTGTTGCTACCTGAAATTTTTGATTAAATTAGCATCATAAAAATGGTACATTCAGACTTTCTGTGCCTCCTAATGTGACACAG
This sequence comes from Oreotragus oreotragus, assembly GCA_006410675.1. Taxonomy (NCBI): domain Eukaryota; kingdom Metazoa; phylum Chordata; class Mammalia; order Artiodactyla; family Bovidae; genus Oreotragus; species Oreotragus oreotragus. The sequence goes on from SJYX01015374.1 coordinate 51,238, forward strand.
CATGAAGTATAAAGCACCAACAATGAAATACTCTTTGGGAAAAACCCTGGACTTGAATCTCAGCAAGACTTAACTAGCTTCTGGCTTACTATAAATAGAAAGGACACAGAAATCAGTTAAATGACACCACAATGATGCAAATAGACACATTCAGAATGTAGGACTTTCTATAAGACCTGGTTTCTTCAATAAGAAAGACAGCATAAAAGGGGAGGAATCAGGGAAAGACACCAGGGGGAAAGGGCTGTCATAGCTTAGATGAGACTTAAGAAATACAACTGATTGCAATATGTGTGGATTTTTATTTATATCTTGATGTGAACAATGGTGTATCACATTCTTGGGATAATTAGAGAAATCTAAGTACTGCACCAAGGCATAATAGTTAATTTCTTTAGGTATGATGATGATAGCCCAGGAAGTGTCCATATTGATGGTGGGTGAAGGATGCAACATGGTTTTTGTTTTGTTTTGTTTTTGCTATTAGTGAAAAAAATCAAGGATTGCAAATATTTTTTTTAACAAAATATGTATTAAGTCTGAGACATACCCTGGACTATTCATAAGTGAAATGACATGAGATTTTGGATTAGAAAAAGCAAACAATTGGATGGAATGGGGTAGGTAGGCAAGTGATGAAACAAGAGAGGCAAAATACTGATGTTTTATGTATATATATACACATAAGTGAAAGTGAAGTCGCTCAGTCAAGCCTGACTCTCTGCAACCCCATGGATAGTAGCCTGCACCAAGCTCCTCCGTCCACAGGATTTTCAAGGCAAGAAGTACTGGAGTGGGTTGCCATTTCCTTCTCCAGGGAATCTTCCCAACCCAGGGATCGAACCCAGGTCTCTCACATTGGAAGTCCTTGTATATATACACATATATACATACATACACACATACACAAACATGCATACTGGTTATATGTAGTTTATTGCATTGTTGTACTATATTATGGGCTTCCCTGGTGGCTCAGATGGTAAAGAATCTGCTTGCAGTGTGGGAGACTCAGGTTCAATCCCTGGGTTGGGAAGATATGCTATACAGTACTATTCTTGTACCATTATTATTATTTTCTCACCACTTTGGACTTCCCTGGTGGCTCACACAGTAAAGAATCTGCATGCAATGCAGGAGACCTGGTTTTGATTCCTAAGTAGGAAAGATTTCCCTGGAGGAGGGCACAGTAACCCACTCTAATATTTTTGTCTGGAGAATCCCATGGACAGAGGAGCAGGTTGGGCTACAGTTCATGGGGTCGCAAAGAGTCAGACGTGACTGATCAACTAACACTTTTACTTTCATACACATTGTGTATGTTGGAAAGTTTTCATAATAAAAGTGTTTTTAATAATATGGGAAAATCTAAACTCAGACTTAATTTTGTTAAAAAAATATTTGTGATCCTTTATTTTTTTCACTAATAGCAAAAAAATATATATCATGTTGCCTCCTTCATCCATCACCAAACCAAGGCCTCACATTTGGTCACCATTTATGCTGTGTGTGATCCATCCTTGAACTAATCAGTCTGAATGAAATGGGGGTGTTCATTTGTCTCACAGTCACCAGACTGTAGCTTGGTAGCAGGAAATGTGTCTTATTCAACTTTAAACCCCAAGCGATGGTACATAGTCTTTGCTGGGAGTAAATGCACATAACAGGTGAATATTCACAGGAATCAACCAGAGATTGTTTAAAATGCTGATCCCTAAACCTTAACTCTAGAACTGCTGAATCAGAAAGTCTGTGTGGGGTCTAGGGAACGTTCATTTTTAGTAAATTTCCCAATGATTCCTATGCACAGGGTTTGGAGTCCACACTGGGCAACTCTTATTTCTCTATTAAACAGTCACGTGGGACAGTTTCACAGGGGAGCTCAGGAACAAGCAGAGTCATGGTAACTGCATATAGATGGCACGTATGCAGTTATCAGTTTCAGAGGCTCTGATTTCTGAGGTTAAATAATGAGAAGGCTGATTAGCAAATACAAAGGGTGCAAAGCAGCTTCAAATGCAGCATTTGATTTCAATTTCATTTTTATTTAAATGGAAACATCTGCAGGAGTCAAAAGCAAAGCTTCCTGGTTGCAGACAGAGCAGCCATGGATGAATATAAATCCTAGCTTTCCAGAAGGCCTTGTGAGAGGGATAAGGAGCACACGACACTAACGAGTGTCATTATATGAGGCACGAGCTTGCAATAAGGCTTACACGAATAGGGGCTTCTTCAGAGTCCAATTTATAAAATTTCTCATTTTCTCCCATCAGCCCCATGGGCATCTGTTTACATCTGCCAGCTCATTGGTCAGAATAATATTGTTTCCACACAATTCCCAATATCATGCCAATCTGTTGTTAGGGGTAGGGAGTTAGTTGCCTCATGAGCCTGGAATTTCCCTCCCCTGGTGTCCAAGTAGAGGACAGGGGGATGATCATTGAATGATTACCTGGTCTAAGAGATCCTACATTGGGTCTTGGAAATAAAGGTCCCGGATTCCTGCAAATTCCAGTCCTCAGTTGCCCCTTCATTTCTCCCTGTCTCCAAGCTTGGAAAATGCTCTGCCCCTGCCTAAAATGCTCCTCCCCTACATCCCTGCCTGACCAGGTCCATTGAGTCCCAGCTTAAGAATCTGCTTTTCCAGAAGATTCTTCTGACATCGCCCTAATGTAGAAGCTCTCCTCTGTTCTCTTGTAAGTAGTCTGAGGTTACCTCCATCATAGTATAATTGCCTTTTAAATTTTGTTAGCCCTGCCTCAACTGAGAGAATGCTATCTCACTCATTGCCACATCCCAGGTATCTTGCACAAATTTAGCAGACTGCAAATACTCAACAAAGGCAGTAAAACTGAAGGAATAAATGAATGAGTGCTTAACCAACACATCTAAATTACTCAGCCAATCCAATTCAAGAGAATTATGCTCCTGAGTTGAAATATTAGAAATATCTTGAGGAATTTCTAAAATACTGGAGAGTTAGAGAAATGCCACAGACAGGAGATAGACACAAGTGTTAGTTTTTCAAAAGACGGTTGAAGGTGAATTTAAGACCATCAGCAAATTAACTTATAACTGATTATTAGCAAATTTTAGGAGCATTTTAAAGCAGTGATCATTGGGTTATAGTAATGCATAGTTTTTCAAATCATCAGTCCTCCCAAACTCTCTCTTCCATTCAAGTATTTAAGAAACCTTGTATAAGGTCCGTATGAAAAGAGAAAACCATTAACAGAAAGATAATGCTATTTAGACAAATTCTAGTTGGCTAAATTTTTGTGTTAATGAATATATCAAGATTAGTCTGCAGGGAGAAGGCTGTCATCACTTCTTTGCTTTCCTGATTAACAGTTATACAAATTACTTGATAAAGATTCATGAGATAAGCTCATTAAATACATCCGTCCGTTCAATACATAACTGTTGAACCCTTTCTTTATGCTTTCCCATAAGAAGCTCATTGCAGAGTAAATAGCTAATTATACTATGTGACAGATTATACAATGTGACAAATTATACAATGTGACAGATGCTATCACAGATTTTGAAGCAGAATCTCAAGAGACTGACCTAGAAATTACAGTTGTTAATAAGAGCTCCAGGTTTTCCTTGAATTCAGACAAGGATCTAGAAAATTATGTCAGATGATACAATGAATTTTAAAATATCTCTAGCCAAAACTGAATAAATACAATTAAGGGAAAAAAATGAGAGAAAAACTTTGAAATACCTCCACTGACAATAACAATGTGTTGAAAACTAGAGAAATGTAATGATCAGTAACATTAAAACATGTAAAAACTGGGCTTTACCAATTATACAAGAAAATAATGTGTGTGACCTGGCTTGCTAAGTCTGTTAAATCCACATATCTCTAACTTACTATCTTTACTACAGTAGTAGATAAAAGAATATAATCATAGCAATATGATTTCTTGAGTCTCAGGGTCCTCATATATTTAGTGGGCCTAATAATAGGAGCTGCCATGAGGACTTGTGGAGTCTCCAGGTATAGTTGTATAGGAGAAAATTAAACAAGAAAATTAATTTGCTCATAAAATATTTATTGACTCACTACCATATTTTGCTGATAAGCTCTGGGTATGTGTAAAGTGTTTTGTACCAGGCTTAGCACATAGTACATGTACAAAAAAATGGTACCTGTTATCATTATTATTAAGCCCACTTATAATGATCCTGGTTAGCCACCCTGCAAGTGGAAACAGAAACTGCACCTGTTTTTTTCATTTTGTTTTGTTTTTTAGTTTCAACAACAGGAGGGATTGTGCTGGGCTGAGAAAGTTAGCACATGGTAAACCTCTTCAGAGCTCTTTCCTTATCAAGTCTCCTTGAGAGTTCCAGGCAGAGGCAAACTCTCAGGATGCTGTCCACTGCTAGACTTGTTAGGGCAACTAAGTGTTTTCCATATCAAGTCACAATTAGTCCCAGACTAGACCAGCTTTCTTAGGAGTTCACCTTTAAACTCCTAAGAATTGTTAGTCTCCAACACACCACAGAAGACTTAATTTTACTATCTTGGAATAGAAAAAAAAAATGCTTAAGATTATTTTAAAAGGTATTAGTTAAGAGCCTGGGCTTCTTGGTGTCAGACAGCCCTAAGTTTAAAACCCTAATTGTCTGACCTTGGCAATGTTATTTTAATTCATCATTAGTTCAGTGCAGTACTTTGAAGATTGAATAAGACTATTATGTACCTCGAAGTGTAATAGGGAAGAAGAGATCTTATTCCATATTGGATCTGTTTCTTTATTGTAATCTTTGTATTCTTTAACTCTTCTGTCAAATTAAGAATATTGTCTATAGCCCAAAATATACAGGATAATTTATTGTCAAGGTTCTGACATTTAAGGATACAATACTTTTCCATTTGTATAAAGACTGAAAGTTGCAGAACAGAGAATAACATTTGTCTTGTTGGAGGTTTACAGAAACATCATCATCTGTCCTACATTGACAGCTGCAAGAACAAAGAATTCCAACACCAAGAAGTTTGGAATAACCAGTGACACCCCCTTCCCAATCAGTGTTAAAAAAAAAAAAAGCCTTGATTCTGACTTGGGTGAGATGGTTCTCTAAGATGTTAGTCTGCCATCTTCTCTGACTCCCAGTGTTCCATAATAAGGTCATTATTTCTTGCCCTGACACCTCAGTCTCCTGATTTACTGGCCTATTGTGCAGTGAGTAGAACAACCTTGGACATGGTAACCAGGAATACATTGAATGGTAGCAGTCAGGAGCAGTAACTGCTCATTGGTTCACAGTTGGCTGTAGGAAAGTTCTCCACGAATTGAGCCAGGAAGGTCCTTACTCTAACTTTGCTCTTCAGTATAGTTCAGTCGCTCAGTCGTGTCTGACTCTTTGTGACCCCATGAATCGCAGCACGCCAGTCCTCCCTGTTCATCACCATCTCCCAGAGTTCACTCAGACTCACGTCCATCAAGTCCATGATGCCATCTCATCCTCAGTCGTCCCCTTCTCCTCCTGCCCCTAATCCCTCCCAGCATCAGAGTCTTTTCCAATGAGTCAACTCTTCTCAAGAGGTGGCCGAAGTACTGGAGTTTCAGCTTTAGCTTCATTCCTTCCAAAGAAATCCCAGGGCTGATCTCCTTCAGAATGGACTGGTTGGATCTCCTTGCAGTCCAAGGCACTCTCAGGAGTCTTCTCCAACACCACAGTTCAAAAGCATCAATTCATTGGTGCTAAGCCTTCTTCACAGTCTAACTCTCATCATCCATACATGACCACAGGAAAAACCATAGCCTTGACTAGACCGACCTTAGTCGGCAAAGTAATGTCTCTGCTTCTGAATATGCTGTCTAGGTTGGTCATAACTTTTCTTCCAAGGAGTAAGCGTCTTTTAATTTCATGGCTGCAGTCACCATCTTCAGTGATTTTGGAGCCCCAAAAAATCAAGTCTGACACTGTTTCCACTGTTTCNCATAGCCTTGACTAGGCGGACCTTAGTCGGCAAAGTAATGTCTCTGCTTTTGAATATACTATCCAGGTTGGTCATAACTTTTCTTCCAAGGAGTAAGCGTCTTTTAATTTCATGGCTGCAGTCACCATCTGCAGTGATTTTGGAGCCCCCCAAAATAAAGTCTGACACTGTTTCCACTGTTTCCCCATCCATTTCCCATAAAGTGATGGGACCGGATGCCATGATCTTCGTTTTCTGAATGTTGAGCTTTAAGCCAACTTTTTCACTCTCCTCTTTCACTTTCATCAAGAGGCTTTTTAGCTCCTCCTCACTTTCTGCCATAATGGTGGTGTCATCTACATATCTGAGATGATTGATATTTCTCCCGGCAATCTTGATTCCAGCTTGTGTTTCTTCCAGTCCAGTGTTTCTCATGATGTACTCTGCATAGAAGTTAAATAAGCAGGGTGACAATATACAGCCTTGACGGACTCCTTTTCCTATTTGGAACCAGTCTGTTGTTCCATGTCCAGTTCTAACTGTTGCTTCCTGACCTGCATACATATTTCTCAAGAGGCAGGTCAGGTGGTCTGGTATTCCCATCTCTCTCAGAGTTTTCCACAGTTTCTTGTGATCCACGCAGTCAGAGGCTCTGGCGTAGTCAGTAAGGCAGAGGTCGATGTTTCTCTGGAGCCCTCTGGCTCCCCCATTAGGTCGCATTAATACCTTCACTTGTAACACGGGCTCTCCGGTGGCTCAACTGGTGGAGGCCCCCTACACTGTGGGAGACCTGGGTTCCATCTCTGCGTTGGGAAGATCCTCTAGAGAAGGAATGGCCTCCCACTCCAGTATTCTTGTCTGGAGAATCCCATGGGCAGAGGAACCTGGAGGGCTACAGTCCATAGGGTTGCAAAGAGTCAGACATGACTGAGCGACTGATACACTTGTAACATGGACCAGGGATGTCAAGAGCTTCCACGATAGGTTTGTTCATCAGTTGGAGCGTGGAATCCAACAGTTGAAGGAAAGTGAGTTTTTCCTCACTGAGGACTCCCAGATTCTCTAGATGCTGGGTCCCTGAGCTAGTGTCTCTCACAAGTACAGCCATACCTCATAGTATAATGCTTCACTTTTTTGTACTTTGCAGACATTATGTCTTTTACAAATTGAAGATTGTAGCAATCCTGCATTGAACAAGGCCACTGGCGCCTTTTCCCTAACAGCATTATTTTAAAAGGAAAGTATGTCCATTGTTGTTTTAGACAAAAGGCTATTGCACACTTAATAGACTACAGTATAGTAGTGGGAAACCAAAAAATTTGTGTGACTCTCTTTGTTGCAATATTTGCTTTATAGAGCTGGTGTGGAACCAAATCCACAATGCCTCCGAGATATTCCTGTAGAAGATTAAATGCTCCAGTTTGGGGAAAATAGTGGTGAAACCCAGTATTTGGTTGCTTTTGGATCTGAAAAGTATTTTGTCATGCTGTTTCTATATTTACACGTGGTTTTAAAATATGCCCCCTAAAATATGTCATTAATTTCTTTTGCTCATAATGCAAAAAAGCATCAAGTGTTTGGAAAGACTCAAATTTCTGACAAATAAACTGTTTATCCTACAGTTTGGTCTTATTGGGAAATGTTAACCTTTTTTTTTTTTAAATAACATGTGGAATTTTAGTTCTAAAGCAATAAGCTTGAGCTATTTAAAATACTGAATATATCCCTCTGTTTTGTTAGGTCATTTCAGTAAGCTTTTTAAAAGCAAACAGTGGTTTTTAATGACATTTTAATATCACAAAGAAAGGTTTTTTTTTTTTTT
>SJYX01015374.1:61818-74786 GCA_006410675.1 Oreotragus oreotragus
TCTCATATCCATACATGACTTCTGGAAAAACCATAGCTTTGACTATATGGACCTTTGTTGGCAAAGTGATGTCTCTGCCTTTTAATACCTTTCTAGTTTTGTCATAGTTTTTCTTCCAAGGAGCAGGCATATTTTAATTTCATGGCTGCAGTGGTTTTGGAGTCTAAGAAATCAAAATCTGCCACTGTCCCCATTCCCCCCCACAATCTGTGTATATCTAACTATCTATAATATTCTATTATATAATTATATATATTATATAGATAATTATATATATATATTTATAAATATTTATATCTATAACTATTTATATATATATATATGCTGCTAAGTCACTTCAGTCTTGTCCGACTCTTCGCGACCCCATGGACTGCAGCCTCCCAGGCTCCTCCGTCCATGGGATTTTCCAGGCAAGAGTACTAGAGTGGATGCCATTGCCTTCTCCCCCGATATATATATAAAACAGAGACAATTCTTATCATTAAATAATTGGAAGAAAGAAAGTTTTATGCTGAGCTTCCAAGAATGATACCTGGAACTACACAGCAAAACTGGCCCACCAGGGAGCAATGGGGCCAAAGGACCTAGAAACCAACACAAGCTCTCTGAAACTAGGGATTTCAATTGCCCAGTTTCTTGACATTCACATATTAGGACCAGATATCAGACCCTCTACTGAAAAATGAACTGCAGCTGTTTAAAAGTCTTTGTGATCACACATACCAACAAAAATAACAGACACAGTAGAAACAAGACCTCTGTCTTGTGATAATCACTCTTACCTTCCAAATAGTATATATAATATCAGATACATATATATAATAAAAATATCACATACATGCTTTCCTTGGAGGAAGCTAGGTCATTAATGGAACCTGAACAATAGGGCATCTGGAAGACACAGATTTTTGCATTTCTTTCCCTTAGGAAATCAACTTCTAAGTGAGGCACAAGGAAGTTGGGTGAACCAGTCTAGAGAATTTGCCAGAAACCAAGAGTGGGACTGTTGGATCATGTGCATATACAAACTTAATTTGCTCAAGTTGTGCCAGATTGTTCTATAGAATGATTACGTAAGTCTACCCTCTCTCCAACAGTGCATGAGGGGTCCTGATCCCCTCTTCCCCAACAACATTTGGCATTACACAGCTAAAAATTGTTTGCCAACCTCGTTATGATGCCAAAGTAAAAGGCACCTTTTTAGTGCCCCAGCACCCTGCTGAAACCAACTGAACTTGACTTCTAAAAATTTTTCCTAGTGTTTCTGATGTGAGCTGCTACTGCACTAACTTTCCTCAAGCCAATAGTTCCATTATGTATATAATCTTAAATTCTGGACTTGACTTTTTTTTTTTTTAATTTCTTGTAAGTAGTATTAGCCCACTGCCCTGATCTATCAAGATTATTTTTAAATCTATCTAAGTATTTTCTGTTTGTTAACTGATCCTTTCTACTCTGACAGAGTAGAGGGAAAGAGAATTAATTTTCTATTTTATACTTGAGAAACTCAGAAAAGGTAAATAACTTGCTCAAAGCCACCCAGTGATAAGTGGAAGAGACATGATCTGAACCAGGCATATTTGCAACCAAAGCCCTTCACACACAGTGTTATATGGTGCTTTGCAAAATCATACAGTGTATGGAGTATCTGAGGATTAACCCAGACTCTCTTTGACTTGACAATTTAAAACTATTTTCAGAATTACAATAGTTCTTTTTATGGCCTTTGTAAATAAAGTCTAATGAAAAGACACCAAAAATGACCTAATGGAAAAATTTCAAGATCTTAAAATGTATTATTGCAAAAACTGAGTTTCTCATTAAAAATGGTTCAAGATGTGGAAAGTGTGCATTTCTGTGACCTTCATACTTTTGTACCTGCTGTTCACTGGAAATCTCCTTTCTCCACCTGGGCAATTCTTGCTCATCTTCCAACACCCAATTCAAGGTGATTCCTTCCATTTTGTCTGCTGGGATCCTTCAGAGAGATTCAAATCGAGACACTTTTGATATCATAACCCACCTTCTTGATTTTTATATGCAAAAGTTAGTGTGGAAGGAAACAAAAACAAACCCATGAAACAATGTGATTCACCTTATAAATGATGTAACACCAAGGCACAAAGGGCACAGAGAGGACGAAGCATCTGACTCAACTGAGAAGATCATGGGAGCTTTTTAGAGAGTGTGATTGTTGAATTGAACCTTGAAGAAGGAGTGGGATTTGGCAGGTAGACAAGGTAGAGAGAATTTCAGAGAGAACTGCAACAGCCAAAGCAGGGAGGAATGAATGAGTATCTTTCTCCTAAAAGCATAATGATACATTCTTCCCCCAAAGATCAGTCAGAAGATCCTTTTAAAATAACTTTGAATCTTGGAGATCATCTTTGTTTTTTTTAATCTTTTATTTCTTTATTTTTTATTTATTTTTTTGTATTTATTTATTTTTTTACACGAACTCCCAAACATGAACCCCCCTCCCACCTCCCANGAGATCATCTTTGTAGTAAATTTTTACTTTAAATTTTTTAAATGTACTCTAAAACTACCTTGCTATCACTAATCAATGAATGGTATGACTAAGGTTGCTGGTGTTTCCCCAGATTCTCTGATAACAAGACTTGTCTGGGATTCTTGTTAAAAACACAGCTTCCTGGGTTTCCCTGGTGGTCCAGTGGTTAAGAATCTCCCTGCCAATTCAGGGGATATGGGTTCAATCCCTCGTCCAAGAAGATCCCACATGCCACAAGGCAACTAAGCCTGTGCGCCACCACTACTGAGCCCATGTGGCATAACTGTGGAAGCCTGCGTGTCCTAGAGCCCCATGCTCCACAATGAGAATCCACCATAAGGAGAAGCTTACACACTGCATCTTAGGTCCATGAATCAAGGCTAATAGGGAGTGGTCAAATAGGCGATGGCAAGAGAATGTCGACATTTTAGGAATCAGTGAACTAAAATGGACTGGAATGGGTGAATATAACTCAGATGACCATTATATCTACTACTGCAGACTAAGATTCCTTGGAAGAAATGGAGTAGCCATCATGGTCAACAAAAGAGTCTGAAAGCGGTACTTGGATACAAACTCAAAAGCAAACAGAATAATCTTTGTTCGTTTCCAAGGCAAACCATTCAATAGTAATCTAAGTCTATTNGGGTGAATATAACTCAGATGACCATTATATCTACTACTGCAGACTAAGATTCCTTGGAAGAAATGGAGTAGCCATCATGGTCAACAAAAGAGTCTGAAAGCGGTACTTGGATACAAACTCAAAAGCAAACAGAATAATCTTTGTTCGTTTCCAAGGCAAACCATTCAATAGTAATCTAAGTCTATTCCCTGACTACGCCTCCCTGGTGGTTCAGTGGTGAAGAATCTGCCTGCAAATGCAGGAAACATAGGAGACAAGGTTTTAACCCCTGGGTTGGGAAGATCCCCTGGAGGAGGACGTGGCAACCCACTCCAGTATTCTTGCTTCCCACATAGCTCCGCCGGTAAAGATTATTCACGTACAATGCAGGAGACCTGGGTTCAATTCCTGAGTCAGAAATATCCCTTGGAGAAGGAAACGGCAACTCACACCAGTATTTTTGCCTGGAGACTCCCATAGAAAAGGAGCCTGGCGGGCTATGGTCCATGGGGTTGCAAAGAGTCGGACACAACTGAGCAACTAAACCACCACCATGCCACAGACAGTAATGCTGAAGAAGCTGAAGTTGAAGGGTTCCATGGAGACCTAGAAGACCTGCTAGAACTAACACCCAAAAAAGATGTCCTTTTCATTATAGGGGACTGGAATGCAAACGTAGGAAGTCAAGAAACACCTGGGGTAACAGGCAAATTTGCCATTGCAGTACTGAATGAAGCAGGGCAAAGGCTAACAGAGTTTTGCCAAGAGAATGCACTCATCATAGCAAACACCCTCCTCCAACAACACAAGAGAAGACTCTACACATGGACATCACCAGATGGTCAACACCGAAATCAGATTGATTATATTCTTTGCAACCAGCGCGGGCCGCTTGCGAGAGCCGGGCCGGCGCACTCAGCGCGGGCCGCTTGCGAGAGCCGGGCCGGCGCACTCAGCGCGGGCCGCTTGCGAGAGCCGGGCCGGCGCACTCAGCGCGGGCCGCTTGCGAGAGCCGGGCCGGCGCACTCAGCGCGGGCCGCTTGCGAGAGCCGGGCCGGCGCACTCAGCGCGGGCCGCTTGCGAGAGCCGGGCCGGCGCACTCAGCGCGGGCCGCTTGCGAGAGCCGGGCCGGCGCACTCAGCGCGGGCCGCTTGCGAGAGCCGGGCCGGCGCACTCAGCGCGGGCCGCTTGCGAGAGCCGGGCCGGCGCACTCAGCGCGGGCCGCTTGCGAGAGCCGGGCCGGCGCACTCAGCGCGGGCCGCTTGCGAGAGCCGGGCCGGCGCACTCAGCGCGGGCCGCTTGCGAGAGCCGGGCCGGCGCACTCAGCGCGGGCCGCTTGCGAGAGCCGGGCCGGCGCACTCAGCGCGGGCCGCTTGCGAGAGCCGGGCCGGCGCACTCAGCGCGGGCCGCTTGCGAGAGCCGGGCCGGCGCACTCAGCGCGGGCCGCTTGCGAGAGCCGGGCCGGCGCACTCAGCGCGGGCCGCTTGCGAGAGCCGGGCCGGCGCACTCAGCGCGGGCCGCTTGCGAGAGCCGGGCCGGCGCACTCAGCGCGGGCCGCTTGCGAGAGCCGGGCCGGCGCACTCAGCGCGGGCCGCTTGCGAGAGCCGGGCCGGCGCACTCAGCGCGGGCGAGAGAAGCTACCCCACGTCCGAGGTCAGGGGCAGCAACCTAGAGTGCCAGGCTGCGACGGCGCAGGAACGGCCGAGAGGAGCTACCCTGTGTCTGAGGTCAGTGGCGGCCGGGAGGAGCTACCCCTCATCCGAGGTCAGTGGCGGCCGGGAGGAGACACCCCGCGTCTGAGGTCAGGGCGGCGGCCGGGAGGAGCTACCCCGTGTCCGAGGTCAGGGGCGGCCAGGAAGAGACACCCCACGTCCGAGGCCAGGGGCGGCCGGGAGAAGCCACCTTGCGCCCGAGGCCAGGGGTGGTGACCCGGAGGAGCCACCCTGAGCCCGAGGCCAGGGGCGGCAGCTGGGAGAAGCCACCCACGCCCGAGGCCACGGCCGGCGGCCGGGAGGAGCAACCCGAGGAGCAGGGGCTGCGCAGGCGCAGGAGGGCCTAGAGGAGCTGTCCCACGTTGAAGGTCAGGAACTGCGGCGGTAAGGAGATACCCCTCGTCCAAGGTAAGGAGCAGCCGTGAAGAGACAACCCACGCCCAAGGTAAGAGAAACCCAAGTAAGATGGTAGGTGTTGCAAGAGAGCATCAGAGGGCAGACACACTGAAACCATACTCGCAGAAAACTAGTCAATCTAATCACACTAGGACCAGGGCCTTGTCTAACTCAATGAAACCAAGCCATGCCTGCAGGGCAACCCAAGGCGGGCGGGTCATGGTGGAGAGGTCTGACAGAACGTGGTCCACTGGAGAAGGGAATGGCAAGCCACTTCAGTATTCTTGCCTTGAGAACCCCATGAACAGTATGAAAAGGCAAAATGATAGGATATCAAAAGAGAATCTCCCCAGGTCGTTAGGTGCCCAATATGCTACTGGAGATCAGTGGAGAAATAACTCCAGAAAGAATGAAGGGATGGAGCCAAAGCAAAAACAATACCCAGTTGTGCATGTGACTGGTGATAGAAGCAAGATCCGATGCTGTAAAGAACAATATTGCATAGGAACCTGGAATGTCAGGTCCATGAATCAAGGCAAATTGGAAGTGGTCAAACAAGAGATGGCAAGGGTGAACGTCGACATTCTAGGAATCAGCGAACTAAAATGGACTGGAATGGGTGAATTTAACTCAGATGACCATTATATCTACTACTGCGGGCAGGAATCCCTCAGAAGAAATGGAGTAGCCATCATGGTCAACAAAAGAGTCCGAAATGCAGTACTTGGATGCAATCTCAAAAACGACAGAATGATCTCTGTTCGTTTCCAAGGCAAACCATTCAATATCACAGTTATCCAAGTCTATGCCCCAACCAGTAATGCTGAAGAAGCTGAAGTTGAACGGTTTTATGAAGACCTACAAGACCTTGTAGAACTAACACCCAAAAAAGATGTCCTTTTCATTATAGGGGACTGGAATGCTAAAGTAGGAAGTCAAGAAACACCTGGAGTAACAGGCAAATTTGGCCTTGGAATGCGGAATGAAGCAGGGCAAAGACTAATAGAGTTTTGCCAAGAAAATGCACTGGTCATAGCAAACACCCTCTTCCAGCAACACAAGAGAAGACTCTACACATGGACATCACCAGATGGTCAACACCGAAATCAGATTGATTATATTCTTTGCAGCCAAAGATGGAGAAGCTCTATACAGTCAACAAAAACAAGACCAGGAGCTGACTGTGGCTCAGATCATGAACTCCTTATTTCCAAATTCAGACTTAAATTGAAGAAAGTAGGGAAAACCGCTAGACCATTCAGGTATGACCTAAATCAAATCCCTTATGATTATACAGTGGAAGTGAGAAATAGATTTAAGGGCCTAGATCTGATAGACAGAGTTCCTGATGAACTATGGAATGAGGTTCGTGACATTGTACAGGAGACAGGGATCAAGACCATCCCCATGGAAAAGAAATGCAAAAAAGCAAAATGGCTGTCTGGAGAAGCCTTACAAATAGCACTGAAAAGAAGAGAGGCGAAAAGCAAAGGAGAAAAGAAAAGATATAAGCATCTGAATGCAGAGTTCCAAAGAATAGCAAGAAGAGATAAGAAAGCCTTCTTCAGCAATCAATGCAAAGAGATAGAGGAAAACAACAGAATGGGAAAGACTAGAGATCTCTTCAAGAGAATTGGAGATACCAAGGGAACATTTCATGCAAAGATGGGCTCGATAAAGGATAGAAATGGTATGGACCTAACAGAAGCAGAAGATATTAAGAAGAGGTGGCAAGAATACACAGAAGAACTGTACAGAAAAGATCTTCACGACCCAGATAATCATGAGGATGTGATCACTAATCTAGAGCCAGACATCTTGGAATGTGAAGTCAAGTGGGCCTTAGAAAGCATCACTAAGAACAAAGCTAGTGGAGGTGATGGAATTCCAGTTGAGCTGTTTCAAATCCTGAAAGATGATGCTGTGAAAGTGCTGCACTCAATATGCCAGCAAATTTGGAAAACTCAGCAGTGGCCACAGGACTGGAAAAGGTCAGTTTTCATTCCAATTCCAAAGAAAGGCAATGCCAAAGAATGCTCAAACTACCGCACAATTGCACTCATCTCACACGCTAGTAAAGTAATGCTCAAAATTCTCCAAGCCAGGCTTCAGCAATATGTGAACCGTGAACTCCCTGATGTTCAAGCTGGTTTTAGAAAAGGCAGAGGAACCAGAGATCAAATTGCCAACATCCGCTGGATCATGGAAAAAGCAAGAGAGTTCCAGAAAAACATCTATTTCTGCTTTATTGACTATGCCAAAGCCTTTGACTGTGTGGATCACAATAAACTGGAAAATTCTTCAAGAGATGGGAATACCAGACCACCTGACCTGCCTCTTGAGAAACCTGTATGCAGGTCAGGAAGCAACAGTTAGAACTGGACATGGAACAATAGACTGGTTTCAAATCGGGAAAGGAGTACATCAAGGTTGTATATTGTTACCCTGCTTATTTAACTTATATGCAGAGTAAGTATATAATGAGAAACACTGGGCTAGATGAAGCACAAGTTGGAATCAAGATTGCCGTG
This sequence comes from Oreotragus oreotragus, assembly GCA_006410675.1. Taxonomy (NCBI): domain Eukaryota; kingdom Metazoa; phylum Chordata; class Mammalia; order Artiodactyla; family Bovidae; genus Oreotragus; species Oreotragus oreotragus. The sequence goes on from SJYX01015374.1 coordinate 69,595, forward strand.
AGAAATATCAGTAACCTCAGATAGGCAGATGACACCATCCTTATGGCAAAAAGTGAAGAACTAAAGAGCCTCTTGAGGAAAGTGAAAGAGGAGAGTGAAAAAGTTGGCTTAAAACTCAACATTCAGAAAACTAACATCATGGCATCTGGTTCCATCACTTCATGACGAATAGATGGGGAAACAATGGAAACAGTGACAGGCAGAGTTTATTTTGGGGGGCTCCAAAATCACTGCAGATGGTGACTGCAGCCATGAAGTGAAAAGACATTTGCTCCTTAGAAGAAAGGTTATGACCAACCTACACAGCATATTAAAAACAGAGACATTACTTTGCCAACAAAGGTCCGTCTAGTCAAAGCTATAGTTTTTCCAGTAGTCATGTATGGATGTGAGAGTTGGACTATAAAGAAAGCTGAGCACCGAAGAACTGATGCTTTTGAACTGTGGTGTTGGAGAATACTCTTGAGAGTCCCTTGGACTGCAAGGAGAGCCAACCAGTCCATCCTAAAGGAAATCAGTCCTGAATATTCACTGGAAGGAATGATGCTGAAGCTGAAACTCCAATACTTTGGCCACCTGATGTGAAGAACTGACTCATTTGAAAAGACTCTGATGCTGGGAAAGATTGAGGGCAGGAGGAAAAGGGGAGGTCAGAGGATGAGATAGTTGGATGGCATCACCGACTCAGTGGAAGAGTTTGAGTAAACTCCAGGAGTTGGTGATGGACAGGGAGGCCTGGCGTGCTGTAATCCATGGGGTGGCAAAGAGTCAGACACGACTGAGTGACTGGACTGAACTGAACTATGCACTGAAATCAGAGAGTCACCCCCACTGGCCACAACTAGAGAAAACCCAAGGAACAGCAATGAAGACCCAGTCCAGTCATAAAAAACAAACAGGTGACACAGCTTCCTGGGCCCCCTAGACCTTCCTACTCAATGGGTCTGGGATGAAGCCAAGAACTTGTAAAGTTTAACAAGGATGCACAGGAGATTCCCATCAACAGAGAAGTTTGGCAAACACTGAGCTAGCATGGGCCCTGACATCCAGCACTCCTCCAAGGACTCTCTGCAGAGGAGGTGAACTTCAGCCCAGCAGTCAGCCTCCTGGTCAGTTAATGATTAACTCGTGGGAACCACAGCCCTGTATAATTTAAAGATATATTTCATTTAAAAATGTGACTGTGAGCACTATGCTTGATGATCCTGTGGATCTGTCTCTTGCTTCAGCGGTGTTTGGACAGAAAAGACCCAGGGAAGTTCCCTCCTCCAGCCTCTAACCACTTGCAAACATTTTTCCTATCAAATCTTCAGAACCAACCACTCAGCTAGCCTGACTCTGGGACCAGCTCACACCATTTTTTGAGATTAATTTCTTATTGCTGATCAACCACATGATCCCACATTAATCAGAATTATTCCCTTGACCTCCTGGTCAACCTGCATCTGCAAGCCTCCTACACCTATTTCTCTCTGGGCTTCTATCATACCACAACGATATGACTTTGGAGGGCATGGGCCACTTCTTCTGTGAGTTGGCTGACCCCCAGGTAGGGCTGGGTAATTATCTCTTGCAAAGGCTCGCCCTCAAGCAGCACCAGGAGGCTCTGGAGTCCAGCAGCCTTTGAGAAGCCCCCTCTGGTATCAGTGCAGCCTCCTGACACTCTGCAGCCAGTAGGCTGCTTTTTAACTATCCTGCAGCCCTATCCAAAGACTTGGACTAAATGCAAACAATAAATCTTTTTGCAGCAAAAATTAACAATAATAATAGTAGTAGTGTGAATTCAGAAGCTTTGTACCACATTTCTCTTTATGAACACAGTGCCTGACACTTATCCTGCGGTGTTTCATCCAATCTTCTCAACAATCCTGCCAGGTAATTTTTTTTTTTTTTTAACAGTGTACAGATTTGGNAAATCTTTTTGCAGCAAAAATTAACAATAATAATAGTAGTAGTGTGAATTCAGAAGCTTTGTACCACATTTCTCTTTATGAACACAGTGCCTGACACTTATCCTGCGGTGTTTCATCCAATCTTCTCAACAATCCTGCCAGGTAATTTTTTTTTTTTTTTAACAGTGTACAGATTTGGAAACTGAAACTCAAGATATTTGGGGAAGGTATGGGTCATGCAGCTTATAGTAAGTAGCCAAATTGAAATTTAAAGCCAAATCCATCTGAATCCAGAGATCATGTTCTTCCCATTATCCCAGATTCTGAAAGGGTCTATGGCAGAGTCTTGTCACAGTCACTCTATACAAATGTCTGACAATAATTTAAATCTGCAGGCCTTTCCTCAGCATCTCTCCACTTTAGGTTGACCTTTCACTGACCTTTTCTCTCCCACCCAACCTGCTTTACCCCAAGAAGCCATCCTATTTTCTCCTTGCCACTTTGTTGCAATTTTCCACCCAGATTATTTGTGTCTCTAACAAGTAAGGCCACACCAATGTCTGGCATTAAAAGAAGCATGAACCTTCATTCCTGAGGTAATGAGACCTTTTTTTTTCCAAGTTCCTTCCTTCAAAGTTCATGAACTTCATAAAAAATAAGACCCACTCTATTACAGCCCAGACCTCTGCTGCAGGATGCCAAGGCTGAGTAAAGGCAGTGCCTGCGTGAAAAAGAAATGTATCCACAGATTAGCACTGACTGTGTCTTCCACCAACCAAATTTAGAGAAAGACACAGTAGGAGGCACTCTAGCCCACATCTGAGCTTCCTGGTTATACACTGCGGGTGACATTCATGTCCCAAGAACTAAGTGGACCTTGATACAGAGATGTTTGTGGTCTTTATTGGGCTTCCCAAGTGGCACTAGTGGTAAAGAATTTGCCTGTCAATGCAGGAGACCAGGGATCAATCCCGGGGTCAGGAAGACTCCCCTGTAGGAGGACGTGGCCACCCACTCCAGTATTCCTGCCTGGAGGATTCCATGGGCAGAGGAGCCTGGCGGGCTACAGTCCATGGGGTCGCAGAGTCGGACACGACTGGGCAACCTGAGCATACACAATCTTTGGTTATGGTCTTTCTGCCCCTTGGAAATAGAGCTTTGGAGAAGCCTAACACTTGACTCTTCAAAGTTATCAGAGATTTTCATCCATCTCCACACAGAATAGTGTGGAAGACCCAGGGATACGGAAGGAGTTGCCCCGGGCTGTTTCTCATTGGCCTCCTGCTCCTCAATGCCAGTGGCCATTGCCACATGCTTCTGCAGCTGCCCAGTAGTGGTCCCAAGGTGGCCATCACTTCATAACTCCCGATGTCTCCTCCTCTGAAGCTCTTAAAGGCCACTACCCTCCCCTGGTAACCCCAACTCCTAATCCCAGCTCACTTTTATAACTACTGCACTGAGGCATGCATCCCTAGACCCTCCAGGAACTTGGCTCACCTGCCCATCAACTCCCTGCTAGCATTCAAACACCTGTTCAGAAGACATGTTCCGAGGAACAATCATAGTCTCGACACGAAGGAGTCACCTTGAATGAGCTCCATCCCTGCTTTTCCACCAGCCTCATCTTCTCCCCTGCCCAAACTCTCCCCTCATCTTCCTACAGACCCTTCATTCTGCTCCACCCAGCCACCCATATTCTCTGCTTTGGCTGCCAAGCTGCTGGAGAAGCTTGCCTAACGATGCTGAAATTGTAGTAGAAAGGAATTAGCCAGCTCTGCCTTGGCTTCAGTTTCGACATTTTAATGCTATGATGAGAAACAGGAGGAAAAGAATCCAAAATCCCTAGTATCCTGTGTAACCCAAGAAGGCGTTCAGTAGATATCCCCACCACCCACCTGATGTCTGAATTCTAGCAGTCCATCCAGTTGCTATGTCATCTGAGCCATTGCCCTCTCATCTGGAAAACAGAGGCAGAGAAGTCTTCAGGCCACAGAGAGGATTCAAAAACAAACATGTCAACAGCCATTATTCCCTTGTGCTTTCCCTAAATGAATGTGGTCTCTCTGGGCTTCAGATCCCACATCATTACTTGAGTTCTAGGTGGCTTCAGATCAGCAGCTTTACCCTACTGAGGAGCTCTGCTGATGACAAGTTTAAGACCTGCTAGACTCCTAGAACCTTTGCCATTGCCTCCTAATTCTCAGCTAAGACCATTGAGAAAAACTGTAAAAAGTCTCAGAAAACAACTCTCAGGAGCCCTGCACCCCGGGAGGTTTGGTGCAAGCGAATGTAACATGCTCAGCGCTCTCAGGCCCTCGGCCCCATCCCAGATGTGGTGGGCAGCGATGATGAGGAGTGGGTTGCATTTCCTATGAATTAAGCCATCAAGCGGGAGAACAATATCATCATTGATGGGGAAAGGTCACTGAAATTCCAAGGACACTTGAAGCCTTTCACTGGGTTGAGACAGAGATGCCTAATGTTAATCCTACGTAATACAAGTCTCTGACAACCCACTTTCTAATGGGCCTACTGGCAGCTCAATTGGCCATTCACTGTGATTCAGTGCATCCTCAAGGAAGTGGTTTGGAAGGGGGGGACCTATTTTTTAATCTGGGGCCCAAAGCTCCCCAAGAATATATTAGCACGGGCCATTCTGATTCTTGGGGGAAAAGGTGCTTTGCTTCACTCAAGACTTAATTTACTTGCCAATGGGACGTTCCAAGCACAGTGAAATCAATGTTCTTTCATTTATTAAATACACATTAATGGGGCACAGAGCATAACGAACACACAGGCTATTTCTGCTGCCCTCCTCAGGGTGGTTTCTGGCCTATGACCTCGGCTCTAAGGCCCATCTCTTTTCCCTGGTACTTTAGAGTTTCATCCCTTTATTTGATGAATACTTCATGCATGCTCTTCTTCTTCCAGGCACTGGTAGTAAGCGATAAAATGGCCAACATGACAGAGCTTCCCCTTACATGGTTTACTAACTGGAAAGTCAATCCATGACTTTATTTATTACAAGTAAGTGACATGGGTGTAAAGCTTTGGGAAGTTTAGGACCCCCTGTGAGCATACAGCGGGCCCTCTATTAGGAGAGGAAGTAAGGGGAATTTGAAGATGTTTGGAGAAACTCAAATTTCAGCCAGGCCTGGACAGTAGGCTAAGAGTTAGTTGAGGGAAGGGGAGTAAGAAATAAGGGAGCTAAAAGGAGGGCTCTGTCCCTGGGCTTTAGGGAGTAGGGAGGGGAAGGGAGGAGGTGTGGCTGAAGCACAGCCAGCGGATGGTGGGGCGGGG
>SJYX01015374.1:75490-94612 GCA_006410675.1 Oreotragus oreotragus
GGGGGGAGGGGGGGGGGGCTACTTGTTCCACTCACTCCACCTTCCCAATCTGCATGCAGTCTCTAGACCTGCTTCAGCTTTTCAGCCTACAGTCCTTAGTGAGAGGCCAGCCCCCAGAGTCCCAGGCGAGGCCCAGCTTCCCAGGGGCCACTTGTCAGGGAGGGGAATCCAGACCACCTCCACTCGCGTCTCCAGGGTCTTATTATTGTGATTAGAAGAATCAGTGTGAACTAGGGAGGCATAATTTGTCCACTAAGTAATACCTCTGTCTAAAGACAGAGCAAGCTCAGTTTCCCAGCTCTTTTTCTTTGTCTTTGCTGGCAAAGAAATAACCTTTAGGAGAGGAGGGCACAAAAGTGAACCATTTGTCTCCCTAAATGAGTTCTCACCTGCTCACCTCCTGGCTTGAATTAGACTCTGCCCAAGAAATGAGCAATGCTACAGTAACACTTTAAGGAAACATGAAGAACAAGGGCAGAGTTGAAGGACAGGAGTGTGGCCAACATTGTGTTTACTTTTCACAGTGAGAAAAAAGTAGGCACAGGAAATGTTACTGGTGTCCTTGACACTGAGACCAAGTGAGGATGGAGGCACACTATCAATGGCATTAGAGAAGAATATCCAGGACATTGGAGAAGGAAGCAGCAGTGAGCATGGGAGCAAGCTCACTCAGCTGGCTGCCTTTTTGTGAACAGATATGAGTAGGCGTTTTAGTGAAAGTCCATCTGGGATTCAACAAAATACATGCCAAACACTCCTTGGCAATCCTCAGGCTACATTCAACGAATGTGCTCTAATTATGGCGTATCTGCAGAGTCGAGGCCAGAGTGTATGAGAGCACGGAACAGTCACCTACCCAGCCTGTGGCAAGTCTGAAAGACTTCCAGAGGGAGGCTGGAGGCTTACCTGAGCAGAGAAATCACACATCTCTGGCACATGGTAGGGGAGAGGCTAGAAGCAGGTGGTACAGCATGGTGTGAACTCTGTGGCCAGCCTGCCTGGGATCAAAGAGGACCCTACTGATCACTAGCTGTGCAACCCTGGGCAAGTTCCTCTAAACCCGCTGTGCCTCAGTTTCCTCATCTGTAAGATGAAACTGATAATAGCACTTAGCTCATAAAGAAATCTGAGCACTGAAGAATTGATGCTTTAAACTGTGGTGTTGGAGAACACTCTTGAGAGTCCCTTGGACTGCAAGGACATCAAACCAGTCAATCCTAAAGGAAATCAATCCTGAATATNAGTTTCCTCATCTGTAAGATGAAACTGATAATAGCACTTAGCTCATAAAGAAATCTGAGCACTGAAGAATTGATGCTTTAAACTGTGGTGTTGGAGAACACTCTTGAGAGTCCCTTGGACTGCAAGGACATCAAACCAGTCAATCCTAAAGGAAATCAATCCTGAATATTCATTGGAAGGACAGATGCTAAAGTTGAAACTGCAATACTTTGGCCACCTGAAGCAAACTGCTGACTTACTAGAAAAGACTCTTATGCTGGGAAAGATTGAAGGTAGAAGAAGAGGGTGACAGATGATGAGATGGTTGTATGGCCCCACCAATGGACATGAGTTTGAGCAAGCTCCGGGAGATGGTGAAGGACAGGGTAGCCTGGCATACTGCAGTCCATGGAATCACAAAGAGTAGGACATCACTGAGAGACTGAACAACGACTTAAATTTGATGTGGAAATCTCTGAAAAGAGTCAATATATACAAATTACTTAGAGCAGCACCTGGTAAGTGCTCTATAAATGTTAGCTATGATTAAGGAGATGTGTGATTAAGGTTTTTTAATTAATAGACTTTATTTTTAAGCAGTTTTTAGACATATAGAGTGAGCAGAAAGTGCAGAGATCTCCCATAGGCCCCTCTCTTTCACACACAATTTCCCCTACTTTTGGCATCTTGCATGAGCATGGCACCTTTGTTACAATGAGCCAATACTGACACGTTATAACTAACTACAGTCCACACTTTACGCTAGGGTTCACTCTTTGTGTTGTACATTCTATGGGTTTTAACAAATGTATAATGTCAGGTACCATTACAGAATCACACAGAATAGTTTCGTTCCCCCCAAATCCTCTGTATTCTATTTCTCCCTTCACCCAGCCCCAGTTTCTTATTCCCTGGAAACCACTGTTGTTGTTGTTGTGTGTTTTTTTTTTCCTATCTCCATAATTTTACCTTTTCTGGAATGTCAGATGATTAGAACCAGACAGTACATGGCCTTTTCAAACTGATTTCTTTCACATAGCAAAATGCATTTACGTTTTCATTGTGTCTATTCCCTGATTAAGTTCTTGTAAGGAGGAGGTATGTTCATACCAAGTTGAATGGCAGTACTCAAAGGAAGTTAAAGTGTCTTTACTTTGTCACTCTATAGAAAGTTCTGCTAATATTTATCTTTGGAATCTTGCTACTTCATCCTCCAGTGAATTCCCACTGTTAATGCTTTTTGCCCCTAGTTAAGTGACTCCTTTAAAATACAAACATTCCTGGGAGGTCACATTTTAAATATTTCATGGCTAGAACTATAGCATTGTTCAGCTTAAAGGGAGCCTCAGCACCAAATGTTCTCAAATCCTATATTAAAGATGGGAATCAGAGAGAGAGGTGACTTACTGAAGAGGTCACAAAGACAAGTGACATGTCATTCATCTAAGAAGTCACTTGTGACTTGAGTGCAAGTTTAGAGAGACAAGAACAGTAACCACAGCTTGAACTGAAGAACTAAAACACAAGTTTCAACAAAAAAATATTTTGCGTAGCAACCATGAACATATACAACTATTTATACAATCCCTTAAGTATTTCATTTATAAACTTTATCAACAGTAATAACTTAAGTCAGGACTATACATTTATTGACTTAGTTTAATGCTGTTACTGTTGATAAAGTTTATAAATGAAATGCTTTGTGCTTCCTAGGTGGCGCTAATGGTAAAGAACCAGCTTGCCCATACAGGAGACTTAAGAGCCTGGGATCCGATCTCTGGGTCAGGAAGACCTCCTGGAGAAGGAATTGGCAACACTCTAGTATTCTTCCCTAGAGAATTCCATGGACAGAGGAGACTGCAGGGCCACAGTCCACAGAGCTGCAAAGAATCGGACATGACTGAAGTGACCACACACGCACGCACGCATTTACAGACATACTTACTGGCTGTCTACAAAATGCAAGACAATAAGCTAAGATATGCATGTAAAAATAATATGTGGTTACAGAAAGTAGGAATCAATGACTGCCTGGATCAAACCAGCAAGGCTTCCCCAAAGAGGTGGCATTTGATCCGGTCCTGAAAGATGAGCAAACATAGGCGGGGAAGGGAGGACACTGCAGTGACCCTGGGATGAGGAGCGTGGGTGACGTTTATCCAGAGCAGTGAGAGTCTTAACTGGCTGGGAGGAGGGCCCAGAGGGGGTCACAGAAATAGAGCTGCACTTTCCCCATCACAGGGCAAGGTGACCGTAGGCTGCGGAGGGACTGGGCTGGGCAGAGCCCTCGGAAGGCTGACTCCTCCAGTTCCCACTGTTCCCAGGACCCAGGCTGCTCCACCAGGGTAAGTGTCCAGCTACCCCATGAACGCTTGCCAAGAGGCTGTCTACAGCAGGCTCTTGGGGAACTCAAGGACTCCTAGCTTCCTCCCTGTGTCCTTGGAGGTTGTGTCCTCATTGTGCTCTCTAAGGAACAAGTTTCCTCTCGAAGGGCAGACAATAGAATTCTTCCGAGAGAGCCTTCTCAGGCAGGAGACGTCCTAAGGCAGCCTTCATTCAGCCTTGGGGGTGAGGGAGTGGAGGGTGGGCTTTCCTTCCTGGAAGTCCAGCTTATTAATGAATTGCCTCCCCACCCTCCTCCCAACCCTGCTGGCGGCCCTGCCCTTCCAGCCCCCTTCCTCTGCTAATGCAGCAGCCCTTTTAGTCAGGATGGGCGTAAGCAAATTTCTCCATTAAATTCCAGACTCCTTACTTGATGCAACTGTTTTTCCACCAGGCTTCCCAAGCTTGTCAGAGCAAGGAAGGCTCTGAGTCTGCAAGACATGCCATTCAAATAAACACCCAGTCAACAAGCAAGCACCATGTTAAAAGGGAATCAGGAGGGTGGTTGACAAGGAGAGGTCTTGGGAAAATGAGGGCTGTTTGGACTGGTCCCCTGCCAGTCTTTTGAACACCTGTCTCCTTCCTACCTGCCTTCTATCTCTGTGGATATAAGCACACATATGTATGCATGTACACACACACACGACTCCAGCCATCCTCATTCCCTGTGCATGTGTACATGCTCAGTCACTCGATCGTGTCCAACTCTTTGCAACCCCATGAACTGTAGCCCGCCAGGCTCCTCTGTCCATGGAATTCTCTAGGCAAGAATACTGGAGTGAGTTGCCATTCCCTTCTCCATGGGATCTTCCCTGACTCAGGGATTGAACCCACATCTTCTGTGTCTCCTGCCTTGGCAGGTGGAACCTTTACCACTGAGCCACCTGGGAAGCCCCTTATTCCCTATACTCATCCCCATTACTGACCTCTACCACCAACTTTCCTGACCCCTCACATCCCCGCTAATTCTTACAGCACCATGCGCCTCAATACCACAGGATACCGTGAGAATGAACTGGTGAGGACACCAGCTTTAAATCCTACAGACAGGGGCTGTATTGTAACCCTAGTACCTGTCTGGTGTCTGTACCATACATAAACCTTCCTCAACTTCAGTTTCCTTACATGCAACCTGGAGATAAAGAAAATGAAAGGACTAAAGGATACAAAGTGTGAAAATAACCAAGAACTCAGAGTATAATCCCAGATGATTTCCTCTCCTCTACCTCCCTTAACAAATTAAACTCAATTGCGTTCAAACACACAGCACCAGACTGTCCCTTCCAGGTCACAGAGAAGCATTATGATGGGACAGACAAAGGCTGAGAGACAGATTCTGTCTCACAGAATAGAGGCCCCCAACCCCCAAGTCATGGACCAGTACTGCCTGTTGGAACCAGGCCACGCAGCAGGAGGTAATCAGTGGGTAAGTCTAAAACCATCCCACCCACTCCCCCACCCCCAGTCCATGGAAAAATTGTCTTCCATGAAGCCAATCCCTGGTGCCAAAAGGGCTGGAGACCACTGTCATAGAAGATAAATTATTTTTGCAAAGAACAGAAACCCCAACTCAAAATGGCTTGAGGGAGGGGAAAAAAAGAGTTTATTGCTATGGCAAAACAGATAAATACTCCCAAGATCCATTCTCCCATCCTTCCCTTTAGTAATAAGACTCCCTGCCTCTGTGATCCAAAGGTTTTGACCAACTGTCCCACACATTCCAGAGACCTCTTCACCTGGCCTTCCTTGCATCTAGATGTGGCTGTATAGTGGAATGTAAATGAAGGAGGTAAGTATGTTCTCAGGTCATTTTCTTAAAAAAGATATTGCTCTCCATATCTTTGTTTGCTCTTCTCCTAGGTTGAGAAAAGAGTCCACTGAAGCAATCACTTGGGACCTACAGATGAAAGCCACATGTTGAGAATGGCAGATCTACTCTGGCAGCCTAGACCACTTGCCTCTGGGCTGTTATGTGAAAGAGACCTTAATTTGTATATTACTTAAGTCCTGTTGCTGAGGAGTCTGTGTAATAGCAATCTGGCTGCCAGCTTATTAACAATTTCAGGTGAGACTTGATTCAGTGATTTCCAACAATGTCACTGAGGACCAGTCTCTTTCATTGTCTCTGCTCTGTTTCCAATTGTGTTTATCTTGTTTTCAGACTCTGTGTGATCCCCTCCCATAACTGGCCACTACTCCCCCAACCCTAAGACAGCTCCAGGGTCTTCCCGGATACTAACAGAAATTTCTGCAGCCCATGTGTGCTTAGTCGCTCATCGTGTCCAGCTCTTTGTGACCCCATGGACTGTAGCCCTCCAAGCTCCTTTGTCCATAAGGATTCTCTACACAAGAATATTGGGATCTTCACAACTCAGGGATCAAACCCAGGTCTCCCGCATCACAGATGGATTCTTTACCATCTGAGCCACCAGGGAAGTCCATTCAGCCCTCAAATCCTCACACAACACACAGGAGAAGAGGGATATTTTCTTCCCTTGTCATCACAAAATGGCAGGAGGAAGGCTAAAGGACAGAAAGATAAGCCAGCAAACTTAAATGGCCTACAGTTATTCATTTTCTCCTTTGAAATCTTGCTTAACTGTTTAGCTAGAGCCATTAGCTTAGGACTTACACCAAGTAAAATAGACTTTAGAATCCAGCTCTAATATTCAGACTGTGCTTCTTCAGAGACCTTGTGGGTTTCTATTGTGGGAGGCAAGCACCTATTTCGAACAATGTCCAAGACACACAAGAGAGGAAACTAATTCCCCAAAATGAAATTAAGTGCTGTAAGGAAGTGGAAATCAATTCTGGGAAGCTAAACAATGGTAAATGTCCATTCCATCACCTATATACTGATATCATCCAAACTTGTAATTCTAGCCCAACTTCTCTCCTGTGACTCAGACAGGGCCAGGACTAGAGTGAGGCAGGAAAGGAGTCCAGGGTGAAAATTTAAGGAAATACTCATTCTCAAGTTCACCCCTCACTTGTTGAACCCTGAGAGTGACTGCCTCCTTAAATTTTGCTCCCTAACCCTAGCCTGGACCCTTGACCTTCCAATCTGTGTTCAGTTCAGTTCAGTCGCTCAGTCGTATCTGATTCTTTGCAACCCCATGAATCACAGCACGCCAGGCCTCCCTGTCCATCACCAACTCCTGGAGTTCTCTCAGACTCACAGCCATCGAGTCAGTGATGCCATCCAGCCATCTCATCCTCTGTCGTCCCCTTCTCCTCCTGCCCCCAATCCCTCCCAGCATCAGAATCTTTTCCAGCCTGTGTACCGGTCATTGATCTACCAGGATATTTCTTTGGCTTCCTGCCTTCCAGTATGATTAACATAGATTCTATCACCTACCCCTCCCCAACCTTGTCCTCCTACACTCCCTGTTTTACTACCTCCTGCCACCAATATCTGGTTACTCAAGACAGAATCCTGGAAACACTCCTTGGTGTCACCCTCTCTTCACCTCCCTCCAGACAATCACCAAGTCCTAATCATTCAACTTTGTACAGTCAGCCCTCCACATCCACAGATGCAAAACCCATAGATACAGAAGACCAGCTGTACTCATTGTACTATTCCATTTTATATAAGGGACTTGGAAATCTGCAGATTTCTGTGTCCAAGGGGCTCCTGGAGCCAGTCCCCCACAGATACCAGAGATTACTGTACATATCTCCATAATCCATCCACTTCACCAAGCCTACCATCCCTGTGTCACTAAACTCAGCTACCATCATCTTTCCACTGGAAATCTGCAACAGCCCCATACCTGGTCTTCCATTTCTGATCTTGCTTTCCTCTAGTCATTTTTTCTTATCATAACCAGAATGGTCTTTCCCAGTTTGGCTTACAAAATAACCTCCCACAATCCAACCGCATCAACTTCTCCAGCCTTGGTTATTACAACTACAGCTATACCGTCTTCTCTTGGTTCCTCAGTTCCTCCATGCTTCCAGGAATTTATGTGCTTTTCCTCCTCCAATCCACCTCCCCCATAATGTACTTATTCTTAGAGTATTAGCTTAAATTTTAATTCCTCCCAAGGCCTTCCTGACCCATAAACTAGGTGAGCTCCCTCTCTATGCTCCCAAAATACCTAGTTCTACATTTACTTAGAACTATTTCCTGCCAGTGAGGAGACGAGGATTCAATCCCTGGGTTGGGAAGATTCCCTGGAGAAGGGAATGACAACCCACCCCAGGATTCTTGCTTGGATAATTCCAAGGACAGAGCAGCCTGGTGGGATACAGTTCACAGGGTCACAAAAAGTCAGACATGACTGAGCGACTAGCAACAAATTCTCTTCTAGGTAGGGGAGATAGGTATAATCCAATAAAACAAATGCTATAAAGTATAAAGTAGCTGAAAAGGCAGAATGAGAACAAACAAAGGAGCCCTTACGTTTGAGGAATCAAGGATACTTCACAGAAGAAATTTCTCTTAAATAGAACTTTCTTGAAGACCCACAGTCAAAAGAGAAAATTCCCAACAAGGTACATAGCGGAAAGGAAAATGTGGCATATGACAGAACGTGGCATGTTATGGGACATGTAGCAGTTCTGTATCACAGGAGGGCTAAGATAGGGTGTATGAGGGGTAGAAACTGAGAGAGCGGCAGAGGCTCCAGGAACCCCCACCAAGGACAGAGCCATGTTTGAAGCTCCTACAGAGAAGAGCTGCCTGGGTTTTCCTGCGGATAGCCACTCAGAGAGGGACACAGAAGGTTCACCATCCATCTACACATGTGGTTTCCCTGCTCCTGTTTATTTACACTCTGCGTGGCTGGAGCGAATCAAGGCATAATTCATGACCCACCCCTTCAGCACCCTGCAGAGAGAGGGAAACAGAGGAACATCCCTGTCAAGTGCCAGATGTTTGGCAGGGCCCTAAGGGCTGCTGATGGCTTTGGAGGTGAAACAGGAAACTCTTCTGGGGCAGGAAGCCTGAAAGTGCAGAAGTTTGCTGAATGAAAGGCAAGTGGCTTCAGAAAATTAGGGACTGATGAGATGGTGTCCAGTCAGACAAATCTGGGTTCCAGACTCAGCATGGTTCCTTCCTGGCTGAGTGGCCTCTGACAAATCACTTCCTCAACCCAAGCCTCAGTTTCTTCTGCTCATGTCCCTTCTAGAGCTCTGAGGTTCAAGGACGCCACGAGGCAGTACGTGAACTTCACTTTGTAGGTTGGAAAGGATTTTGTTACCCCACTGCTCCTTTTCACTTTGAATGAGTAGACCACCAGATGAGATGTCTTTGAACCAGAAGGAGTTTAACGAAAAAAAGTTCAGAGGCCTACCCACCTGACTTTAGAGTTGAACAAAGACTTTTAAACACAGGACATACAGAATGCTAGATTAACGGGGGCTAGGGTTGCGGGAGATTCATACATGTATTTAGAAATGCTGGTGGGCTAACTTTCACTTTCACTCGGTTACTTTAGTTCCAAACTGGTAGCTAAGTAAGTGCTCATAAATTTTTGCTGAAGTGTTTTCCAGTCTCCTGTTCCCTCTGCATCCTACTCCAGCCACGTTGAATAAACCACTCTGTATTCTCCTAAAATGTTCTCATCTTCTGTGTTTTTTGTCTTTGTTCATGTTGTTCATTCATTCAACAAACACTACTGAATAGGAGCCTCTCTGGCCAGGGTTCTGAACAGTGAAAAAAAAGACAAGACGTGGCCCCTATTTTCATAGACATGTAGTCTAACATGAACTAGATTAACCAGACAGACACAAACGAAAACGTGGTTCACAAAATAGAAACGTCAGAAGCTGTACATGCCCTTCTGGGGCAGAGGATTGTTTATGAGAGCCATAGAAGAAGAAACTGATTTAGTCATGGAGGACAGGGAAGGCTTCTGGGACTCAGTAATGCCTTATGCCCTTCCTTTTAAGGAGAACATTCCATTCAGCTTTTCAAGGTAGTTCAGATATCTCTGTGAAGTCATCTGCGTCTCACCAAGCAAGACGTTCTTTCCTTCGGGATCTGTAGGGTTTTTGTTAAGGACACGAACAGAGCTCTGGGGCCACTATGTGAGTATCTTGCGTATGCATACGTACTCAGTCGTGTCTGATTCTCTGCAACCCTATGGACCGCCAGGCTCCTCTTTTCCATGGGATTTCTCAGGCAAGAATACTGGAATGGGTTGCCTCCAGAGGATCTTCCTGACCCAGGGATCAAACCCACATCTCTTACTTCTCCTGCAATAACAAGCAGATTCTTTACCACTCATTGTACCCCCTCACAAACTGATAGCACAAGGCCTGTTCTATTCAGATGCTAAGTCATGTCTGACTGTGACCCCATGGGCTGCAGCAGATCAGAGCTTTCCTGTCCTCCCAGAGTTTGCTCAAACTCATGTTCACTGAGTCAGTGATGCCATCCAACCTTCTTATCCTCTGTCATCCCCTTCTCCTCTTCCCCTCAATCTTTCCCAATATCACGGTCTTTTCCAGTGAGTCAGCATTTTGCATCAAGTGACCAAAGTATTGGAGCTTCAGTTTCAGCATCAGTCCTTCCAGTGAATATTTAAGGTTGATTTTCTTTAGGATTGATGTGTCTGATCTCCTTGTTGTCTAAGGGACTCTCGAGAGTCTTCCCCAACACCACAGCTCAAAAGCATCAATTCTTTGGCTCTCAGCTTTCTTTATAATCCAACTCTCATGTCTGTACACAACTACTGGAAAAACCATACCTTTGACTATACAAACTTTTGTCAGCAAAGCGATATCTCTTTTTTTTTTTTTTAATATACTGTCTAGGCTTGTCTTAGTTTTTCTTTCAAAGAGCAAATGTCTTTTAATTTCATGGCTGCAGTCACTATCCACGGGAGCTGTAGAGCCCAAGAAAGTAAAATCTGCCACTGTTTCCACTTTTTCACCATCTATTTGCCATGAAGTAATGGGGAGAAAGTTGAGCACTGAAGAATTGATGCTTTTGAACTGTGATGTTGGAGAAGACTCTTGAGAGTCCCTTGGACTGCAAGGAGATCCAACCAGTCCATTCTGAAGGAGATCAGCCCTGGGTGTTCTTTGGAAGGAATGATGCTAAAACTGAAACTCCAATACTTTGGCCACATCATTCGAAGAGTTGACTCATTGGAAAAGACTCTGATGCTGGGAGGGATTGAGGGCAGGAGGAGAAGGGAACGACCGAGGATGAGATGGCTGGATGGCGTCACGGACTCGATGGACGTGAGTCTGAGTGAACTCCGGGAGATGGTGATGGATAGGGAGGCCTGGCGTGCTGCGATTCATAGGGTCACAAAGAGTCGGACACGACTGAGTGACCAAACTGAACTGAATGGGACCCGATGCCACGATCTTTTTTTTTTTTTTTTTTAATGTTGAGATTTAAGCCAGCTTTTTCACTCTCCTCTTTCACTTTCATCAAGAGGCTCTTAGTTCGTCTTCACTTTCTGCCATTAAAGCATCATCTGCATAGCAGAGGTTGTTGATATTTCTTCCAATGATCTTGATTCAAACTTGTAATTCACCCAGCCTGGCATTTTGCATGATGTACTCTGCATATAAGTTAAATAAACAGGGTGACAATATACAGTCTTGTCGTGCTCCCTTCCCAATTTGGAACCATCCATTGTTCCATGTCTGGTTGGTTCTAACTGTTGTTTCTTGACCTGCATACAGGTTTCTCGGGAAACAGGTAAGGGGGTCTGATATTCCCATCTTTATAAGAATTTTCCAGTTTGTTGTGATTCACACAGTCAAAGGGTTCAGTGTAATCAATGAAGCAGAAGTAATATAGGCCTACATTACCCATTTCTGCAGCACTAGTGCTGTGCCAGATACAAATGGCATGAAACTGGAGTTAGTTGAAAATGTAGATTGGCTGCAAATTCAAGGTATTTTTTTAAGAGAGTAACTCATTTTACAATTAGCAATCTAAATAATGTTCTGATTCAGGCTAGTTTTTCTTAATAAAACAAATTATTTTCTAATAAGTTTCCCTGGATATATTATATAATTAGTAAAAATAAGCCATGTATGAAAACTCTAGACTTGCCATTCAAGTAACGGATCATAAAATTCCTTCACTGGATTTTAAAGACATTCATCTGTAATTTCTCCATAAGCCCAAAGTCTGGCTGTCAAAGTGACTGAAGTTGTGGGGTTTCTTATTTCAAATACGATTTTTTATGATGTGGTAGACCTATGTGGGCAGGAGCACTTAGGAAAAGGCAGGTGGGTTTCTGGGCTTTGAAATAGAAATAAAAAGAAGTTGGTGAAAGTCCATTTCTCAGAAGTAAACACGTCTGTCACCTTTCCTCCTTATATGGTAGACTTGTTACAAAACGGGGCCCAGAATTATTTGGTTTCCTATCCCTGGGCAGGAAAGCACCTTATACTTGGCCCATTCAATTAAGGGCTTTATACTTGGCCCACTCAAGTTTTTGCTCCCATCAAAACCCTAAATAGCCTTCAACCCCCATCTCAAACATATCCTTGTTTATTTTACCAATGGTTGGATGGTTGGAATTTGCCCAAGGTCACAAAACACACTAAACACACTAAGTGGCAAACTAAAAGAACAGGCCTGTAGCCATCCTGGCCTGTATTCCTTTATCCACGCCAGGGTTGCTCAAAGAGCATGATGTCCCGGGTATTTGGGAAACCTAATCTGTCTCCCTCTCCCCCTTTCTAGAGAAGTCTTAATCCCTATTAACACACACACACACAAAAGCTATAGTAAATCCTGTAGCTTAGCTGCAATTTAGAAACCATTACTTTTACTTTATTTAATGCAGCATTTTCCAACTCATTTGAACCCTCTTCCCCACCACATCCATTAACTTCTCCAAGAATTATTTTTCCAGAAAATACAATTTGGCAAACACTGCTCACTGTCATGATTACTCTCCACTCACTTTCTCCCCATTTTTTTGATGAAGGAGTTAAAGACTGTTATCACATAGGTGAAATGTTAAGTTATTTGGATAATCACCTTTCTTCATGCTATGAGACAACTATTTTATATTTGAATAGGAGTCAAATCCAAAACCAAAAGGGAAAGGAATGAAAAGGCAATTTATGAAGGTAGAGGCAAATTGTTATTTAATACATGGGAAGGTGTTATGTCTCACTAAGTATTCAAAGCAACATGAAAAAGTAAAGGATGGTTTTTATAAACAAAATCTCTGCTCCCCCTTCTCTTTCTCTAGAGCAAAAACCAAATTCTTCTCACCTTCTCAGGCACAGAAGTTTGCCTATTCTTTTCTTGCTGAAGTTCCTAACAGTACCATTATTCTCAAATAGTTATTCAAAGTATTACTACCAACTCCTGTTTAGATGTGATCTTTGGAACAGCCTAAGAATATCTGTCACCCACAAACTCATCAACAGCAGTATTGTGGATAAGATTTTTGCATCTTTATTTTGTCCATATATTTTTATGTCCTTGAGCTCATTCTATATATTTCATACTCTGTTTTTCTACTTAGCATGATATTAAAAGTATGTTCCCATGGTTTTACATTTTTAGACACTTTAACAATCACATACTAGTCTAGTACAAAGATCTACCATAATTTATTTACCAACCTTCTTTTTCCTGAGCATGTAGATTGTTTCCAGCTCTCAATTATTATGAATAATGCAGTAAAACTTTGTATTCTTTCCTTCAGCTAAAATCCTAGATAAAGAATTTCTGGGCCAAAACACATGAACTCATATTCCATATGGGTATATTGTTATCCAGACCCTTCATGTATCTGAAGACAGTGACCCTACTCCTAAGTTTTTTCTCTGAGTTAAACACTCTCAGGTCCTTCTGTCCCTCTTCATCCAGTTCAGTTTCCAGTGCTGCCACCATTCTTGTCCTTTTTCTCTAGATCAAAGCCCACACTTCTAAGCCGGTTGCAAGGCTCCTCCACTCTGACCCTCTTCATCTGCTGCATCTCACCGCATTTCCCAGGCACCCTCCCCTCCAATCAACCATGGCTCCCTTTGTACGCCCTGCTCTTTCTTTCTGCCATCATTTGTTTATTTCATTCCTTCAGTCCAGATGCCTTTCACACTCTTGATGCCTGGGAAACTCAAGTTCCTTTTTCAAGACAGGACTCTTATGCTACTTCTCTGAAGCCTTCTCGGTTCCCTTTTCCCTGCCCTGGGGAGAACTAGTTGCTCTGTCCATCCTTCTGCTATGCTTCTCAGAACAGTAGCAGCTAGAGTCCCACCACAAAACAAATGACTCACTCAGTTTTAGGTAATTCAAGAAGGAATTAATAAAGGAATTATTTAGGAAGATGTGGGCAGGATGTGAAGAAAGTATAGGGACTAACACATACCCATGGGTCAACAGGTTTTAACATCCCTTCACCTGAAGTAGTGAGGACAAGGAGAGGTTACTGGATCTTGCAGGAAAGGGTCATGTTGAGAATATCTGTGACTTCCATCAAGGGACAAATCAGTTCAAAGTAGCCCCAAAGAGAGGGATGTAGGAGAATAAATCCCTTGCTTGACTCCACTCCCCTCTTTCCTTTCCATCTCTTGCCTGGGCTTCCATTAGGAAAAAAATAACTAGACTCAGAGGTCTAGGAAACCACGAATATAGTCACTGATATAGGTGAGCCTCTTGAGACAAAGAGCATGGTGGAGAAGGATGGGGAATAGATCTAAGAGGCAAAGGAAAGAGCCCCATGTCACCATATGAAAGTTCATTGTCCTTTATCACCATTCACTGTCAGAAGGCATGCTTTCCCTTTTTAGACTAATTTAACTCCAAATCATCTCCTACCCTGTTGTAGGGCCAACGTGCTCCCCTACTCAGCACTTGCCAGTGCCCCACTGTGCCCCTGTCCCATTGCCTGCAGAGCCAACTATAAATGCATCAGCATGACTAATGTCCCTGGTGACAGGGCACTGGCCTTTCTCACTTCCTCAGGGCCACCTCTCCCTTCCTACTTCACAATCCACCATGTAGATTGTGAGTATGTCACTTACCAAACACAGCATCCTTTCTAAAGAGTCTGTCCTCTGGCTCTGAACACGCTCTCCCCCCTGGAAATCTCCTCCTCATTCTCTAACACAAACTCAAGGGCTATTTACCCAGTGAAACTCCTTGCCTCCCCAGCACACTCTGAGAGTCTCCAAAGACTACTTGAACAGTTTACATTTTATAGCACTTTATATTATAGATGTTTATCACCATGTCTCCCCAAATAAACTACCACCTCCCTAAGGCAGGGACTGTGTCCTACCCATCTATTTTCCTGGTACCTAACAGAGTCTCTGGCACACTGTAGACATTCAACATTAAATGAATGAATGAATCATTGCATCAGATAAAGATACTTGCAGTTAATGTAGATTTCTCATTTGCTGGGGGTATTTAGTGTTTCGTTTTGTTTGTTTGTTTGTTTTTAATGTATGCTTGCTGTTTATGCACCTCTGGGGCTGCCTTGGTGGCCCAGATGGTAAAGAATCTGCCTGCAGTGCGGGAAACCCAGCTTTGGTCTCTGGGTTGGGAAGATCCCCTAGAGGAGGGCATGGAATCCCATGCACAGAGAGGAGGTTGGTAGGCTATAGTCCATAGCATCGCAAAGAGTCAGACACAACCGAAGCGACTTAGCTCAGCACAACACACACAGGGTGTGTGTGCGACAGAAGCTCATGTCCTGGACATTTCTTATTATCAGCTGGCACTGGCTCCCCTTGGTAAAACCTCTATGTAAAGGTAGGCATCCTTTTGAGGGCAAGTAGGAGACAATCCATATAAGGCCTATCCATTATACATCCATTTGACAGATGGACCCTGTTAACAGGTAACTTGCCAACAAGCCCTTAGGAGTTCTTGTGTCTGCTTCCTAAATCCATTTTGGAGCAGAAATCCATTTTATTAGCTGAAGACAGAATAGACCAATTCCAAATATTTGGAAAAGCTTAATCTTGCAAATTAGTCAGCTGTCCTCTGGCCACATGGTGGCCACTTGTGTGGGAGGAAAGCATACCCATCTCAGGACAGACCTTTCTCTGTTTCTTGAGAAAACACAATAAAACACCCTTCTCCTTTCATCCACATCTGGCGGCTGCAAAAACAGTGACCCGTGGAATTCACATTTTCATACTTGACTATGGTAGGCCAGCGTGCAGAGGTTATTCTTGCTGTGTTTATGAAAGAGCGAAGCCTGTCAGGATAAGAAGGCTTCTGATGGAGTGCTTATTGAGAAAACATGCAGAGATTTCTGTTTCCCCAAATTAGAGAAGGAGTTTATGATAAGAACCCTTTTCATTGATTTTTCCTCCTCAACTGTTTTCCTGCTGTCCTGCTGTATAATTACAAGCCCCAAGGTCTAGCCTCATGAAGGAAGTTGGAGATAAAGTTCCCCAATGTAGAGTAGTTCAGGGCGTCTTAACTCTCAAAATTGCACAAAGCTTCAAAGAAATCATATTGTAGCCATAATAGGGTTGCCACGCTAAGTGAACTGTTGGTTGGCATTTTATGCATGCTGGTGGTCTGATTATCTTCCATGGGTAAGTGGGAATGCCATTGGGAGAAGAGAAACACACCTTCTGTGTGTACCAGAATGGAGGCAAGTACATCAGATCGTGAATAGTGGCCATCAATACAAATAGAGCTCAGCAAAAAAGAAAAAAAAAAAAGATATACAGACAGATAGATATGAGGACAAAGAATTCAGAGATCGGGTGCAGTGCTGGTTCAATATTCAAGTGGGCATGGGGTGTATGAGGGCAATTCCTAAGCAAACTAGCAGGCAGCTTGATCAGTTTTATCTGTTGCCATGTTTACAAGCCTGAATCTGCTGAGAGCGTTGAGGGAACAATCAAAGCAGACATTGATGAGATACGATATTCAGCAGTACTTTTTGCCCTGGTTAATATACAATTGGAAGAAATTAATTTGTAGAGTTATTGACTAGTTCCTTCAACAAACTTTAATTTCTAACAGCTACTGTTCAGGGCCCTGAATTTGCAAAGGATGGAAATCATTCTCTGTGCACTTGAAAGGCTTGTGGATGGAGGAGAACTACTGGTCTCCTGATCGCCAGGCTGACACCCTATTATCTATTCCTCCCTAGAGCTGGAGGTTTCTAAACCAGAAAGCAGGCCAGATTAAACCCTGTAATGGCTCCTGTTTATAAAGAGAAGGTAAGTCTCAGCGTTTTAGCATGGCACATGGACCCTTCCTACCTCTCCAGCCTGATCACCATAACTCCATCCCAACCCAAACCAGATCTGACTCCAGGCCTTTGCTCAGGACTTCCCCTATGCCCACACTGACATTTCTCCTTCTGTGCCTGGCCAGCTCCTTCTTAGCCTTCAGGTCTTCACTGAGATGTCAGGGTCTTTAAGAAACCATCTCCTATCCCAACACCAGATCAGTGATTCTCCTCATATTCTGCCCTTATAGCCCACGTGCATCTCTGTCCCTATAAGCATCGTGTACTGCTCTGCCCTACCTGCCCGCTAGTCTTGCTTGACTCGTTAGATTGAAAACTTCTTGAGAATATACTTTTACCCTCTTCCCCTTCATTTCCCATACACAGTACAAGAAATAGAATTTAGAGTCAAAGGTCAAAATAGCTATTTATTAGCCGCCTACTACATTTCACACCCTAGGCCACGCACTTTCAAAAATATCTCATCTAACTTTACAAAACTCATAAGAAAATCACTTTATAATCTCACCTTATAGATGTGAAACTATGACTCAGAGAGGGTCAGACAGCTGCTCGAGATCACACAGCCCTGAAATGGTGGGTGGCATCAGGGTAAAAGAGTATTCTCTCTCTTCCTCTACCCAGCAATGATTTGCAGGGGACTTCCTGTTGCATCTGGGCTATTTGCACTTAGCTGGAACCCTTATATCCGACCTGGGTGGAGAGGAAAGAGCGTAACACGTTGTTAAGAATAAATAAATAAAAGCATTATTTTCTCTCTTCAAGGGGATAATCAAGGCCACTGTTATGTTTTATCCCTAAAGACAAAAAGATGTAGCTTTCTTTGCCTTATTGCTAGGGATTTGGGATCTAGTCAAGGAAACACTAATCTCTTTTGAATGGGCTATTGAGCATAACTTTGGCGAACTCCGGTCGCCAAGTCATGTCTGACTCTTCGTGACCCCCATGGACTGCAGCATGCCAGGCTTCCCTGTCCTTCCGTGTCTCCTGGGGTTTGCTCCAGTACAAGTCCATTGAGTCGGTGTTGCTCTCTAACCAGCTCATCCTCTGTCTCCCCCTTCTATTCCCACCCTCAATCTTTGCCAACATTGAGGTCTTTTCCAATGAGTTGGCTCTTCACATCAGGTGGCCAAAGCATTAGAGCTTCAGCTTCAGCATCATATTAATGGGAGAAAATGTGCAGAATGAAGGCCTCTGTGTGTACAGTTTCCTAGAAATGTGGGAACCGATCTCCAGGCAGAAGACTGGGGAAGGGACCCTGAGCGAGGCTCTGTGTCCCAGCTTCTGGATCCTGCCCCTGAAGACAACGAAGAATGAGTGAAATAGCATTGGCCCAGAGTACAGCGTCCAGTCCCCAGGCCAGGAATCCCTTACCAGGCAGTCTCGGGGGATCAGTGGCCTGCAAACTTTTTCCTACTGTAGCCTTAAAACAATTTTGTAAAAGCTTCGTATCCCCTCACACATTTTAAGTTGACATCTGAAATTTTTCATCAGAACTTTAAACAACATGTTGTAAATATTGAGATTTTAAAATAAAACTGTTACATTACAGTTTTTGCATGTACCCAATTTAGTCTAAATACCATAGTGACTTAAAACTCACCACAATCCATTTGAAAAATGTATAAACATGCTCTCCTTTAACAGTTGGACATTTTACATTGCTCTTTTTTTTCTTTTTGAAGAACTCAAACTCTCGTTTGCTTCTGTTTCACTTCTCCCACAGAATTTTATCCCAATGTATTAGATTTTCATGTTAGAACTGAACCTCCTATCGACCATCTGGTACTTGTGTCAAGTGTGTGTGTGTCGAATTTTTAGCTTAGTTTCCTGAAACGGTAGAGCAATAGGTGCTTAAAAGGGAGTGGAGAATAGCATAGGGAGCTCAGCTCTGTGCTCTGTGAGGACCTAGAGGGCTGGGATGGGGGAGGGGGTGGAGAGGGGCTCAAGGCAGAGGAGACACACGTATCCCTAGAGCTGGTTCACACTGTTGTACAGCAGAAACTAACACAACATTGAAAAGCAATTAACCTCCAATTAAAAATGAATTTAAAAAAATAAAGTGAAACAATATAAGGGCGTGGGGAAGGGAGATTATGAAAGGGGAGGTAGGAGAGAGGGGAGAATCTCTGCCAACAGGAATGCTGAGAAAGAATGAATATGGAAATTGCAGAGTTAGACACTGATTCCTCTAGAACTATCTATGCCTGCACATTTCTTGAAAAGTCTGCAGGCACCTACAAGGGGGTATTAACCTAAGTTTGAAGCCACCAGCCTGAGGTCTGAGTTAAGGCTATGCCTTCCTGAGCCTGGACCCTTTACCACCAGTTGTCAAGATGCGTGACGGTCATGGGCGGGG
>SJYX01015374.1:99901-117734 GCA_006410675.1 Oreotragus oreotragus
AGTCGCTCAGTCATGTCTGACTCTTTGCAACCTCATGGGCTGTAGCCTGCCAGGCTCCTTTGTCCATGGGGATTTCCCAGGCAAGAAAAGCAGACTGGGTTGCCATTTCCTTTTCCAGGGGATCTTCCCAACCCAGGGATTGAACCCAGGTCTCCTGCATTGCAGGCAGATTCTTTACAATCTGAGTCATCAGGAAAGCCCAAGAATACTGGAGTGAGTATCCTATCCCTTTTCCAGGGTATCTTGCCAGCCCAGGAATTGAACCAGGGTCTTCTGTATTGCAGGTAGACTATTTACCAACTGAGATACTAGGGAAGCCTGAGAGTTGTTGTAGTGAATTGTAAATACTCTACTAAAAGGCATATATATCTTAGTTGACTATAGAATTTCACCAAATTCTGAGCACTTTTTTTATCTATCCAAAAAATTGAGCCTAAGCATCTTTAAATTTGCTGGACAATAAACTCAAAATATAATTAACCTTTATTTTACAATAAAAAATAAAATTGTAAATCAAGGATATCTGTAAGATCTACAACAAATAATTAAATCTTCTTTCATCTTTTGTTTCCTCATTTGTAAACTGCTTAACAAAATGACCTAAAGACTGCCTTCCAGAATTGAAATTCTGTGATTAAATGGCTAATTCTAATTTGAAATAGTGCACAGAGTAATACTCAGAGTTATGACATCATTCTTTGGCTGCATGATACTTTGGCTGTTTCCATTCTAAAATAAAAGAATAATGTAAAACAAATGGGTTCTTCTAATGGGGCTGAGAAATCTTATGAAAAAAATTCTTTCTGTAATCACTACATCCAACTGTCACAATACATAATGTATGGGAAAAGTTATTTAGAGATTCTCTTAACTGGTCACTTATTTCCTTTTACAGATGTAAAATATAATTCATAGTAATTATAATTCTATGTAGCACACATTTTTAAACCAACATTGCATACATTTTCTTCACATAAAAATTCTTGGATATTTTTATCCACATTTTACATGTGTATTTAGGAATAAAGGACCAAAATCATCTAGTGTGTTGATAGTGAAATCAAGATTGGAAGCAGATTCCTATGCTCTTCATACTGTAGCACACACCCTTTTATCACGAGCCTTAGTTTGGCCTCATGTGCTACATAGATTTCACTGGCATCATGCAATTAATCCAAATATTATTATGCTGACATTCAATCAGAAAAGTTAAAAGTTTTACAAATATTTTTATTGTTCTTAAGTCTACTATATTGTCACAAGTAAACTATAAATTTATGCTGCATTATCACCCATGGAGCTGAATGGGAAAAATGCCATCAAGTAGTCTCAAATTCTGAAATACCTTGCATTCATCTTGCCATCTTGCTTACCTTTGATAATAGCTGGACTCCCTTCAATCTTAACCTTCCCATCACCCATTTGATTAAAACTGAAAATAAGAATCATGAAGATGGTCAATTCTTACTAAAAGGCATAAGCCCAAATGACATTTCCCATTAACGCTAAGATCATCAAATTAAATCAGGGCCACTGTACCTTTAACTTTTCCATTTTGCCTTACATACACCTGAATCGAATTTAATATTGTAAAAAAAATTATTTTCTTATTAAAAAGATTTATCTTTCACTTAATTATCTGATAAATATTGTTAAATTAAACAAGGAGGCCATTACACGGAGGCAGTTCTAATTAACTTTAATGGCCAAATAAGAAAAATAAAGTCTTAATCCTGTAAATGCCTTCAGGTTAAGAAATCAAAACCTAAGGACAACCAATCAAAGAGCCAATTAAGGTTTTCCAACTAAGACAAACACTTAAGCTATAGCTTAATTGAAGCTTCACATAATTTCATTGCTTTGTCCCCACTTTTTCTCTACAGAAGTCCCTCCCTGAGCTACTATGGGTATAACCTTCCTCACCACTCTTTCAGTGTTGTCCACTTTAAATCAATTTTTGCCCAAATAAACTCTCAAAATTTTCAGTATGCCTCAGTTCACCTTTTAACAGTTTGAACATTCGTATTACAATCATATACTCAGTAGGTACATAGTAAGTCAGGACAATGAGCAGGAGTGGGAGAAAATGGATCTGTGTAACAATTTTTCATATCTACAGTGAATCATCATTCTTATAATTCATCTCTTCACCAACCACATTCCAGTTTCCTGGAACGTTCTCTGTGGCTTTGTGTCTAGGTTCCCCTCATCATAAAATATATAAGTTAGCAAAGTTTAAGTCAGGACAATGAGCAGGAGTGGGAGAAAATGGATCTGTGTAACAATTTTTCATATCTACAGTGAATCATCATTCTTATAATTCATCTCTTCACCAACCACATTCCAGTTTCCTGGAACGTTCTCTGTGGCTTTGTGTCTAGGTTTCCCTCATCATAAAATATATAAGTTAGCAAAGTTTCATTGCTTCTGGATGGTTTTGATTGAGTCCCATGTCTATCTTCAACCTATCACAATAGAAAAATGAAATGCAGTGATTTTGAGGGGTTGGATCTTATGCCTCACTCCTGACCATGCTGGAATCCCACCAGTCTTAAGGACTGAAGACAGAGATTCCAAAAAAAAAAAAAANAAGTTAGCAAAGTTTCATTGCTTCTGGATGGTTTTGATTGAGTCCCATGTCTATCTTCAACCTATCACAATAGAAAAATGAAATGCAGTGATTTTGAGGGGTTGGATCTTATGCCTCACTCCTGACAATGCTGGAATCCCACCAGTCCTAAGGACTGAAGACAGAGATTCCAAAAAAGAAAAGAAAGCCGGAGTGAGCAACAACAAAGGCCCACCACAACCAAAAATAAAATAAATTAAAAAAAAAAAAAGAATCGGTACTGTTGGCAATCATCAAGTTTCTGTTACCATAGCATTTCCTCAGCTTTTCTTTACCTTCTCCCAAATTTTATACAAACATTCTAAACTATCAAAATGTTAAAAAAAAATTACTAATCATCTTGTAATTTCTATTGAAATACCAATCCTAAGACTCATTTTCTAACCATATCTTTCAGAATTCTTCCCTCCCTTAACTGTTTGTCCTTTTATTAGTAAGTTATTTAATTGGACAATGTATGTGTTGTTTATTTAACTTCTGCCAGCTTCCATGAACCATATTTCAAGTTGCTGTTGTTTAGTTCCTAAGTCATGTCCAACGCTTTGCAACCCCATGGACTGCAGCATGCCAGGCTTCCTTGTCCTTCACAATCTCCCAGAGGTTGCTCAAACACATGTTCATTGAGTGGGCGATACTATCCAACCATCTCTAAAACTACATTATCTTATTTCCAGTATTTCTAGTGCCTCTGATACTGGTTCACACGTCTTAATAGGCACTTGCTAAATGAAGACTCCTAAGATGCATCAAGAAATATATCCAGGGAATTTTTTTTAACTAAGCACATCCTATGTGAGACATGGTGGGAAAAAAATCACACCTTAAAATGTGAAAGGAAATTTCGGTCAGTATTAATAAATTTTCAAGAATAAGACCCACTGAAATTAGAACACTTAGATACAGCAGTGTCAAAAGAGGAGAGACTACAGTTCAGGTGACTGTCCCAGGGCTATAGCAGAGTTCTGCCCAACTCCAGCTGATATCACAGTTTCAGAGGTGCTTTGAATGGCAGAGCCTGGGTTTATGTGGTACAAAATATATATACATAATGACCTTGCTCAAAGACATCTCATAAATATGAATTTAACTTCATTAACAGTAGTTCTCCAACTTATTTTTTCATCTTCCAAGGACCCACTTGAGAGATAAACTCATTTACACAGCTTGCATGGATTCATGAGTATAGACAGCGCAACACCAACTGCTTTGAACATTGGTTCTCAACCTAGTATATATGGTTCCCGCACAGACTAGAAGGTGGGTGGTGCTTACTGACATCATAGTAGAGGCAAAGAATGGTGCCAAATATCCTACAATGCACAAGACAGCACTCCACAATAAAGATTTATCCAGCCATAAAGACAAAAATGTCAGTAGTGCACAGGCTGAGAAACTCTGCTTTAGAGATAAAAATTACTTATGGCTTTTGCCTTCCACAGACTTCTATTTCTGGAAAACAGTGGAAATAATTCTAACACATAATGATAATGGATATAGACTCACAGAGTCCTTTAAGCCAATCACCTAATACAAAGATTAGCACAATAAAGGACAGAAAAGGACCTAGCAGAAACAGAAGATATTAAGAGGTGGCAAGAATACAAAGAAGAACTATACAAAAAAAGATCTTCACAACCCACATAATCATGACAGTGTGATCACTCACCTAGAGCCAGACATCCTGGAATTTAAAGTCAAGTGGACCTTAGGAAACATCACTATGAACAAAGCTAATGGAGGTGATGGAATTCCAGTTGAGCTATTTCAAATCCTNCTGGCTTGGAGAATTTTGAGCATTACTTTACTAGCGTGTGAGATGAGTGCAATTGTGCGGTAGTTTGAGCATTCTTTGGCATTGCCTTTCTTTGGAATTGGAATGAAAACTGACCTTTTCCAGTCCTGTGGCCACTGCTGAGTTTTCCAAATTTGCTGGCATATTGAGTGCAGCACTTTCACAGCATCATCTTCCAGGATTTGAAACAGCTCCACTGGAATTCCATCACCTCCACTAGCTTTGTTCTTAGTGATGCTTTCTAAGGCCCACTTGACTTCACATTCCAAGATGTCTGGCTCTAGATTAGTGATCACATCCTCATGATTATCTGGGTCGTGAAGATCTTTTCTGTACAGTTCTTCTGTGTATTCTTGCCATCTCTTCTTAATATCTTCTGCTTCTGTTAGGTCCATACCATTTCTATCCTTTATCGAGCCCATCTTTGCATGAAATGTTCCCTTGGTATCTCCAATTCTCTTGAAGAGATCTCTAGTCTTTTCCATTCTGTTGTTTTCCTCTATCTCTTCTCTATCCATGGAATATTCCAGACAAGAATACTGTAGTGGTTGCCATTTTCTGCTCCAGGGAATCTCCCCAACCCAGGGATCGAACCTACGTCTTCTGTGTCTCTGACATTGGCAGGCAGATTCTTTATACCACTAGCACCACCTGGGAATCCTAAATCTCTCACTGCTCTTCCTAGCATATTGTGGGACTGAGCAAGTCGCTTAAACTTTTTGAGGGTCCTTTTCCTCATGGACTCTAGCCCTCCAGGCTCCTGTGTCCACAGAATTTTCCAGGCAAGAATACAGGAGAGGGTGGCCATTTCCTACTCCATGGGATCTTCCTGATCCAGGGATAGAATACACGTCTCTTGTGTCTCACCTGTTGGAAGATGGATTCTTTACCACTAGCGCCACCTGGGAAACCTGCCAAAGAGTCATAGGTCATACCACAGGGCTAAGCGTACAGTTGACGTAATTACATTTGTGCTTTAGAAATATCAGTCTCTAATGCCTCTCCTCTCCCAAAACTAGGCCTTCATCACCCTCCCTAGGGTGTGGGAAGTTAGAATAAAAAATAGTAAATTCAGACCACAGAATATAGAACAGGAAGGGCCTTTAATGTCAGCTGCCCCAGTCCACTTTTAACTCAGTTGAGGAAAACGAGGTGAAGGGGGAGGACTGGAGGAGGAACCAAAGCAAGTTCAAGTGATGTTCCCAACTGGGGCTCTCACCTAAGTTCTACCGCAGTGTTCTTCACCCTAATCCCTGCAGGGTTGCCTCCTGAGCCCTTGGAGAAAGAGTTAAAAGTATAACCCAACCAGAACAAAAATGTTTACAAGAAGCCCACAGGCACACATATCCAGAGTCTGACCTTCTCCTGTGCTCTCAGATTTCTCTGGAAATAACAGTCACCTTATCTTTGGCAGTTCCCGGTAGAGTTATCACTGGCCTTTTCCTGGGAACAAAGGCACAAAGGGACATTGACTTCTGACTGTCAGAATAAGGAAAACATTTGAAGTGGGGCTGGAGGCAGGGGGATTGCAAGCCTTCAGTTCTTCCTTTGATGTTTTAAAGCGCTGTTTAAACCCACTGCAAACTCATCTGCAGCTTCCTTTCCCCTCCTTTCCTTTCCCCTCCTCAAAGAGTCGGACACAACTGAGGGAATGAACTGAAATGAGGGACACAGAGATCAATAAGACACTGATTCTGCCCTCAAGAAGCACAGAGGAATTTTCTTGACCTTGTTTAATAGTGAATGAAAAGAGGCACAGAAAATTCATTGACTTGCCAAGGTCATCACTTGGTATGTGACAGGATCAAGGCTCAAACCCAAACCCAAATCTTCTCCCTCTAATTCCTGTGTTCTTTATACCATGTTATCAAATAATGCTATTTAATCTACTGTCCTCCAGCATGATCATATCTTTGATCTTAACCTTTACTATCACCTTTTCCTATGATTCCTACCACCAGATACAGCTTGGGTTTCAAGTACAGGGGATAAGGAGCACGAAGGCGTTAAAAATTTATATATATATATATATATATATATACATATACATATACATATATTTATATATTTGTTTATTGAAAGAAAGAAAGTGAAAGTCACATTCTACTCTTTCCAACCCCATGAACTGCAGCCCTCCAGGTTCTTCTGTCCATGGAATTCTCCAGGCCAGAATACTGGAGCAGGTAGCTATTCCCTTCTCCAAAGGATTTTCCCCATCCAGGAATCAAACTCGGATCTTCCGCATTGTAGGCAGATTCTTTACCAGCTGAGCTAATAGGGAAAACCATTTATTTATTAGGTTGGCCAAAAAGTTCATCTGGGTTTTTCTGTTAAATATTATGGAAAAAAAACACAAACAAACTTTGCCCAACCTAACATATATATATAATTATAATTATAATATAACATATATATATAATATATATATAGAGAGAGAGACCAACAGATAGACAGATACAGAGACAGAGCCAAAGAGAGAGACAGAGAGAAAACTTGTCATTTATCAGGCACCAAATTAGAGACACTTTTACTAGACTTTCATGTCTCAATTACAATGAGCATTAATGCTCTTGTTATTATGGCCAGAACTAAGTCTTACGAAACAGTGTACATTTTCCAAATAGCTGGTGGATCTGGGATTCAGTCCACCCTCCAAGTTGCAGCTCCTAATCTTAACTGTTGCATAAACTACGTTCAAAAAATATCAGGGCAGTATTGGAGTTATTTTTTTTCCTGGTTCTGTGGGCCTGATGTCCAGAGTTTCATAGGGATTTCATATTTGCTGTGTTCAGTCATTTTTTCTGTGTTGCTTGAACAGTTTCTATGTCCTGGACACTGTTGGGGGCCAGGGTTCAGAGATATGTACAATGCTGTCCTGGCCCTCAGAGAGAACTATACAAAGATACATAGTGGTAGAAGATGAGAAGAGAAAAACGCATTCATCATAAGTTCTGAAGCTGAGTTGGTTAGGATGGTGTCATACTCACTTACTTGTGACATAAGAGAAAAGACAATTTGGGGAATGACATAAAACGCACTTAATAAGTAAACAGATGAAAGGTATGAAATCTGGATGACCACTTGGACAGGCCAGCATCTGGAGGGTAGTCTCTGCTCTACTAACCACACGTGCTCTTTTTCCTCTACATATCTCAGTCCACAACACGTATTGAGGACCTACTGTGTGCTTGGCACAAGCTTTACCACCATAAATCTGATTGCATCAAAAACTTAGCATAAAGTAAGAATCCAAACAAGCCAACACAAAGAGTACATTCCAATGAGTCAAATATGCAAATCAGAGCAGTACTCATGTGGGACGCATGGGCTGCGATTGAAAAGAGACGATTTTATATGTCTCTCACTGTCCTTCTGTCCTCTCAGTGGGGGTGGTCCTTCCTATATTCCTGGATGAAAGTTGAGGTAGGCCCTCTGAGTTCTTTATTTAGTCTTAGATAATCGTCAGTGTGGTAGTCATTTAAAATGCTTAAGTATAGTCTCAGTTCAGTAGAGTCAATGTAGAAGTCTCCAAGTTCATTTAAGATGAGTAATTATTCCTCCTCCATCTCTGGCTTATTGCAGCCCAGGGGAGGATTACAGACAATGTCTTCTTCATTTAATGCCCCAGCTCTTCCTCTCACAACTTGCTAACTCTGGTCTGTGAGCACATTCTCGAGTTGGATTGGTAGAGGGACAAAGAGAGAAGATAAAATAGTAATGGACAGAGTGGGAGAACTTTTACTTCACACGAATTGTCACCAACTAGCACTGGCTATCTGGTCCTGGTGCCTGATAAAAGATGATTAGCTTGAAAAGATACATGCACCCTAATGTCCGCAGTCAATATTTTATACAACATTATAAGCTTTAAAAATTGTAAGCACTGCATTTGTAACATACATAGTGTTGTACATCAACTATACTTCAATTTTTTTAAAAGATAATTAAAGCCGGAAGAGGGGACAGGATTTACAGCCTTCACAAGGATCCTTACTGAAAGCATTTAATGACACTATAGGGAGTAAGTGATGGGTGTGTCATTAAATGGGGCTGGCTTAAGCTGGCTCTCCCCTCTCTAGGCCCAGACCCCTGTCCCAGCAGCTTGGCTCACATAGCCTCTCTAGTTATCCCTCCCCAGTAGTTTGGCTTCCCTGGTGGCACAGACAGTAAAGAATCAACCTGTAATGCTGGAGACCAAGGTTCGATCCCTGGATTGGGAAGATACCCTGGAGAAGGAAATGGCAACCCACTCCAGTATTCTTACCTGGGGAATTCCTTGGACAGAAGAGCCTAGTGGGCTATAGTCCATAGCGTCGCAAAGAGTCAGACAT
The DNA here is from genome assembly GCA_006410675.1 of Oreotragus oreotragus. Lineage (NCBI taxonomy): Eukaryota > Metazoa > Chordata > Mammalia > Artiodactyla > Bovidae > Oreotragus > Oreotragus oreotragus. Next base: position 108,654 of record SJYX01015374.1, read on the forward strand.
GACTGAGCAACTAACACTTGCATTTTCTTTCCCCAGTAAGTGGCTTGGGTAGAATTTCAGTGGCTCCAGGCCTGCTCTCTCCCACATGGTCCATATCTGTTCTTCAGGAAATCCACAAATCTTTGACCTGACAGACTCTGGGAGGCTGGCTAATCCAGTGCCTCCACCTCTCCATCCTTCCAGCCATGGGCAGCTCTCCAGGCTGCCTCTGTGGCCAGCTCTCCTGGGCAACAGGCAGAGCCAGCCCACTGAGTCACTCTCACTGCTGAGGACCTTCACCAGCCTCCCCAAGTGGCCCCAAGGAGGCCCACATTCTTGTTTTGAAGAAAGAGGGATGAGCTCTTACCTCATCCTTTCCCTGGCAGTGTGGAATTCAAAGCACAGCTCACGTCAAAGACATTTTCCTCTCAAATCCTCTATTAATCCTCAATTTCTTCACTTACTCCAGTATTTTATGCCCTTAATGTGGATACAGAATCCAAGGATTCTGAGCCACAGACTGGATTTGGGGCTCTCTCCTTTGTAAATTCCACTCCTGCTGAATGCAGCTTCTAAGGTATCTTGTGGTGCCATGGCCAACTTTCCCCCAAACAGCCTATCATACACATGTTCAGTGTGCCCCACTTATCATGTTAGCCAGTATACAGTGTAGAACTCATTCTCAAATTATCCCTTACATGGAACCTTCCCTCTGAAAACCGTTCTTATCAGCTGTAGTCCCACCTCCCTCAAGCTGTCTTCACTGATGGCCTCAGCAGACACTGACATCACTGCATCCCTCACTGTATGAGCCACGAGGTGGCACAAAGTCTGTCTAGTTTGTCAAGGGCCCTCTATGATTGATCTGAAGAGACCATGGGCTGCAGCTGTATCATATTACTTATTCCCACTATATCCATTGCCGGTGCCTTAAGCATGCGTTCAAGCATAGTGTCATGGATGCCACATACCCTGCACCATAGCTATTGCCCTTAAAGCATTTCCCTGCTATAAATACTTGAGAGAATTAATCCTTCTGGAACCCCTGTATGTCAAATACCAGTCCTTATTTCACTTATTTTCCAAAATAACCCTAAGGAATATCTATTACTTTACCACTTTACCAGATAAGAAAGTTCAGTTTCAAGCAGGTTAACTAACATGCCTGAAGACACATAACATATAAATGATAGCATTACACTTAAGTACCTTTGATTTCAAAACCCATGGTGATAATGGAAGGCAAAGTTCATTCTGAGGCAGGAGACCTGGGGTTTATTCCAGCCTTGCCATTAATTTGACCGAGGCCTTGCATAATTTCCTTCCCCTGTCTGAGTCTGAGCTTCCTCATCTGTAGATGAGACTGGATAAGGTGACCACTCACGCCCTTCCAGTTGCAGAGTTCTGAGCTACTGAAAGGTGCTTATGTTACTTACATGGGCCTGCCCAGATGTTTTAATTCAGAATTTCCCATGTGGTAATCAGTTTCATCTTGTTATTTCCTGCCTGTACTTCTAACCTCCCTCATTTGGGATTACTTATATCGCTTTTTTGTATTGCTCCTGTTTACAGAGGGCCCGATTTAGAATCATCTGCAAATTTCATCAAAGGGTATTTATTCACCCACCACCTACCCAGGGAAACTTCATGGGCGAAGTGAAATACCAATGGGAGAGCTCACATTTTGATTGCCCTCTTCCTTTTTCCATATTTCTCTAAATATCTGACCTCAAATTGGGTTAGCACTATCATGAACACCTGTGGTTTGGGGTCAGCCGGACATGAATGTGAACTTGGGCAAGTTATTTAACCTTTACTTAACCTTTCTGAGCTTAAGTTTCTTCATCCGGGGAAGAGGAATTACGATGCCACCCCCAAGGATTATTTGGAGTATTAGAATCGGGTGTGGTGTGGGGAGCATTCCAATGCAGGATCAGAAATCAGTCACCCTCCTCCCTGTTCCCCATCTCTAAAGGCTGTGAGAATGGCCATCAAGCAAACAGAACTTACCAATCAGATTTCTCTCTATCTGAATAGCATTGTGGGGTGTTTTCCTAGCAATGGTATATAAAACTATCCATATACTTTTTTACACTCTTAGGCATATAATGTGTATGAGTGACCATGGAGGGGTTATTTAGTCTTGCTAAGCCTCTTTTATGGGCTTCCCTGGTGACTCAGACGGTAAAATGTCTGTCTGCAATGCAGGAGACCTGGGTTCAATCCCTGGATTGGGAAGATCCCCTGGAGAAGGAAATGGCAACCCACTCCAGTATTCTTGCCTGAAGAATCCCATGGGCAGAGGAGCCTGGTGGGCTACAGTCCATGGGGTCGCAAAGAGTCGGACATGACTTGAGTGACTTCACTTTCACTTTAAGCCTCTTTTTATTAAGCCTCTCTAAGTCTCTACATGGCTTTCCCAGTGGCTCAGCTGTAAAGCTGCCTGCCAGTGCAGGAGACTCAAGAGACATGGGTTCAATCCCTGGATCAGGAAGATCCCCTGGAGAAGGAAATGACCACCCACTCCAGTATTCTTGTCTGGAAAATTCCGTGGTCGGGGAGTCTGGTAGGCTCTAGTACATGGTGTCACCAGGAGTCAGACATGCCTGAGTGCACATGCACGTAAGTCTATACTTTACATTGCTATGAGGATTAAATGGATTAAGCCAAGTATGTCAGGCTATGATAGGGACTTGCTCCATCAGATGGATCCCTATTTGAATCCCTTCTCCTTTTTACTAACTTAAGAAATCTCTTTAAGGTCTAACTTCTACATCTATCAAATGGGGATAGCAATTCTTATGCTCAGTGTAGTAGTTAAGATCTAGTACTCTTGCCTTGAAAATCCCATGGACGGAGGAGCCTGGTAGGCTGCAGTCCATGGGGTCTCTAAGAGTCGGACACGACTGAGCGACTTCACTTTCACTTTTCACTTTCATGCATTGGAGAAAGAAATGGCAACCCACTCCAGTGTTCTTGCCTGGAGAATCCCAGGGACGGGGGAGCCTGGTGGGCTGCCGTCTATGGGATCGCACAGAGTCAGACACGACTGAAGCGACTTAGCAGCAGCAGCAATACCATTAGTGGAACACAGAGAAGTTTCTTGGTATGTGATAAAACCTACTCCCTCCCTTTTCCTGAATGTTTCTGAGTTGTGCTATCATGATTAAGAACAGGTAAGGAGCCTGATGTTAAAAAAAAGAAAAGTAAAAATGCACAACTGTAAAACAGGTAAAATGTATTCCTTCCTTTGACGGGTCCCTAAGAGTTAAACTTGGATGTAAGCAAGTAGTTGAGACATCAAGATGGTTTTCCATAAATAAAAATTTCACTAGGCGATCACATTTGGTTCATATCAAAATCACTCAGATCCAAAGATGCATTCCAAGCAGTTGACATCTATTTCAGTTGGATGCTAATCCAATTTTTAAAAATTAATCCAAACTTGACAAGAAGCTGATCTCACGTATCTTACCAGAACATCCCACTCCCAGTTGATTTCTTAGGAAGGAAATGGGTAGCTTGACTGTCCGAAACAGAACTGAAGACACGCCTTTTCCTCATTTCAGCTGGAATGGGCAATTTCAGAGAGGATTTGAACAGCCCAGTTGTCTCATAAATTACTCCTGTCACAGCCTTTTTGCCTTACCCTTGAGATTTACCAAAAAAATGAAAGAGCTCGTGTATTTTCGTATAATAATTAGATCTTGGAAACCCAGCATCAGAGCGGCCTTCAAAAGCTTGTCTTCTCCTGTTTCCATCAGCACGTACAACAGTCGCCAAATCCCACTAGTTCTATCCTCTTGCCGTTTCCCAAACTTATCTCTTTAATTTGATCCCAGCTTTTATTCCCTCAGTTGAGCCCTCGTCACTTCTCACCTAGACTATTGCAATCATGTCCCGAATCATCAGGACTCTGCCAGTCTATCCTCCATATTGGGGTCAAAATCTTTAATATGTCAACAGGCTCATACTACTGCTTGCTTAAAATCCTCCAGTGGCTCAGTGCAAAATGCTTGGTTTGGTCACTGACACTTGGTGCCTTCTGGCCGCTGTCTGTCTGCTCAGATCCCTTTCTCTGCCACTTCCCTCTTTATGCTTTCAGCCCAGCCATGAGTGACTTTGAACTTCTCTTTTGTTTCTGGAAATTATTAATGCCACATGAACATCCACTATGTGTATATCACTGTGAACCCAGAGATGAACATGAGTCCTACACTCAGAGACACTACAGCCTGAAGGCATAGCCAACACATAAATACATACCTATCTATGAAGACATAGCCAATACACAGAGGCAAATAATAGTACAGTGTGACACAGTAGAAAGAAGCACAAGATACACTTATAGGAGTCCCAAGGAGGGCACTGAACAATTGGTGGGTGGAGAGGGACGAGAAAGGAGAAAAATGCTTCTGAACGGAGATGATACAAGTTATTTCCTTTAAATCTGAACTGTGTTTAGACTTCTAGAACTGCAGTTTAAAAAAAAATGGCAGACTGGGCATCCCTCCTAAATCAGTTCAGTTCAGTTCAGTTCAGTTGCTCAGTCATGTCCAACTCTTCATGACCCCATGGACTGCAGCACACTAGGCCTCCCTGTCCATCACCACCACCTGGAGTTTACTCAGACTCATGTCCATTGAGTCAGTGATGCCATCCAACCATTTCATCCTCTGTCATCCCCTTCTCCTCCCACCCTCAATCTTTCCCAGCATCAGGGTCTTTTCAAACGAGCCAGTTCTTTGCATCAGGTGGCCAAAGTATTGGAGTTTCAGCTTCAATCTCAGTCTTTCCAATGAATGCTCAGGACTGATTTCCTTTAGGACTGACTGATTGTGTCTTCTTGTAGTCCAACGGACTCTCAAAAGTCTTCTCCAACATCACAGTTCAAATGCATCAATTCCTTGGCATTTAGCTTTCTTTATAATCTAACTTTCACATCCATACGTGACTACAAGAGAAACCATAGCCTTGACTAGACAGACCTTTGTTGACAAAGTAGTGTCTTTGTTTTTTAATATGCTGTTTAGGTTGGTCATAACTCTTCTTCCAAGGAGTGTCTTTTAATTTCATGGCTGCAGTCACCATCTGCAGTGATTTTGGAGCTCAAGAAAATAAAGTCTGACATTGTTTCCCCTGTTTTCCCATCTATTTGCCATGAAGTGATGAGACCCAATGCCATGATGTTAGTTTTCTGAATGTTGAGCTTTAAGCCAACTTTTTCATGCTCCTCTTTCACTTTCATCAAGAGGCTTTTTAGTTCTTCTTCACTTTCTGCCATAAGGGTGGTGTCATCTGCATATCTGAGGTTATTGATATTTCTCCTGGCAATCTTGATTCCAGCTGTGCTTCATCCAGCCCAGTGTGTCTCATGATGTACTCTGTATATAAGTTAAATAAGCAGGGTGACAATATACAGCCTTGATGTACTCCTTTTCCTATTTGGAACCAGTCTGTTGTTCCATGTCCAGTTCTAACTATTGCTTCCTGACCTGCATACAGATTTCTCAAGCAGTAGGTCAGGGGGTCTGGTATCCCCATCTCTTTCAAAATTTTCCACAATTTATTGTAATCCACATAATCAAAGGTAGTCAATAAAGTATAGTCAATAAAGCAGAAGTATGTTTTTCTGGAACTCTCTTGCTTTTTTGATGATCCAGTTGATGCTGGCAATTTGATCCTAGATAAGACCCCATCAAACAGATAAAATAAATACAAGTTGGAATATATATTTTGATTGCTCACATTTTTTAAAAAAAGAGACAGTGCAATTAGCACACCATTTTCTGAAAGATGGAAAGCAAATGGGGTAACTGAAGCATGAACTGAAGCATAAAGGGTCAGTCCAAAACCCAGAGAGAAGACTACAGTGAGTGTGTGACCTGATATAACCTGATGGAGCAGATTTGGGGACAAAAGAGAGGGCTATGGGATGAACATCGTGAGGCAATCAAGACTAGCCTGGAGAGGGCCTGTAATCTAGGTGGAGGCAGGGGATGGAGGCAAAGAAGAGTTCAAAGTAAATTCATACTTCCACCTTGCCCTGAAGAAAAGGAGGGAAAATGCTTCTACCTAGAAGGGAAAAAATAAAAGTACTGCAGTGAACTCTTTCATTGTAGGAACTGTAGAGGTTCGAGCATAACCAGTCTTTATGGACAATAAAGACAAGTCTGCTATTCATCAAAAGCTTCTCATCTGCACAGAGTTCTCCATCTGCCCTCCAGTATGGAGAAAAAGGTCTTTGGTGTAAATGGACCCACTGGATTACTGAGAGAAACCATGCCAGGTACCTATGCTGCTAAACAAGAGATTTATAAATAAAAGTAAATCAATTTTGGTCAACATTTGAGGAAAACTGATGAGAAAGACAAAGCCCAAGATTAAAAAATGCAAATAGCGGACCCTGAAGGAAACAGAAATAAGCGAGAAATAGAAGAAGATTTTTGAAATAAATTTAGTAAGGAATCTCAGAGAAATTTGAAAAGTTATTGTTCCTGTGAAAGACAGGCAGCCAAGGGTTCTTGGAAGTGTGCACTATTTTGTCCATATTTTTTAAATGCTATGGATTTGTCATGGTTAAAGACCACATTAGTAATCTGGAAGATGAAGTCAAGGAAATCTCATGGAACATGTAAAAGTGAGGAGAAGGAAAATATGATTTTACAAAGAAAACTACAAGTTAAACTAAACAGAGAATAGATCCAGAAGGCTCAGCACTCTTCTAACAGGGAATTCAGACATGGAGAGAATAGATGTTGATATTAGTGATGGTCACTAATCATCAGTCACTAATCATTAGTGATGGGGAGAAGGAGGGTGCATATATTGAAGTTTAAAATATATATATATTCTTGTCCTGAAATAGAGATTCAAGTTTTCTCAGGAAGAAAGAATCTTTTCAGTGTAAAATCTGATAGATGTAAGCAAAGCAAATGCAGAAAACAAAAACCCATCCCCAGTCATTATCTGGTAAAGTTTTAAAGAGAGAATCCTAAAAGATGCCAAAGGATGCAGCAGTAATGTGCCTTATAAAAAATGAATCAGACTGTGCTCAGATCTTGTGTCAATATTGACCCCCAGAGGATGTGGAATAATGTCTCCAAAGTTATAAAGACACATATTTTTGAACCTATAACTCTATAATCAGTCTGAGGCTAATTTAAGAAATTTTAAGACTTGGGAGGACACCAAAAGTTTATGTGATAAGCAAAAGAATGACCTCTCCCACAAAACTGTCCACATCCTAAATCCAGAAACTTGTGAATATGTTACCTTACATGCCAAGAGAGTCTTGGAAATGTGATCAAATTAAGGACCTTGACATGGGTCATTAAAAGTGGGAAACCTTTTCCTCTTGGTCAGTGGGAAACGTGACCACAGAATAATGGTCAGAGAGATGTCACATGGCTGGGTTTGAAAGGAGAACAGAAACCATGAGCCAAAGGATGCGAGTGACCACTAGAGGCTGGAAAAGACAAACAAGGTCTGAGTGTCTGCAGATAGGAATCCAACCCTGCTGATGTTCTGATTTTACACATATAGCCTATGGGATTATTAATACATTTGTATTATTTTAAGCCACTAAGTTTGTGTTGATATGTTATAGTAGCAACAGGAAACTTTACAGTTACCTTTCACTTTTCTCTTCTGAAAATTACTTGAGAGCGTACTCAAGCAAAAATAAAAAAAAAAGAAGAAGAAGAAGAAGTTAAGTAAGAGAAATATATATGATGCAAGAAATAATAGAACTAATTCAGAAGCAAAATGTAAAGACCAGATTTGGAAATCCAGCAAGCATTCTAAAAAAATTAAAATAGAAAGCCAGAAGATTTTGCAGGGAAAAAACATCTTAAAAGAAAAAGTGACTTTCATTGCAAAATTATAAGACAAAGAAGCCAAATGGTCTTAAATATATGATGGAAATGTTTGTATATTTTATGAATTTTTAAAATGAGATTAATTAAGAACTTTGTGGAAAAGTCAAAAGTTGTATATGAAAGTCATGCTTCAAATATACCTGATTTTAAGCAATTCACAGAGAGTTTAAAAAGATCATCCAATAACTCTTGATAGCAGAAACATTTCTCTTCAGGCCAAATAACTTAGAATTATCATTTCTTCTCTGTGGGTTCAATAATACTTCTAGATTCTGTAGTTTACCCATTTGTAATATGTATTTTAAATGCCATTTTTTGGGCAAGTGTTTTGAGAATCAACCTACAGCTAAAGCAAGTAAGGTCTAGTTGTAAGTATAGTACAAAATCTAATATGAAAAAAATGTTAGCCATCAAGAGTAAGGTCAAACAGTGTCATCATTTCACCTGGTGAGAAGTCAGTAGAGGCTGTCTAAAATGGTGGACAAAGTAAAATTTTAAATAAGGTTTGATCCCTGGGTCAGGAAGATCCCCTGGAGAAGGGAATGGCTACACACTCCAGCATTTTTGTCTGGAGAATTCCATGGACAGGGGACCCTGGTTGGGCTCCAGTCCATGGGGCCGCAAGGAGTCAGACATGACTGAGCAACTAACAGTACTTAACTTAAGGATAATCAATTGCTCATTTCACAGATATTTACTAAATGACTCCCTATAGTAGGAACATTTCTAGGTATTAGGAATGTAACAATGGGCAAAATAGACAGAGTACTTTTCATCACAGAGTTTACATTCTAGTGAGAGAAGATGGATGATAAGCAAATAAACGAGTGACTTATTGAATCAAATGGTGATCAGTGACACAAAGCAGAGGTCAGCAAACTTTTTCTGTAGAAAGTCAGATAGAGAGTAAGTATCTTAGACTTTGCAGAGCCTAATGTCTTAACTCTAACATTATAGCAGGAAAGCAGCCATGAACAAAACATAAACACATGCATGCAGCTTTGTTCTAATAAAACTTTATTTACAAGACAAGCAGAGAGCCAGATTTGAACCATGACCCACAGGACATAGTTTGCACACCCTTGCTATAAAGAAAACTTGAGCAGGGACAATGGCTAGGAAGAACCACAGAGAGAAGTGTTGCCATTTTTAATAAGGAGATGAGAGAAGGCCTCAGAAACTGTTATTTGGGAAACAACCTGCAGGAAGGGGTGAGAATGAG
>SJYX01015374.1:118073-139765 GCA_006410675.1 Oreotragus oreotragus
GGCAAGTGTTTTGAGAATCAACCTACAGCTAAAGCAAGTAAGGTCTAGTTGTAATTATAGTACAAAATCTAATATGAAAAAAATGTTAGCCATCAAGAGTAAGGTCAAACAGTGTCATCATTTCACCTGGTGAGAAGTCAGTAGAGGCTCTCTAAAATGGTGGACAAAGTAACATTTTAAATAAGGTTTGATTCCTGGGTCAGGAAGATCCCCTGGAGAAGGGAATGGCTACACACTCCAGCATTTTTGCCTGGAGAATTCCATGGACAGGGGAACCTGGTTGGGCTCCAGTCCATGGGGCCGCAAGGAGTCAGACATGACTGAGCAACTAACAGTACTTAACTTAAGGATAATCAATTGCTCATTTCACAGATATTTACTAAATGACTCCCTATGGTAGGAACATTTCTAGGTATTAGGAATGTAACAATGGGCAAAATAGACAGAGTACTTTTCATCACAGAGTTTACATTCTAGTGAGAGAAGATGGATGATAAGCAAATAAACGAGTGACTTATTGAATCAAATGGTGATCAGTGACACAAAGCAGAGGTCAGCAAACTTTTTCTGTAGAAAGTCAGATAGAGAGTAAGTATCTTAGACTTTGCAGAGCCTAATGTCTTAACTCTAACATTATAGCAGGAAAGCAGCCATGAACAAAACATAAACACATGCATGCAGCTTTGTTCTAATAAAACTTTATTTACAAGACAAGCAGAGAGCCAGATTTGAACCATGACCCACAGGACATAGTTTGCACACCCTTGCTATAAAGAAAACTTGAGCAGGGACAATGGCTAGGAAGAACCACAGAGAGAAGTGTTGCCATTTTTAATAAGGAGATGAGAGAAGGCCTCAGAAACTGTTATTTGGGAAACAACCTGCAGGAAGGGGTGAGAATGAGCCTTGCAAATATCTGCTGCTGCTAAGTCGCTTCAGTTGTGTCCGACTTTGTGCAACCCCATAGACGGCAGCCCACCAGGCTCCCTCATCCCTGGGATTCTCCAGGCAAGAACACTGGAGTGGGTTGCCATTTCCTTCTCCAATGCATGAAAGTGAAAAGTGAAAGTGAAGACACTCAGTCATGTTCGACTCTCAGCAACCCCACGGACTGCAGCCTACCAGGCTCCTCCACCCATGGGATTTTCCAGGCAAGAGTACTGGAGTGAGTTGCCATTGCCTTCTCCTACAAATATCTGGGAGAAGTCTATCCTAGGCAGAGAGATCAACAAGAGCAAAGACTGAGGTGGGAGTGTACATGAGGCTGGAGCAAGAAGAGGAAGTAGGAGGGTAGTAAGAGACCAGCCCAAGAGGCAAGGGAGGATATGCATGCAGGTTGTAGAGATCATGAAGTCTGTTAATAGAGGTGTGCTTCATGAATCAACAGCATCAAATCATCTATGATCATAATCTGCATTTTAACAAGATCCCAGATTAATAAAACCCCAGTGATTTGTAAAGCACTGGTGAGAATCCTCCTGAGCCATCACAAAGACTTTGGCTTTTATTTGGAATGAGAGAAAAAGCCATTGGCTAATTTTGAGCAGAGAAGTGACGTGATCTGACAATCATTACAAACAAACAAAAAAAAAGCTTGGCTGAAACTAACACAATATTGTAAATCAACTATACTTCAGAAAAGAGAACCACTTCTTCTACTATTTTGTAATTATACCATAGGAGCACAAAGAAGGAAGCAGGGAGACAAGTTACAATATTTTAATAATTTAAGTGAGCAATGACAATGGTTGGGACAAGGGAAAGTAATGCAAAGTGGTCAGAATCTGAACATATTTTGTCTAAAGTCAGCAAGATTTTCTCTCAGTTTGGATGTGAGGCATGATGGGGACAAAAAGTAATGGGCTATGATTACAAGATATGTGGTCCAAACAACAGCAAAGATAAAGTTGGTCTTTACTGAGTAAGGAAGATCATGGGCAGTCGGGGCAGATTTGAGAAGGCAGAGTGGGATGGGGCCAAGGATGTTTTACATCTGAGATGTTTTTTCAGCACCCAAGTGGAGAGATCAAGTAGGCACTTGAGTATGAGTCTAGAGTTCAGTAAAGAAAACCACCTACTTAAAGAACTAAAAATAGCTTGAAGAAATAAAAACAGTGACATGAGAGATGGATTGCATGAAGGAATTTTGAAAGTGGAGCAATGATGTTAAATCTTTCATTGCAAGTAATCAATAAATACTGTTTAAGTTTAAAAGATTAAGTAATATCATATACATATATAAATTAGAATTATGGTAGTAACCTAAGATTAAAAATATTTTTTAAAAATGTTTATACTAAGTGAAATAAGCCAGTCACAAGAGAACAAAGATTGTATGATTCCACTTACATGAGGAACCTAAGGTAGTCACATTCATAGGATTTGGATGATGATGGAGTGAGGATGGGGAGTTACTGTTTGGTGGGTACAGAGTTTCTTTCTGGGAAGATGAAAAAAAGTTGTGAAGATAGAAGGTAGCAGGGGTTAATTTCCAAAATATATAAACAGTTTATACAACTGTATCCAAAAAATAAAGAACACAATTTTAAAATGTGCAGAAGATCTAAGTAGACATTTTTCCAAAGAAGGTATACAGATGGCCAACAGACACATGAAAAAATGCTCAGCATAGCTAATCATCTGCTCTGCTAAGTCACGTCAGTCATGTCTGACTCTGTGCGACCCCAGAGACAGCAGCCCACCAGGCTCCCCCATCCCTGGGATTCTCCAGCAAGAACACTTGAGTGGGTTGCCATTTCCTTCATCAGAGAAACACAAATCAAAACCACCATAAGATAGCTGTCAAAATGGCTCTCATCAAGAAGTCTACAAATGACAAACTTTGGTGAAAATGTGGAGAAAAGGGAACCCTAGTACACATATATATTCTACTCTTGGGAATATAGTCCAAAGAAAATGAAAACACTAATTTGAAAAGATACATGCACTTCAATGCTCATAGTAGCATTATATATGATAGCCAAGATACAGAAGCAACCTAAGCACCCATCAACAGATGAATGTATAATGAAGGTGTGGAATTCTATTCAGCCATAAAAAAGAATGGAATTCTGCCATTTGCAACAGTGTGGATAGAGCTGGAAAGTATTAAACTTAGTGAAGTAAATCAGAGAAAGACAAAAACTCTTTTATCGCATGTGTAATCTAAAAACTAAAATGAATGAATGTATATAACAGAACAGATAGATACAGAGAACAAACTAGTGGCTTCCAGCAAGGAGAGGGAATGGCGGAGGGGTGAAATAGGGATATGCGATTAAAAGACACAAGCTACTATTATAAAATAAATAAGCAACAAGAATATATTGTAAAGCACAAGGGAATAGGATATAGCCATTATTTTGTAATAATTTTAAAAAGAGTATAATCTATAAAAATACTGAACCAGTAATACTCCACACCTGAAACTAATATAATATAATATTGTAAATGAACAATACTTCAATTTTTTAAAAAAATAGATAGAAGGTGGTGATGTCTGCACAACAATGTGAATATGCTTAATGCCACTGAACTATACATGTTATAATGGTTAAAATGGTAAATTTTGTTATGCATATTTTACCACAGTATTTTTTTTTTTTTAATAAACTCACATAGTAATCACAGACCAGAAAAAGAAATAAATTGTTACCTCATGGGACAGGAGATTAGAAGATCAGGAGAGGGAAGACAGGAGATTAATATAATATTGTAAATGAACAATACTTCAATTTTTTAAAAAAATAGATAGAAGGTGGTGATGTCTGCACAACAATGTGAATATGCTTAATGCCACTGAACTATACATGTTATAATGGTTAAAATGGTAAATTTTGTTATGCATATTTTACCACAGTATTTTTTTTTTTTATTTTTTATAAACTCACATAGTAATCACAGACCAGAAAAAGAAATAAATTGTTACCTCATGGGACAGGAGATTAGAAGATCAGGAGAGGGAAGACAGGAGATTTTTGCTTTGTATTTTGCAATTTTCTGTACTGTTTGGATTCTTTAACCATATGCACATATTATTTTCATATTTTAAAATAAAATATTTTTTAAAAGTGAGTATGCAAAGGGAGTATTTCAGTCCGTGTTTCTGCTTGACTTGCACTCAATTTCTCAAACACTATTTTATAGAAGCTGATTTCCAAGAAACCTTCAAAGCCCCTTTTTATTATTATTTTTCCTAGAAGCCATTCCCTTGGAATCAGACACTCGTGTTTTCCCGATGGAGCTTGCATTTGAAGCCTAGGAGGGTGAGTATTTGGAAGCCTGCTCAGCACAGACCTCTGCCTTTGAACTGCAGTGTTTCCCTGGGCTCCTCACGTATCCCTCCTCCAGTTGGCTTCCCATCCAGCACATCCATTAAGCAGCCAGAATTTATCCAGTTGCCCGTGGAGGTGGCCAGAGCCTGCTGGAGCATGCCCATTTTAAAAAGGCTTCCACCAGTAAAGCAGACCTCAGGAAAATCCCTGACTACAGCTGCTCATCACCCATGTCCCAACCAACAGGCTATATGATGCCAACATGAAGGCCTCAAAAAGGCCAGCTCATCTTATAGAATTTACCAGAAACTGTAGATTCCAGTTAGAGAATTCTAGCATGTTTGAGCTGCAAGAGACCTCAGAAGTCTTATTAATATTATAAAACCATTCCATTGGATAGAGAAGGAAACAAGGCCTAAACATGCACAATCACAGACAATGAGTTGGAAGCACAGCCCAGACCCAAAGGAGACATAGATATATCAGGAGACACTAGATGAGGCTTAAGGGAGCTCCCAGGATGGTGGCGTCTGTCCTGGGGGGGAAGGTTGAGGAACAGGTGGTGACAGGGGGGCAGGATGGAGTGAAGAAGCAGGAAAGGAACACACATAGTCAGTTACCTTCGCAGAGAGAGTAATAGCATGATAAGTAAGCCTGAATTCTTTGATGGACTATGGAGTCATTCACTTGATGGACTGTTTCTCTGTTGGCTCTTATTTTTAAATTCATTTATGTGCCACACCTTACTCTATATGCTATGTTGAATATAGACTTGAATCAGACATGCCTCCCATCCTCAAGGCCAGGTGGTCCCCATGGCTGCTAATAGAGATAACTGCAATACAGTGTGATGAGCAGGAGAAAGAGCGCTATTTCCTCAATTTGTCTAATCACAAGAATTATCCACTCTAGATTTATCGAGTTGGAGTGATCAGAGGAAAGGCCTAGTAATCTGCCTTTTACCAAGAACTGATCCCTAAACTCACACCCTAAGTGGCACTGGCTTTGGAATCATTCAGATCTGGATTCCAGTGCTCACTAAGGTCAATGATATGATCTGCCTGACAAAATTATTGATCTGACATTCACCTTCCACCTGTTCCCAAGTCTCCCGAGACTATGCCTCTCCCATTTGTCAAGATGCAGACCACTTGGTATTGTTGCACAGGTTAGGTACTGCACAAAGATACCAGTCAAGTGGTAGAACATTTGCTGAGATTCCACCTCTATATTCATTCCTCTGTCCAGTCACTCTCAGCTTTGCATCCTGTAGAGCTGTGTCTTCCCAAAGGAAGCGATTTTTGTGATTCATCTGCCCAGAGGGGGCACTTTTCCCTAATTTGAACAAAAGAAACATATAGATGGGCTTCCCCCGTGGCTCAGTGTAAAAAAGTCCACCTACCAATCAGGAGATGCAGGTTTGATCCCTAGGTCCGGAAGATCCCCTGGCGGAGGAAATGGCAACCCACTCCACATATTCTTGCCTGGAGAAGGCCATGGACAGGGGAGCCTGATGGACTCCATAGGGCTGCAAAAGGGTCAGACATGACTTAGCAACTAAGCAACAAATTAGACCTAACAACACAGGTAGAATGACAAATAAGTTTCTGATCTTGAGTGCTGATTGACAGGAGTTAGTAATTAGCCCTGTCCAGAGGACCCTGTTCTGAAGGAATGCAAGAGCGAATCAGGGTTCAGAGAAGATCATGATTGATTACTGACATCAACCATGGGAATGGGATCCAGGAATGATGGCCGGCCCGACAGACTGTACCTCACCCCCTTTCAGATCTCAAAGTCTGCCCTAAGTCAAACACACTTGATAAAAAGGGAGGTCTAAAGGTACTAAATAAAGCTCTTAGAGACCATTAGCACCTTATTAAGACCTTTTCCCAGATGCAGCCAGAAACAGCCAAAGAATACAGAATGGAGAAACAGCTTGGAGAGAAAGCATGAGCGCATGAATGACGCATTTCACATAAGGAGAAAAGCTGAGTTCTGCCTTTCCCAAGGACTTGCGTCTTCATCTTTCTGCACAGCCAGGTAGGTGGAGAGAGGACATTTTGGAATTCTGAAACATCCTCATGAAGCCCAAGATGAGTTTAATGTGACCTTGAGTAACGAATGTCAACTCTTTCAACTTTGGGCATTTCAACCTTGGGTGTGAAATGTGGACAATAACCTCTAACTCACTGTGGTTTTCCAAGTATTAAATTAGGTAAATTATTTAAAGAAACTACAGAGAACCCCACCCAAAGTAGATGTTTGAAAATGTTCATTCCCCACTGTTTCTCTTTCTCCCTCAAAAGGAACATTGTGACATGTTTGTAAGTCAAGTAAAATTCATACATTTGAGGTGAAGAGTTCTATGAGTTTGACAACACATGTTGTCATGTAACTATACCACAATAAGGTATAGAATGGTGCCATCACCCCTAAAAGTTCCATCATGCCCCTTTCCAGACAACCACTTGTCCCCAACTCTAGCCCCCTACAAATACTCATCCTATTTCTGAACCTATAGAGTTGCTTTTTATTGTGACCTCTTTTAAAAACATATATCCAAAACACAAATCATTCTCTCGAGTTTTTCTTTCACATCCTACTTAAAAATAGCTCAGCTCTGACAGCTCAGCTTTCTTCCAGGAAAATTCTTCATTAAATAAATGAATTCCATGTGCATATTAAAAAGACATTCTGCTTAGTATTCCTTCTATTTATAGTCAGAGTTCAACCAGTAGGGGCCCCACAAGCGTGTCAGGGTCCTCTGGAGCTCATATTCTCCCCTCCCTGTTCCCACCCAGCTGCAGACCTGGCTCCAGGCCCGGGTGGCACAACTGAGTCAGAGTGCAGAAAGGGGCTTAGGGGAGCTTTTCCCTATGAGCTGTGCTCCTCAGCTTTAGGTGAAAATTCAGGACACCCTAGAATTCCCATGCAGTATGTATAGCATATAGTCATTAACAACAGCATGTAGAAGAAGGGAATTGGACTAGAAACAGGGGTAGAAGAAGGCATAGGTAAGGCTAAGTGGTCTCAAAGTTCTTTCCTGCAGAGACATCCCGTGACCCAGGAGAGTGAAGGCCACCCTCCACCCTCACCACCATGCGTGTACTTGATATTGCATCAAGTATAAGATTTCAAGGTGAGCAAGTAGCAGAAAATAATTGCACCTGATTTCTGCTCATGAAGAACTTACTATCTAAG
This sequence comes from Oreotragus oreotragus, assembly GCA_006410675.1. NCBI lineage: Eukaryota > Metazoa > Chordata > Mammalia > Artiodactyla > Bovidae > Oreotragus > Oreotragus oreotragus. The sequence continues at coordinate 125,552 of SJYX01015374.1, forward strand.
AGAGACAAAACATGCAGAGAAATATGTGGCTGAGTAGAAGAGAAATAGCGTGGGCTGTGGAGCTAAAGGGAGTGAGATTTTAGCCCAGTTTTGCCACTTGCTAGTCATGCGACCTGCTTTCAGCTCTCTCACCTGCAGTGTTCTCATCTGTAAACTGGAAATGACAGCCACCCTTAGAGGGCGGATGAGGCAATGAATGTAGAGCATCCAGCCCAGTTCCTGTTATCTGCAGGCTCAGCAAAGAGTAGTTTCCTTCTAACTCTCTGGATTACTCAAAATTCTTCAGAAAGACAGAACCAGTAGGAGATAATAGATACATAAATGGATTGATGATAAGGAACTGACTCAGGCAATTACAGAGTCTGAGAAGTCTCAAGATCTGCAGTTGGTAAGCTGGAAACCTGAAAGAGCCCCACTGTGTGCTTCTAGTCCAAGTCTGAAGACCTGACAACTAGGGTAGCTGATGGCTTGGGTCCAGTCCAAAAGCCAGGAGGCTCCAGACCCAAGAAGAGTTGATTTTTCAGTTTGTGTCTGAAGGCAGGTAAAGACTTATGCCTCAGCTCAGCAGTCAGGCCGGAGGAGTTCCCTTTTACTCAGACTTTTTGTTCAATTGGCTGGATGAGTCCTACCCACATTAAGGAGGGCCATCTGCTTTACTCAGCCTACCTATTCAAAAATATGAACCTCATTCCAGAAACCCCCACACACACATACTCAGAATAATGTCTGACCAAATGTCAGGGAACCCTGTGACCCAGTCAATCCGTGAGAACCTGCCCTATCCTACAGGACAGGTCCAGGCTGAAGTCTCATTCACTCCCCATTGGTCTCAGCTACATTCTGAGATGTGGCCTGTTATTTTCTACCTTGAATTATAGTCTCTGGCTCAATTCTGTTTGTCTGTAGGCTTATTAAGAGCACTCACCATGAATGATACAGTCTCTGTGCCTGGTAAATGGTAGACAAACAGAAAATACTGGTTGAATGACTATGCTCTTGTCCAACCATTTTATGTAACAGATAAAGCAACTAAGGCTCAAGATTTATTTGTTTATTCACTCATACAGTACTTTTTGAGCCTATTCTACATTCTGCGACAATAAATAAATAAAACATCACATATGGTCCTAAAGCTCAGGCTAATATAATGCAGGGAAATAAAAAAAATTGAGATCCCACTCTGTGTAAGAATATTTACGTTCATGCCTTCAACTTACATTCCCAGTGTCCATTTATTTATTAATTTTTCTAAAAATGTTTATTGAGCACTAATAGTTCTGGGCATGTCCTAGTTTCCAAGGATCAGTTCAGTTCAGTTCAGTTCAGTCGCTCAGTCGTGTCCGACTCTTTGCGACCCCATGAATCACAGCACGCCAGGCCTCCCTGTCCATCACCATCTCCCGGAGTTCACTCAGACTCACGTCCATCGAGTCCGTGATGCCATCCAACCATCTCATCCTCGGTCATCCCCTTCTCCTCCCGCCCCCAATCCCTCCCAGCATCAGAGTCTTTTCCAATGAGTCAACTCTTCGCATGAGGTGGCCAAAGTACTGGAGTTTCAGCTTCAGCATCATTCCTTCCAAAGAAATCCCAGGGTTGATCTCCTTCAGAATGGACTGGTTGGATCTCCTTGCAGTCCAAGGGACTCTCAAGAGTCTTCTCCAACACCACAGTTCAAAAGCATCAATTCTTCGGCCCTCAGCTTTCTTCACAGTCCAACTTTCACATCCATACATGACCACAGGAAAAACCATAGCCTTGACTAGGCGGATCTTAGTCGGCAAAGTAATGTCTCTGCTTTTAAATATACTATCCAGGTTGGTCATAACTTTTCTTCCAAGGAGTAAGCGTCTTTTAATTTCATGGCTGCAGTCACCATCTGCAAGGATACCATGGTAAAAAGGAGGGGGGGGGAAGGTAAAGTTCTGCTGATATAGATTTCCCAGTCTAGTGGAAGACACAGATAAACAAAGAGATAAAAATGAAATAAGGCAATTATAAAAATGATAGTATTTGCAAAATACAGAAGAATCAAAAGAAAAAGAATATACCATCTGCCTGGGGAAGTCAGGGAAGGCTTAATAGTATTTGAACTTGAAGGAAGAGGACATTTTTGCAATCAGACACATAAGGAATACTGAATATACAAGACATTGCATTTTAGGCCATGAGAACCGTCTGTACAAATGTTTGGCAATGAGAGAACATACATAAATAAAAGCTTTTGTTTCATGATTAAACCTCTTACAGTTTAACTTTGCCCCAAATGTATTAAAACTTATGACCACAAAGCATCGCATTCCACAGTCTAGCTGTGATTTTTTATTCTAGCTGGCAAAAGGTAATCTTCTGCGTAGCTGAAATCCAATCGCCTCCGACATTCACCACTTAGAAAATCATGTCAGGTTGGGCTCTAACCACTGGGTCAGGGAGTGTCCCTTGAGCAGAGGAGACTCTTCTATGACCACTATGTATATTTTTGTGGTTCTTTTGGTATTTGCCTTAACCAATCATTATTACTTCCTTTGGATTAAATTCTGCTTCCAAGGATCATGACATGGAAAGCTATCAGAGAACTGAGTTGGAGGCTGAGTTGGAGGCTGCATACTGCTTATTACTTGTTCTGGTACCACAATTAGAACAGCTTCATTGAGTTTCTTTTCTGAGTTAATAATTGCTCATCTTTATTGAGGGCTTACTATATGGTAGGCACTGTTCTGGGCACTTAAAACCAATTGTCACACACATTTTGTTTCATCTAATCCTCACTATAATAAGTGGATGTAGATGTAGGTGTTAGGATTCTCATTTTACAGGTGTGGAAACTGAGGCCTAAGAGCAGTAAACTGATTTGTCCAGAGTCACAAAGATAGGATCAGAATGTGTTCCAGAGCTCAGCAAGCTCTATTCCTCATCTCGACCAACTCCCTTCTACAATTAGAGGTGAATACAATGCAACTACATAAAAAAGAGTGAGAGAGATGTGTAAATATCAATTAGTCTATCAAGCCTTACTATGCCATTCATTTAAAGTGATTGTTCAATTCCTCCTTCGCCAACCACAAGATAGTCCCTTCCCCTTGCATGGATCAGTATCTTTTGCAATCTACCTCTTCAGCCTTGACAGCATTATCTCCTCAACCCCACACCAAATACTGCACATTATATCTTTTAAACTCCAAACTATCTTCTATTATAGTTTAGATAATATATGTACAGTTTCTCAGTTTCCTAATCTATAACAAAGAGAGAATTGACAATAGACAGTAAATGTTCTTTACACCTAAAGAAACTATGAATATTCCTACTTCCAGCCATGATGGAGTAATAGGGACCAGATTTACCCTTCCGGTGGGTAAAACAAGCAATAAAACCAGTGCTTCTCAAGACACTGCGTATTTAAGCAGTGAAGAACCTATTCCTAAGAGCTAGAAACAAGTGAGGCAAGTCTTAAAATTGCCTCTATAGCTTTAAGAGAGTTTGTAGGCCACAGCACAGGATGGGGAACCCAAGTGAAGGTCAGTGGATTTTCTGATTTGCAGAGACAAAATTAAGAGTCTGAGGAGATCAAGTTGGCATGTACTAGAAAGAGAGGCACAGAGAGGGAGAACACTGGAATCTGCAGATGGTTCCCTTTAACTGTTCAGCACATGCAGCAGAAAAACCAACCTGTTATGAGGAGATTCATCAACTGGCACAACCCCAAATAATAAAATTAGACAAGGACATTAAAACATTATTATAATGATACTCTGTTATGTTCAAGAAGCTATAGGAGAAGACTGAATATATTAAGTAAAGATGTGAAAGAGGTAAAAAACAAAAGACCCAAACTGAATTACAGTATCTGAGATAAAATTTCAACTAGATGCAGTTAACGGCAGATTCAACATTACAGAAGATAGTGAGCATGAAGGCTGTCCATAATAAAACACTGAGAGGAAAAAGACTGGAGAAACAATGAATAGATTTCAATGAGCTTTGGGAGGACCCTATTTAGAAATGAAAAGACAAACCACATACTTGGAGAAGTTATTTTTGAATCATATATTTGATAAAAGACTTGTATCCAAAATGCATAAAGAATTCTCAAAACTCAACAATAAGTAAACAAACAACCTAATTAAAAATAGACAAAATATTTGAACAGACATTCTACCAAGAGCCTCTGAGCTACCGTGGCTCAGACTGTAAAGCATCTGTCTACAATGCAGGAGATCCAGGTTCGATCCCTGGATCATTTCCCCTGGAGAAGGAAATGGCAACCCACTCCAGTACTCTTGCCTGGAAAATCCCATGGACAGAGGAGCGTGGTAGGCTAAAATCCATGGAGTTGCAAAGAGTCAGACACAACTGAGTGACTTCACTCACTCAAGAGATGGGAATATCAGACCACCTGACCTGCCTCCTAAGAAATCTGTATGCAGGTCAAGAAGCAACAGTTAGAACCGGACCTGGAACAGACTGGTTCCAAATTGGGAAAGGAGTACATCAAGGTTGTATATTGTCACCCTGCTTATTTAACTTACATGCAGAGTACATCATGAGAAATGCCAGGCTAGATGAAGCCCAAGCTGGAATGAATACTGCCAGAAGAAATATCAATAACTTTAGATATGCAGATGACACCACCTTTATGGCAGAAAGTGAAGAGAAACTGAAGAACCTCTTGATGAAAGTGAAAGAGGAGAGTGAAAAAGCTGGCTTAAAACTCAACATTCAAAAAACTAAGATCATGGCATCTGGTCCCATTACTTCATGGCAAACAGATGGGGAAACAATGGAAATAGTGACAGACTTTATTTTCTTGAGCTCCAAAATCACTGCAGATGGTGACTGCAGCCATGAAATTAAAAGGCACTTCCTCCTTGGAAGAAAAGCTGTGACCAACCTAGACAGCATATTAAAAAGCAGAGACATGATTTTGCTGACAAAGGTCCATCTAGTCAAAGTTAGGGTTTTTCCAGTAGTCATGTATGGATGTGAGAGTTGGACTATAAAGAAAGCTGAGCACCAAAGAATTGATGCTTTTGAACTGTGTCGCTGGAGAAAATCCTTTGAGAGTCCTTTGATCAGCAAGGAGATCAAACCAGGCAATCCTAAAGGAAATCAGTCCCGAATATTCATTGGAAGCACTGACCCTGAAGCTGAAGCTCCAATGCTTTGGCCGTATGATGCAAAGAACTGACTCTTTAGAAAGGACCCTGATGGCTGGGAAAGATTGAAGGCAGGAGGATAAGGGAACAACAGAGGATGAGATGGCTAGATGGCATCACCAACTCAATGGACATTAGTCTGAACAAACTCCAGGAGTTGGTGATGTGCAGGGAGGCCTGACGTGCTGCAGTCCATTGGGTCTCAAAGAGTCAAACATGACTGAGTGACTGAACTGAACTGAGAATGTCTAAAATTCTAAAAGACTGACATACCAAGTGCTGGTAAAAATGTAAATGTTGCAACCATATTGGAAAGCAGTTTGGCCTCTTTTTAAAAAGTTAAACCCACATCTATCATGTGATAGTCATTTTGCTTCTGGAATTTAACAAGACTAATGCTCTTGGCAGCTTTCTCTTAATAGTCAAAAACTGGAAATAAACCAAATGTTCATCAACAGGTGAAGGAATAAATTATGGTACATATTTGCAATGGACTTCACAATAAAAAGGAATAATTGCACATACAGGGAATTACATGGTTAGCCTCAAAATAATGACTCTGATTGAAAGAAGTGAAATTTTGAAAGAATATTTTACTTTATGATTTTGTTTATATAAAAAAGCTAGAAATGCAAACCTCTCTGTGGTAACAAAAAGCAGATCTGTGATTGCCTGGAGGTGAGGGTTGGGAGGGTGGCAGATAAGGACAGGAAGAAAAGATTCTGAAGGGCAGGAGGAAATACCTGGAGATGATGGATGTAATAAGTATTCAGATTAGGTTGATGGTTTCATAAGTATATATGTACACTTATCAAATTGTACACTTGAAATACATGGAGTATATTGTATTTGAAGAAGAAGTAAGAGAAAGGAAAAGAGAAGAAGCATGGTTACAGTTCTAAAAGTAGCTCTTCTACCTCACCCCAGAGGCAAGGGCTAAGTTCTTCAGGGCCCCCAACTCCAGGCTTAAATAGGAATAATGAAATAAAGTAACTGCTTAATAAAGTTGTGGAGATTATTCATTTAGCAAGCACTGATGGTCCTCATCAGATTCTGTATTAAGTACTTTGCATTGTTTATCTCATCTATACCTCACATCAGCCCTCTGATAAGCATTATTATTATTTCCATTTTACAGATGGGGAAGCAGAAGCCCAGGAGGGTTAAATACCTTGCCTGGTATACAGCAGGTATTCCATAAATTTGTAAGTTGGGAGACAACTCCTTGTAGTGTTCTGTCAGTGGAGGGCCATCTTGCCTGGCAATGGAGAGTACCAACTCAAACAACAACTCAAACTTTGAAGTCACAGCAAATCGATTCTAATCCACTTGCCAACTCTGGGGACTTGGGCTTAAGGTTTCAGCTCTCTGCTCAGTTTCCTTTTCAGCAAAACAGGGATAATAAAGCCCAATTTAAAGATTAATATGAAGAATGTACTTAAGGAATATGGAATAATGGTTGACATGTAATAAAATCTTGGCTATAACAGTTATCATGTTAGTTGAGTTTGGGCTTGTGCAGTGTTTGCTGACTTGTGATGGAAAGGAAGAATGTGACAGCTCTAATATAAACCACCTGAGAATTCCCCAGATGGCAGTCCTGCTCTCACTAACCATGCCACTGGGGCAGAGAAAGAGAGCTATATTCAAAACAAAAACCATCATTTGCCTCCCAACAAATTTAGGTCTCATCACTGACACTTTTCCAAACCCTGTCTGACCATCTCATAACCCCCTCAAATCATCATGGAGGAGCACTGACTTGAGAGCCCATGTCTTTTCCTGGATAGACCCCCATAAGCCAGTGCCCTCTGGCACATTTCCTTTTGAATACCCTCACCCTTTCTTGGGGCTTTTGAATCCCTAGGGGAACTGTTTCAGTGCCATTTATGGTACATTGTCCTCTTTCTTGTGGATGTCATTGTTTATTTGTTTACATAATGGCTAAGGAGACCTATTGGAGATCACTAGGCTGACTTTGAATGCCAGCACTGTGACTTTAAACAAGTTAGTTAATTCTCTGGATCTCAATTTACTCATGTGCTAAATGGTAATAATAGCACAGGGAGTAATGTTGAGGAATAAAAGAAAAAAAATTACATAAATCATTTAACACAGTCCTCTGGTAAGAAGGAAGTTCACAAGTGTTTGCCATGTGTTTTGTTTTCACTGTTGTGATTTCCAGCTTACAGAGCCCTTTTACATTTTCCGTGTCCTTGGACACAGCCTGGTGAGGACCAGGTTTGTCCAGTCGCAGAGCTGAAGTTTGGGCTCTGAGAAGTAAAATGGCTTTGCTCAGGTCACAGCTGGCAGAACCAGGGCTTTATCCTGAATCTCAATGCCATAGTAACTAGTATTGCTACTACTTTGATGTCATGCTAGCATTCAGTTCTACTATTCATCATATAGAGTAAAGAGATGTTGCTGTTGAGACTTTAGTTCATTCCAATATGTATGTACTAAAGTCAGTTAGGTGTCCAGAAAACCAGAAGCCCTTGAATAGAGTACATTCACAGCCAAAGACTTTCTCTTTGGGAGGCAGTCTCAGAGTGGGTGAGACCCGGCCTCTGGAATGAGGCCAGCTTCAAATCTGCTCTGCCACTAACCAGCCACGTGGCCTTGGGCAAGTTTCTTGATCTTTATAAGGGTCAGTTTCCTCATATATAATATGGGGTTAGCAATAGTACCCACCTGCCTCTTCTAAGGCATCAAGCATTAAGCAGACTTATAGAAGTTCTGAATAAATGCTAACTATTATCTATTTTTTATCCTTCAGTTTGCAGGGTAAAAAGATAAACACTAAATTTTTTAATGTGGCCAGAAAACTGCTCTGTGTACCAATCCAGCCTAACACTCCACTCCACTCTGTTCACTGCCTAACAGCCACATTAGTGAAATGACTGTATAATTGCTCAACCAAACAGGAATAGTTTGGAGAGGGCAAGAAGGCTCTATTAATGAGTACTCTGAATCTAAAAAGGGACTCTCCCTAGCAAGCAGTGGCATATGGTCACCCTACACGTTGGCCTTCTCTCCTTTCCATCCTTGGTTTGTGATGAACTCCTTTGCAACTTTATGTATTGGCTTCATTCCACCAAAATGCCCTTACCTACCCTTTCACTCAACCACCTTTTATTCATTCTTCAAGGCTCACTTCAAATGACACTTTCAAGCACTGGCCCTCATAGCACCCTAAATTCCTGTCCTAATACTCCTGAAATATTTTATTCAGAAACAATCTCTATCAATATTGATTTATATCTGTCTCTCCCACTAGACCATAGGCATAGTCTGTGACTGTCTGGTTCATCACTATATCTCAAGTTTCTATCAGCTACTGAATGAAAGAAAGAAAGGATAAATGAAATTATCACTTTTGTCCTGCACAAGCTCTGTATGATAAAGAAGTGTTATCATTCCCAATTTATAGATGAAGTTAAGAAACTTACCCAAAGACATACAGTGAGTGAATCCTGCAGTATCTGGGACTCTGACCCCTAATTCATTGCATTTTCTGCTACTCCATATTGTCTGTTAACACTCCACCTTCATGTCTTCTGGACTGAAGGACTCAATCTCTATAGTAGGTAGCTAAGAAATTCAAGAGAAATCTCTCAGAAAAGCCATATTGCAGTTTTAGTGGGGAGACTTTGGAAAGGAAGCTTATCCAAATTGATATAAGAAATAAACATTTTCACTGTGCTGAATACAGCCTATTCCTGTGAGTATTTCAATTAAGACTGCAGGGTAATGTCCCAGGTGACCTCATCTCTCTGTGGGCAGCAGAGGGCCATTAGGTTCAGGCCACATCCAGGAGCCTCAGTCTGGGAGCAGCATACCAGGAAATAGTTCAGAATCCCAGGGCTCCAAAACAGTCTTGATGTCTGTAACCTGAGAGGCCTCTTGAACTGGGAGTAGAGGTCAGTTGATCCAAATACTCCATTGTCCATGGACACCAAGCACAATTCTAAATGTCACCAAAAGAGTATTATTCAGGCAGCTGCAAGAGCCAGGCCGGCGCACTAAGCGCAGGCGGCTGCGAGGAGCTACCCCACGTCCGAGGTCAGGGGCAGCAGCCTGGAGTGCCAGGCTGCGACGGCACAGGGACAGCCGAGAGGAGCTACCCCGCGTCCGAGGTCAAGTGTGGCCAGGAGGAGACACCTCGTGCTCGAGGCCGGGGCGGTGAACCTGAGGAGCCACCACAGCCCGAGCCTGAGGCCAGGGCCGGCAGCCGGGAGGAGCAACCCGAGGAACAGGGGCTGCGCAGGCGCAGGAGGGCCTAGAGGAGCTGTCCCACATCGAAGGTCAGGAACGGCAGTGGTAAGGAGATACCCCTCTCCAAGGTAAAGAGCGGCAGCTGTGCTTTGCTGGAGCAGCCATGAAGAGGTACCCCATGCCCAAGGTAAGAGAAACCCAAGTAAGATGGTAGGTGTTGCAAGAGGGCATCAGAGGGCAGACACACTGAAACCATACTCACAGAAAACCAGTCAATCTAATCACACTAGGACCACAGCCTTGTCTAACTCAATGAAACCAAGCCATGCCTGCAGGGCAACCCAAGGTGGGTGGGTCATGGTGGAGAGGGCTGACAGAATGTGGTCCACTGGAGAAGGGAATGGCAAGCCACTTCAGTATTCTTGCCTNNGCCTTGTCTAACTCAATGAAACCAAGCCATGCCTGCAGGGCAACCCAAGGTGGGCGGGTCATGGTGGAGAGGTCTGACAGAACGTGGTCCACTGGAGAAGGGAATGGCAAGCCACTTCAGTATTCTTGCCTTGAGAACCCCATGAACAGTATGAAAAGGCAAAATGATAGGATATCAAAAGAGAATCTCCCCAGGTCGTTAGGTGCCCAATATGCTACTGGAGATCAGTGGAGAAATAACTCCAGAAAGAATGAAGGGATGGAGCCAAAGCAAAAACAATACCCAGTTGTGCATGTGACTGGTGATAGAAGCAAGATCCGATGCTGTAAAGAACAATATTGCATAGGAACTTGGAATGTCAGGTCCATGAATCAAGGCAAATTGGAAGTGGTCAAACAGGAGATGGCAAGGGTGAACGTCGACATTCTAGGAATCAGCGAACTAAAATGGACTGGAATGCGTGAATTTAACTCAGATGACCATTATATCTACTACTGCGGGCAGGAATCCCTCAGAAGAAATGGAGTAGCTAACTACAGGCAGCAATAATGGATGGTCGGCTGTTTTCAGACCTGCTTCAAAGTTTTTCAGGCCATCTGCCTGGGGTCAGTGTGGTGGTCAATGTGCAGCTTCTGCAAACTAGCTACCTGAGTGTGGATCTCAATCCATCACTTAGGCCCTTGACCTTTCACTCACGTGAGCCAGCAATCCCTTTTAAAGTTTCAAAAAGCCTGAGCTGAATTTTATGTCATTTGCAATCAAACTTACCCTAAGCAATGCTGGCTATACATTAGCTTTTTAAAAAATATATATTTATTTTTAATTGGAGGATAATTGCTTTACAATATTGTGTTGGTTATATATTAGCTTTTATAACAAATGGATTATTGCGTTGGTTGTGTAGGAGTGCTTACACAGTAAACAATTACAAGGAGAGTAGATTGTTTTCAGAGTCTAAGATTTCCTTCCTCTGACCTCAGGGGGCTTCTGAGGGTGGGCCAGCCAAGGTGACTTCTGTCAAGAGACTGTACTCCTCTCCTTGGTGGGTAATCATTCCTCCTTTTTCTGGAAGAAGCCCCCTGAGGTCCTCAAAGCCACTTTCACTCCCTCCAAGGCCGCCCCTTCTGTCTGATTATTGGCCCACGTCTATCTTCTAAACTGTTTGTTGTGTAGTCACTAAGTCATGTCTGACTCTTTGAAATCCCATGAACTGCAGCATGCCGGGCTTCCCTGTCCTTCACTATCTCCCAGAGTTTGCTCAAACCCATGTCCATTGATTTGATGATACCATCCAACCATCTCATCCTCTGTAGCCTCCTTCTCATCCTGCCTTCAATCTTTCCCAGCATCAGAGTCTTTTTCAATGAGTCAGTTCTTCGCATCAGGTGGCCAAAGTATTGCAGCTTCAGCTTCAGTATCAGTCTTTCCAATGAATAATCAGGGTTGATTTCCTTTAGGATTGACTGGTTTGATCTCCTTGCTGTCCAAGGGACTCTCAAGAGTCTTCTCCAGCATTACAGCTCAAAAGCATCAATTCTTTGGCGCTCAGCCTTCTTTATGGTCCAACTTTCACATCCCTACATAACTACTGGAAAAACCATAGGTTTGACTATACCCAACGTTTACCGGCAAAGTGACCTCTCTGCTTTTTTATACCTTGTCTAGGTTCTAAACTTTATCCCTTATCTAAGTGGTAACCGCTCATGGTACAAAGCCTTCTTTAGACAAATAGGCAGAAAGAAGAGAAAGAGAATAAAATCCCTGGAATTCCACTGAAAGTGACAATCGCTCAGTCCTGTCTGACTCTTTGCGACCCCATGGAATTCTCCAGGCCAGAATACTGGAGTGGGTAGCCTTTCCCTTCTCCAGGGGATCTTCCCAACCCAGGGATCGAACCGAGGTCTTCCACATTGCAGGCGGATTCTTTATGAGCTGAGCCACAAGTGAAGCCCAAGAATACTGGAGTGGGTAGCCTATGCCTTCTCCAGCGGATCTTTTCCACCCAAGAACTGTACTGGGGTCTCCTGCATTGCAGGCGGATTCTTTACCAACTTAGCTATCAGGGAAGCCCATTACAAGGAAAGAATTCTTATTAAATAGTCTGGCGTAGAGATTTCTGGTATTTTTGAGGCATACATGCCCTTCAGTTCAGTTCAGTCCAGTCGCTCAGTCGTGTCCAACTCTTTGCGACCCCATGAATCGAAGCACGCCAGGCCTCCCTGTTCATCACCAACTCCCGGAGTTCACTCAGACTCACGACCACCGAGTCGGTGATGCCATCCAGCCATCTCATCCTCTGTCGTCCCCTTGTCCTCCTGCCCCCAATACATGCCCTTAGGGACAGCGGATAACTTGGGGTACAAGGATTCCAAGTTAACCGATTTCACATAACAGCTCTAATCGTCCTCCTCTTTATCACTATGCCCACCGTGGTCAGCTGGGGGCGCTCTCCGCCCTGTCCTGGGATGGTTCTGGCTCCGCGGACGACTCCAGCCCTCCGGCCCCTCCCCGCCCCTTGGATCTTCTCAAGGGCCCTGCCCGGGGCCGCCGCTACTGAGCCGGCGCGGAGGGGTCTGCACAGCGCCCGGCGCCCCCAGCCTCGCTGCGATCGCGGCGTGGGCCAACAGGTAGGTCTCACTAGGAGATGCCGCACTCTCCACCTCTAGTCCAGGTCCCCGGGGTCCAGTGGATTCCACCACCACCACCACCCTCCCCTGGCCTCCCCAACCTCCGACAGCAGAGCGCGATGGTTCCCACCGAAGCCTAGGTGGTTCAGTGATGGCCTCTGGGTTCCTGGTTGCGCTGACCACCCTCAGTCCTGCCTGGGGCGAGGGCAGGAATTCCGGGCATTCTTGTTAGATTCGACACCAGAGAAAAACAAAGCGCGAGCAGATTCCTGACCCATCACCTGCAGGGTCAGTTAATCCCCGCCCGGGCGTCGGCCGTAGTCACCTGGGCGGGGGTTTGAAATACCTAGACTAGCGCCCAACTCCGAGGTTCGGAGGTACCCCGTCTGGGTTGGGGCCTGAACGCCAATTTTTTTTCCCCAAAGCTCTGGGGGGAGTGAGGGCTTTGCAGACAAGCAGCGGGGCTGAGCCCCTTCGAAAGGGATTGAGCTCTAGGCTCACCGGAAGGTGTAAAGTTTATTCCAAGATGCAAGTTTGGTATCAGAAATATATGCAAAAAAAATGGCATTCGAAACTATAATGAGCTGTGTTCGTTTTAATATAAAAGATGGTAAAAGATACTTTTCAGAAAAAAGAAACACCTAACTCCTACAGGTATAAAAACACCAGGTAAAGATTTTTATTCGTAAGAGGGTAAGCTGATGTTATAACTGGTTCACAGGAGACTTGCCTAAAAGCACAGATTTGTATGGAATGAAGGAATTGAATTGCTAACGGAGGCAAAACTGGTTTTTCCACAGTGGGGAGAAAGGTTGATGGAATCTCTCCCTTTCTGTATTTTTAAAAAAATTATATTTACAATACATTTCTTTAAAAAAATTTATTTTAGAAAATTAAAAAATTGAAGTACAGTTGATTTACAAAGTTGTGTTAGTTTCAGGTGTACAGCCGAGTGATTTAGTTTTGAATATAAATCTTCTCTTTCAGATTCTTTTCCATTATTGATTATTGCAAGATATTGACTATACTTTCCTGTGCTATATATAGCAGGTGCTTGTTTATCTATTTTATATATAGTAGTATGTGTATATGAATCCAAAACTCCCAATTTATCCCTCCCCTATTTTCTGTGATTTAAAAAAAGGTGCAGAATAGCTCCAAGACCATGAACTGGGCTAGAAGCAGACAGCTTGGGAGTTGTGTATTAAACAATGTACAGTGTTCCACTAAACAGAAAAGCTCGTCTTCACAACATTCTTTTTAAACTATGTGGAAAGTTTTCCTATAGTGCTAGCTGGTCTTCCTCAAACTCCAAATACCCAGTTTCCAGTCACTCATGGGACACTACATTTTTCTGCTTTGGGGACTGTCAGGCAAAACCCCACAAATACACATGGAGGTTCCTGGGAAACAAAAGGGTGGGGGCAGGGATCAGGTGCAGAGACTGCTCTCAGACAGTGCTCCGCCGCACAAGCGCTGTGGGACCCTGCTCTGGGGAGCCTCCGTTTCCTCGACTGTCGTCTACGTCTGTAACTTTAAAGGTTATAGAGGGAAGGTTCCACAGAAGCTTCCCTCCCTGCTCCTTCTCAGCCGAGGTGGACAGAGTGAGTCTCCCCAGAACAGGCTTTCTTTGTCAAGGGTAGAGTTCTTTGAGTGGTCTCCTTTAGTTATGTAAATGTGGCCAAGCGGCACCCATTGCCTGACAGGAGACCTTGGCCTGACAAAGCCACCTCTTCCGCAGACCCCTTAGGAATGCAGGACTGGAGGCAGGCAAGCGGGGCGGGGG
>SJYX01015375.1:11340-49916 GCA_006410675.1 Oreotragus oreotragus
ATGCTTTCTAAGGCCCACTTGACTTCCCATTCCAGGATGTCTGGCTCTAGGTGAGTGATCACACCATCGTGATTATCTTGGTTGTGAAGATCTTTTCTGTACAGTTTTTCTGTGTATTCTTGAGCTAGATGTTAACTCTTTTTAAATTTTTGGTAAAATTCAGCTGTGAAGCCATCTGGTCCTGGGCTTTTGTTTTTTGGAAGTGGTTTTTTTTTTTTTTTTTTTTAATTACAGTTTCTGTTTCTGTGCTTGTGATGGGTCTGTTAAGATTTTCTATTTCTTCCTGCTTCAGTTTTGGAAGGTTATAGTTTTCTAAGAATTCATATATGTCTCCCAAGTTGTCCATTTAATTGGCATATAGTTGCTGATAGTAGTTTCTTATGATCCTTTGTATTTCTGTGTTGTATGTTGTGATTTCTCCATTTTCATTTCTAATATAGTTGATTTGATTCTTTTTTTTTTTTTTCTTGGTGTGTCTGGCTGATGGTTTGTCTATTTTATTTTTCTTCACAAAGAACCAGATTTTTGTTTTGCTGATTTTTGCTATTGTCTTCTTTGTTTCTTTTTCATTTATGTCTGCTATAATTTTTACGTTTTCTTTCCTTCTACTGACCCTGGAATTCTTCATTTCTTTTTATTCTAGTTGCTTTAGGTGTAAAGTTAAGCTATTTATTTGATTTTTCTCTTTTTCTGGAGGTAAAATTGTATTTCTCCGAACCTTCCCCTTAGCACTTCTTTTACTGAATCCCATAGATTTTGGGTTGTCGTGTTTTCATTTTCTTTTGTTTCTGTGCTATATTGATTTACTTTTTGATTTCTTCCATGATTTGTTGGTTATTCAGGAGTCTGTTGTTTACCTTCCATGATTGATTCCTCCTTCATGTTTGTACTTTTAAAGGTTCTTTTTTCTTGTAGTTGACATCTAATCTTACTGCATTGTGATCATAAAAGATGTTTGAAATTATTTCAATTTTTTTTTCTTAATTTACCAAGGCTAGATTTATGGCCCAGGACATGATCTATCCTGGAGAATGTTGCATGTGCACTTGAGAAGAAAATGAAATTCATTGTTTTGGGGTGAAATGTCTTATAGATATCAATTAGGTCTAACAGGTCCATTGTATAATTTACAATTTGTCTTTCCTTGCTAATTGTTTGTTCAGTTGATCTATCCATAGGTGTGAGTGGGGTATTAAATTCTCCCACTATTATTGTGTTACTGTTAATTTCCCCTTTTATTCTTGTTAGCATTTGCCTTACTTATTGAGGTGCTCCTGTGTTGGGTGCATATATATTTATAATTGTTATAACTTCTTGGATTGATGCTGTGATAATTATGTAGTGTCCTTCTTTGTCTCTTTTCATGGTCTTTATTTCAAAGTTTATTTTATCTAATATGAGCATTGCTACTCCTGCTTTCTTTTGGTCTCCATTGGCATGAAATATCTTTTTCCAGCCCTTCATTTTCAGTCTGTATGTGTCCCTTGTTTTGAAGTGGATCACTTGTAGACAGCATATATAGGGTTCTTGTTTTCATATCCATTCAGCCAGCCTTTGTCTTTTGGTTGGGGCATTAAAACCATTTACATTTAAGGTAATGATTGATAACTATGATCCCACTGCCATTTACTTTGTTGTTTTGGGTTCAAGGTTATAAACTTTTCTGTGTTTCATGTCTGGAGAATATCCTTTAGCATTTGTTGAAGAGCTGATATGGTGATGCTCATTTCTCTCATCTTTTGCTTGTCTATAAAGCTTTTGATTTCTCCTTCATATTTGAATCAAATCCTTGCTCAGTATAGTAATCTACATTGTAGACTTTTCTCTTTCATCAGTTTAATTAGGTCCTGCCTTTCCCTTCTGTCCTGAAGAGTTTCTGTTGAAAGATCAGCTTTTATCCTTATGGGTATCCCCTTGTGTGTTATTTGTTGCTTTTCCCTTGCTGCTTTTAATATTTACTCTTTGTGTTTGATCTTCGTTAGTTTGATTAATATATGTCTTGGGTTTAACCTGTTTGGGACTCTCTGGATTTCTCGGACTTGGATGGCTATTTCCTTCGCCATTTTAGGGACGTTTTCAACTATTATCTCCTCAAGTATTTTCTCATGCTCTTTCCTTTTGTTTTCTTCTTCTGGGATTCCTATGATTCAAATCTTGGGGCATTTAACATGGTCCCAGAGGTCTCTGAGATTGTCTTGGTTTCTTTTAATTATTTTTTCCTCTCTGCTTCATTTATTTCTACCATTTTATCTTCCACCTCACTTACCCTATCCTCTGCCTGAATTATTCCACTGTTGGTTCCCTCCAGAGTGTTTTTGTCCTCAGTTGTTGCATTATTCATTGTTTCCTGACTCTTCTTTCTTTTTTCTATATCCTTGTTAAACATTTCTCATGTCTTCTCAATCCTTGTCTTTAGTCTTTTTATCTGTAACTCCATTTTGTTTTCAAGATTTTGGATCATCTTTATTGTCATTATTCTGGTTTCTTTTTCAGGTAGACTCCCTATCTCCTCCTCTTTGGTTTGGTTTGGTGGGCATTTATCATGTTCCTTTACCTGCTGAATATTCTCTACANCTCATGTCTTCTCAATCCTTGTCTTTAGTCTTTTTATCTGTAACTCCATTTTGTTTTCAAGATTTTGGATCATCTTTATTGTCATTATTCTGGATTCTTTTTCAGGTAGACTCCCTATCTCCTCCTCTTTGGTTTGGTTTGGTGGGCATTTATCATGTTCCTTTACCTGCTGAATATTCTCTACATTTGCATTTTATTTAGATTGCTGTGTTTGGGGTACCCTTTTGGTAGGCTGGAAATTTGTGGTTCCTCTTTGTTGTGGAGCCTGCTCCCTGTGGGTGGGGTTGGACTAGTGGCTTGTCAAGATTTTCTGGCTAGGGGAGCTTGCGTCTGTGTTCTGGTGGGTGGAGCTGGATCTCTTCTCTTTGAAGTACAAAGAAGTGTCCGGTACTGGGTTTTGTGGTGTCTATGGGTTTGGCATGGCTTTGGATAGCTTGTCTTTTAATACTCAGGGCTGCGTTTCTGCTTTGATAGAGAATTATCATGGTACGTCTTGCTCTGGAACTTGTTGGCTCTTGGGTAGAGCTTGGTTTCAGTCTAGGTATGGAGCCTTTTGGTGAGCTCTTGTCTATGAATGTTCCCTGGAATCAGGAGTTCTCTAATGTTCTCATGTTTTGGAGTTTAGCCTCCTGCCTCTGGCTTTCAGTCTTATTCTTCCAGTAGCCTCAAGGCTTCTCCATCCAGACAGCACAGATGATAAAACATCTAGGCTAATGGTGAAACAATTCTCCACAGCAAGGGACACCAAGAGAAGTTCACAGAGTTATGTGGAGAAGAGAAGAGGGAAGGGGGAGATAGAGGTGACCAAGAGGAGAAGAGGGGGAGTCAAAGAGGGGAGAGAGAAATCTAGCCAGGAATCAGTTCCCTAAGTGCTCTCCACAATCTGGAATACCCAGAGAGATTCGAAGAGTTAAGTAGAGAAGAGAAGGAGGAGGGAGGAGATAGCAGTGACTTGGAAGAGAAAAGGGAGAATCACAGGGGAGAGAGCAATCAAACCAGTAATCGTATCCCTAAGTGAAAGTGGATACTGCAGATTAGATTCTTAAAGGTACAAAGTTGATAACAAACACCAAAAAGCAAATATGAAAAATCTAAAGTAGAGGTTAGGCTCTCAAAAAAACAATATTAAAAATACAAAGCAAGATCAATCAGCAAATTATATATACATACATATATATATATATATATCCACACGCACACAATTTGCTTCAAAATAAGGTCTTTTTTGCAAGGTTATAAAAATGAAAAAGGAATAATAAAGAACTTAAAAAAATAAAGTGATAATAGTAAAAATATATCTAGGGATTTCTCTGGAGTTGTGGGCAGTGTAGGGCCAGTTCAGTTTTAAAAAGTTCCTTATCGAAATTTGTACTGTTCTCAAAGTCAATGCTGCTGCTGCTGCTAAGTCGCTTCAGTCGTGTCCGACTCTGTGTGACCCCAGAGATGGCAGCCCACCAGGCTCCCCCGTCCCTGGGATTCTCCAGGCAAGAACACTGGAGTGGGCTGCCATTTCCTTCTCCAATGCATGAAAGAGAAAAGTGAAAGTGAAGTCGCTCAGTCGTGTCTGACTCAGAGCGACCCCATGGACTGTAGTCTACCAGGCTCCTCCGTCTATGGTACTCTCCAGGCAAGAGTACTGGAATGGGTTGCCACTGCCTTCTCTGGAAAAGGATGGTACTATGCCAATTATGACATGTCTGTTTTTGATCAAATCGTAAGCTTCTCTAAGCCTAGATATCAGGACCAGAGGCTGGGAACTGCATGGAATATACATAGGCATATAACAGGTGCTCAATAAATGTTCTTTCACCAAAGAGAAATTACTTGGTTCTCAACATTCCTAGGTGCTGTGCATGATAAAATTAATTTTAAGAGAGAGTTTATGTCCTGAAGATCTTGAAGTTCCATTGCGGGCCCAAGAATAAGAAACAAGCTGTGAGGGAAAGGAAAAGTGATAGATTATATTTTGGAATAGTGAGAACTCACTGATGGAGGATACAGTGGGGTCTGGAGTCACCTGGGAAGAAAAAAGTGCTTTGAAGAATATATAGAAAAATGCATATGTAGTAGATACAGATCAGAATCATAGTCGGCTACTAAAAACATGTTAATAATATATTATTTCATGCAAGATAAGTCCAGCTGTAGGCAAACCACTAAATCATCAGGGATGCAAGCTTCTGTGTTTCTTTATTACCATCATTGACATAATGTTACCTCATGGTCCACAATAGCTGCTGAAACCCCAGCCACCATAGCAGAGTTGCAAGGCAGTCAAGAAGAAAAGCTCATCCCCTCGAAGTTGAGTCAACATCCTCTAAACATTTTTTCTCTGAATCTCCTTATATGTGGCTGGTATGTTGTAAGAAAGGTAAGAAAATGTTGCTTTGTACTCTGGGAATGCCTAGCTAAAATGTAAGATTTCATTGCTCAGAAAGGAGAGGGGATGAGTGGCCTCTGCCACATGGTAAATGCCAGTTTGGAGCCCAAGGTGGACAAAAGGCTGATGCAGGAAAGAGCAAACATGTATGTATGATGTCATGTATGTATCCTTAAGAATGTGGAGGAAATTACAGGGAATCTTATGGGCTTCCCTGGTGGCTCAGTGGTTAAGAATCCAAGGTAAGAGATGCAGGTTCGATTCCTGGGTCGGGAAGATCTCCTGAAGAGGGAAATAGCAACNAGTTGTATTGTGGGGAGAGAAGGACACTGCAAACGAATATCACTGGTGTGTGTGGGGAGTGCTGGGTTTTCCCCAGCTCAAGTGGCATGTGTTTTCCAGGTCTACACTGCCCAGGCTCCAGCATGTTCTGCAGGGGCACTGCCCAAAGTGGGCCCTGCCTTTCATGCACTTCCCAGGTCTAAGCTGCTCAGGTTCAGGTTCTTGGGTACTCTGCGAGGGCAGATTCTGTTGGGCACACGTTTTTGCTGTTCCCAGGTCTGAGGAGCTCAGGCAACCAGGTGCTTGGTGAGCGCATTGTCCCAGGTGGGCTTGTCATCTTAATCACCTCCCCAGTCCGGGCTGCTTGGTTTCCCAGGTGTGCGGCAAGGGCACCATCTCAGGTGTACCATGTGTCTCCTCTGGGGAGCTGATCTCAGGCTGTGACCCTCCTGGCAGATGTCAACCATCCAGGATCCCAGGAAGACCTGGTTAGCAACTGGGAGCCTGTTCACAGATTCTGGGGCCGAGACTGCCCCTTGCCTTCCAGCTCTGGCTGTTGCACACCTGCATCTCTGCCTCCAGTGGTGGGGAGGGGCCTATTCACAGCCAACTATCTCTCCTGTGGTATTTGCTCAATCCTTTGTTCTGTGAGTGGGCCAGGCTGTTCCCTAGAGTCTTCTGAAGGAAAGTTCTATCTCTGTTTTTTCTTTCTGGGGATCCCACAGTTTGGGTTGCTATCTCATGTTAACTCCCTCAGATTGTTCTCATACATTCAGGCCCAGTCCTTACCCTAAGCACTGATTATACAGACCGTGCCTCCCTGTCCAGCCTCCACTTGCTGGTGGTGGACACCAGTGTCTGGGCTACTTCATTGCTGGTAGTTGCAGTTAGGTGCATATTCTGTGGGTTTTGTTTTATTTATTTTTCCTCCAGAGGATGTTGCTTCTGAGATTCCAAAACTCCCCACAGACCCACCTGTGAGATGGTCTCCTACTGATGGAAACTTCTCTTCCTTCTTGACTCCCTCCCCAGGACGGGTTTCTGTCCCTAACTCTTTTGTCTCTCTTTTTGTCTTTTATATTTTGTCATGCTGCTGCTGCTAAGTCACTTCAGTCGTGTCCAAATCTGTGTGACCCCAGAGACGGCAGCCCACCAGGCTCCCCTGTCCCTGGGATTCTCCAGGCAAGAACACTGGAGTGGGTTGCCATTTCCTTCTCCAGTGCATGAAGGTGAAAAGTGAAAGTGAAGTCGTTCAGTCGTGTCTGACTCTTAGCGACCCCATGGACTGCAGCCTACCAGGGATTTTCCAGGCAAGAGTACTGGAGTGGGGTGCCATTGCCTTCTCCATATTTTGTCCTACCTCCTTTCAAAGAGAATGGACTGCTTTTTGGGGTGCCTGGAGTCCTCTGCCCATGTTCAGAAGTTTTTGTGGAAGCTACTCAGCATTCAAATGATCTTTTGATGAATTTGTAGAGGAGAAAGTGCTCTCCCCATCCTATTCCTCTGCCATCTTCTAGTCCCACCTCGTTAAGAATTTTCCACCATTTGTTGTGATTCACACAGTCAAGGGCTTTAGTGTATTCAGTGAGGCAGAAGTAGATGTTTTTTCTGGAATTCTCTTTCTTTTTCTATGATCCAACAGATGTTGGCAGTTTGATCTCTGTTTCCTCTGCCTTTTGTAAAAGCATATAATTCAGTATGTTGAGTTGAAGTAGCCTTAGGTAAAGTTATCACCTCAAGAACATCAAAAGGAGTTGTTATAGTATACCCAGAACATAATTTACTCTTGTCACCTTCTAAGTAAGAACCATCAGAATCATCAGTGAACCATGAGAAGTCAATGTTAGCCAGTTTAATTTCCTGTAGATCATTATGAGTAGTCAGAAGATGATCCATTAGAATTAAGCAGTCATGAGGGACTTCTCTGTGATGAAGGAGAAAATAGTGTTGGGTTAAGGTTATTATAACATAAAAAGGCTCATATTAGGGCAGTTAACAAAAAGGCTTTATGAGAGGTGAGGTGGCTAACTGAGAAATGTTGAATGAGATGAGAATTCAAGAAAACTTACACTGCCTGAAGGACATAATTTGTTAGAGGGGATAACAACTTTCTAGGTGGCTTTACCTAAAAGGACAGTGGCCATAATTGCTCCAAGACAAGGTGGCTATCCTCATGCCATAGAGGCTAATTGCTGGCCCAAATATTCTATCAATTGATAGTGGTCTCCATGTTTTTGGGTGAGCACCCTGAAGGATTTGTTTCTTTTTCATGAAAAAAAAAAAAAAAGGAAATCTGATAATCAGAATGCCCAAAGACAGGAGAGTTTACTGAACTCTTCTTTAAGGTCGTGAAATCTTTGTGGTCCATTTCTTTTCACAAGACTGGGTTGGAGTTGCTTTGTGTGTGTGTGTGTGTGTGTGTTGTAATGTAGAGGTTAGTTCATAAAAGAAAAATCTGGAATCCAATTTCACCAATAACTAGCCTGAAGAAACCTTAAATTTGGCCCTGACTTTTGGGTTTTGAGAAAGTTGTGTATGTAATAAATTGCTTTAGTGGTGTCTGACTCTTTGAGACCCTATGGATTCTGAAGCCTGCCAGGCTCCTCAGTCCATGGGATTCTCCAGGCAAGAATACTGGAATGGGTTGCTGTGCTCTCTTCCATAGGATTTTCCAGACTCAAGGATTGAACCCATGTCTCTTATCTCCTGCTTTGGCAAGTGGGTTTGTTACTAGTAGCACCACCTGGGAACCCCTTTGAGAAAATTAGGATGTCATAAAGTCTATTTGGATCTAGATGCAACCCTTATTCTGGTACCAGACACCCTAAAAAGAAAACCAGTGTTTGGGCAAACTGCAATTTTTTCTTTAGTGACCTCCTGTCCTTTGAAGGGTAAAAACTTCAGCAAGTGGTTGCTATCTTCCTTTGTGGAGGCTTGAGAAGGAGAGAAATGAAACAAATCATCCACATATTGCAACAAAGTAGAACCCTAGGGAACTTTATATCTTCCAGATCAGCCTTCAGGATTTGTGAGAAATAAGGACTCTCAGTATAACTCTGAGGCATTACCTGCCCATATGACTTGTTTTTCTTCCCAAGTGAAGACAAAAACAACAACAACAACAACAGCAACACTAAAAACCGTCATTGACTAGCTTCATGTGGAGTTCTAAATAATGTACTGTATAAATCAACTANCATATGAATTGTTTTTCTTCCCAAGTGAAGACAAAAACAGCAACAACAACAGCAACACTAAAAACCGTCATTGACTAGCTTCATGTGGAGTTCTAAATAATGTACTGTATAAATCAACTACAGTAAAGAATTTACTTCTGCTGGGAATGGATGGGATGTTAAGAACAACAGGGTATTAAGGGATAACAATATCCCTCAATATGGAGGTGGTGGACTAGCCCTTAGGTTTTGTCAGTGGAAAAGTGTGTTACAGGTTCTGGTACAAGAATAATGAGGTCTTGAGTCCCATGATCTTCTATTATGGGCTTTATGCCTTGTGGGTCTTCCTATGTAAGGAATAATAATCAATAATTAATACTTGTAGAGTATTGATTAATTCACAGAAGAGGTCTGAGGGGTCTATTTGAATTCTGATGAGATGTGTGCTGTATATTTTAGCAACATCAGTTAGAGATTTTTCCCAAGAAACTGGCAGCTTATTCAACATCAAATAATCAATGTTCCCAAGATATGCTCAAATACCATCAGAGATGTCTAAAGATCATTTAATTCACATGGCCAGTTACTTTGATGATAATTATCAAATTGAAGAATTATTTTTCCCTTTTGCGAGAAAGAAAATCTGGTGTCATAGTTCTCTAAGAAGTCTTGGCCTAGTAAATGGATAGGAGCTAAAAGTAAGGAGAAGAAAGTGAGTATATCTCAAAGTGTCTAAATAAAAGAAAGTAGGTTCAGAGACAGGAACCTCTTGAGGTTCATTAGATATCTCCATTATTTGAATTATTTGTTCTTCAAAATAAAAGCTGTTTTACAGTAGTGGGATTGAAAATCAAGAGATTGACTCATGTATCAATTAGGACTGAAAGAGATCCATGCCTAATCTGGAAAAATGTTTTCCAACCCAATAACAGGAAGATTGGGAGGAGCCCCTGTAATTCCTTGGAGTCCTATCATTGACAATCGGAGAGACACTAGAGGGCTGGTTAGAGGGATGAATATGCATAAAGAATGTAGATATGTAACAATCTTTTTTCTAATGTCCTGTTTTTTTTCCCAATAACAGCAGAAACTAAGAGGGTTTTGGTTTTATTCAGGAGCCTTCATTTGATGAAGTTGAAGGTTAAGAGTTTGGCAGTCTTCCTTTGAGGTGACTCATCTAGAGTACTCAAGAGCCTATTTACCAGATTAACTCAACCTGGAGTGAACATAGTTTACCATTCTATATTGGTCTTTTTATCACTAGAAGGAAAGGACTTGGTTCAACCCATTAATAAATAAAGTTAAAAACTGCTTAAGTAAAATCGATATCTGAAGAATTTTCTTTAAATACCATCTGAAATTGATTGTAAAAGTCTTAAACAGGACCATTAGATTTTGTGTGTAAGCTAAATTTATTAGAGCCATCAGTCTTTCACAAAACACTAGGAACTGCTCCATAAGTTGCCTAGCAAATGCCCAAGCCTTATCATAGAATAAATTAGTAGAGTTTGTCTGCCAGTTGTAATTCTAGAGAAGCTTCAGGATTTTCCCAGTTTTCATGGTTTTCATCCAATTCTGTACCTGGCCTCCACTGACAAGTAAAATGAACTAACCTATAACTCAAAGAAACCAAGTTGACTTGTACATGGGTTTCTCCATATCTGCAGTTTCACAGCATATTCAGATGATTTCATATTCAAATAGATCCTATAATACTGTACTATTTATTACTGAAAAAAAAAATCTTATAAATCACCCCATGAGCTCAAACCTATGTTGTTCAAGGGTCAACTGTTTTAAATCCCTTAGCAATTCTGTGAAGATCTAAGGTTACTTTGAGGAAATCTTTGACTATGGCTCACAGTTCAGCTTTAGTCCTGAGAATATAAGGAATGAAGGCTTTAGATGCAGGATACTCAGAAAATTTAATTTTAAAGGGACAGGTTTTGACCATTGCAGAGGAAAAGGGAGTGAGGAGAGCTTTATAGATATGGAGAAGTTTGGCAAGATAATTAATATGGGGGAACTGAAGGTAGAGTATAGGCATGGGTGGTATAGAAGGAAGGAAAATGATTGCACTTGAGGTGGATATTGAGACAATGAAGCCAAGGAAGAAGAACCTGAGGCTTTGGGAACCATTTTGCTTTCTTTAATTGTTTGTTTGCCTCAGTTAATGTTAAAATCTTATTTTTCAGAGATGCACTTTTTAGACTCCTGATAATTCTTAAAAGTCTCGAAATACTAATCAAAATAAGCATTCCACAGGGTTTTGGAAATTTTTTAGCTATTCTGTTTAAGAAAATAAAGTTTGGAGAGTTCAAAATTCAGTATAATGGCCATTGATATTTTGAACTGCCTTTGTTCAGATCGGTTCATTTACTTACACATTCACATGAAGAGGGATCAAGGTTTTTAAGCATAAAATCAGCCAGAGTCCCTCTATGAGTGAGTCACAAATCTTAGATAATTGGGATCACATTTTCTAGAGCTGTTTTCTAGAGTAAAGAATAACTGCAAACTGCTCATTTGCAAATTGCTCAATTCAAACAGCTTGCAAGCCAATTTCAATCAATCCTAAGAAAATAGTTTGGTTTCAGAGGAGCCTAACTGAAGTCAACCTTTCTGAAGAAATAGGCTGAAGGCCAGATGGGCATAGTTTCATTTAAAGCAGCTTCATTTGAAATGGTCTGACCTCAGGGTCAGACTGAACTGCCAAAGGAGTATTCTCATATTGAACAAGGCCTTAATCAGAAAGATGAAATCTGTAAGTAGATCACAGATTAAATCGGGAGACCTTCAAATGCAAAGAGGGCATGAGTTCAGATCCAGAAAATAGAAGTAACCTTCAGACTCCAGGGTTGGCAAGAAGAGCAATGAGCAACAATAGGATCAGTTTTGGATGTGGCACCTGCTTGTTCACATCAGCAATTTTCTCTGGTCCCAGAATGGACCACCAAGATATTGACCTGATACAAATAGACAGCCAGATATTACTCCAACAAGATGGATGTATTTGAGCTCAGTATGGAATTGAAATTTGGGGTCTGCAACCATGATGAATTCCACAGAAGTCCCTGCAAGGCAAGGTAAGGAATGCTTTTACATAGAGAAAATACAATTTGGGGAGGTGGGCCTATAGTTAACAAAGAACCTATAGCTTTTTGTTGGTTGAGTCTTTTCTAGAAAAGAAAATGGGTCTTTCTTCTTCCTTTTGGGTTCTGCTATTGTCACATGGTGCAACACTTCTATTTTGGTCTTCCAACTCCATTTCATTGGGATTTCTGTTTAGCAATTTTTTACATCTTGTTCACATGGGTTCTTTTTGCCTATCAGAACTTTTAGTGACAATATAGGATGACCGATGTGGATGCTGCACACAGTGTAACTTTATGAAGTTGAGGACCTCTAGCCACAGGAAACCCCAATCTTTTATAATGGTCTGCAAGTAAACCTACTGAACCTTTGCCCTAGATGGAGACTTTATCTCCATTTTCCAAGGTTGTTGATTGTACAACTGTGTTTAAAAATATGTTCCAGAACAAAAGCTGGGTCTGCTCACAACTGTGCAATAGAGTCAACATTGCAGATCTGGGACTGCTGTCATTAGAAGGACTGCTTGCAAGATTGACACTTGGCCAGCAGTCAAGTATCTAGGAGCATCAACTATAAACAGTTCTCTACATTGATACAAAGTTTTCCCTAAACTATAAGAATATCTCACTGAGACTATACAGTTTGTACAAACTGAAGGCCTGCTTTCTTTCTGAGAGTGTGGAATCTTGATACATGTCAATGCAATAATTTGCTGAGTCCTAAGAACTCTTCTAGTGAGTCACTGAATATGGGGGTAGTCTTCATGATCCCAATACAATGAAAAGTGCAGAAACATAAGAAATCCTTTTATGATTATGTCAAAATGACCTGGAACTAAATTTTCTGTAAAATCATGGTACTTAATACTGCCCCCACACCCCAGACTATCTATTTGCCATGTCACTATGGCGTGAATAAGATAAGTGTACCGAGTTTCACTCCTCTAACCTATAATTCAAAAACTGTACACACAGGCAAACCATCATCAATCTATGCTTTTGGTAGCGTTTATCTCAAGTAAGTCTTTCTGACACTCCCCTGTCATCTCAGGTGCCCTAACACCTCACACCATGCCATTGGGGAATCTACTTTTCTGCACTGTGACTTTACAAATTTCCAGAGATTAAGTCTTTCCTACCCATTTCTTATTATTAAAATGCATTTGCCTTTATCAGGTTAATAAAACTATAACTTCCAGGATTTAGTTGATAAATAAATCTAGACTAATAAATTTATAGATTCTGAGACACGTCAGTTTATTAGGTCAGTTCAACTCAACAAACATGGATTTCATGTCATTTAGGAGCCAGTCAGTGTTCTTGTCTGGAGAATCCCAGGGATGGGGGAGCCTAGTGGGCTGCCGTCTATGGGGTCGCACAGAGTCGGATACGACTGAAGTGACTTAGCAGCAGAAGCAGCATTGTTATAAATGGTTTAAACAGTGTTTTATAGTCTCTAAGTTTAAAAATATAACATCATACATTAAGGAAGGAACAAAATGTAATAAATAGATTCTTGCTTGGAAATTAGACAAACTAGATTGTGGGTTATAACAGTTTGAGTGAGATTGGGCAAATTACTTCAAATTTCAAAGTTTTAATAGTCATTTCTATAAAATGAGGCAATTGGGCTAGAATGTTCCTAAAGTTCACATCAGACACAAAACTCAATAACAGATTTTTCTTCACCTATTATGTGGTTTACTGATTATTTTAATAACAATACTGATCATTTACTCTCTATTACATGTCAGGCAACGGCAAATCACTGGAATATTCCTGTCTGAAAAATCCCATTGACAGAAGAGCCTGGCAGGCTACAGATGGGGTCTCAAAGAGTTGGACATGATTGACTGACTTCACTTTCACTTTTAGGTCAAGCACTCTCATAAGCACAATTAAGAGTACCCAAAAAAGCCAATATTCAATCAAGGCTTACTATGACGTAAAACTATGCTTTTCACTTTATAGATATTGTTTTCAGTCATTTCTCATCTCAAGCCTGAGAAATACTTCAACATAAAAATTAGAAAATTGAGACCCAGAGTTAAATTCCCAAAGTCTCACAGATACTGTATGTTTGTGATAGGAAGCACAGTCTTTTTAATCTCAAATTCTCCCTGCAGAATGGTGTTGGAATGAACCATAAGCAGGAAATTGACCTTCTCTCCATCCTCAGGTAGAAAGCACTTTGACTTGAAAACATGCTATCATCAACACAGATGAATACAGAAAATGCTCTCAGTGGCTCCTTGGCTTGTAGCATTGTTCTGTACAGATAGTCATTCATTTACTCATTTATCCATTTATATATTTTGGTTAGATACCATTTTAAAAGTCATTCTGTTAGGGTGAATATATGGAGTAATTTTTATTTTCAATTCAATTTGGAGTACAAATAAGGTCAGGTGGAATATCACAAAGAAATGTCACATGTTGGTGGTTTCTTGGTGACAGAGCTTAATCTACAGTCACAAGTTTAAATGAAGACAAGATTTTTTTTTAAACTTAACAGTGCCACATATAAATTAGATTTGATAATTTCTAGCTGATATTTTTTTTTAGTTTTTCAGGGCCATAGTGTTTTAAAGTTACGTGTCACTTTGCTATACCAAAGGCAAAATATGACTTGCTGACAGTCCAATCAAACAACTTACAAGTGAGTACTCAAAACTGGTTCTGTCTAGATCAAGGGCTACATGAAATTTATGTTTTTTATTGTTCTTGTTGGCCAGAGTGACCCATGGAAATATGTTCTACTTAAGGAAAACTATTTTCAATCAATCTGTTCTGAGATCCACTGATGGTTCTGAAACATTCCTATCCTCATTCCGAAGTGAGTTTTTTCCCCCTAGACTCATAATAGCATTCTATTATAATTGAATATCCTTTTTATAGTACTTCAGCTTGGAATCATAATGTATGTCCACATTTTTCCTACCTTTAAAATTTTCAATTTCTTGAAATCTTATATCATATTAAGTCAGCTCTTAGCTAGCCATTTAATGCTCCCAGTGTCTCCTTGGCTTGCAGCATTAAAATATATACACCCAACTTGAATTAATGAATAGATGGATAAAAAAGTAAATTATCACACATCTATTTTTATCATTACAATTTTTACTGATAAATTCCCTTACAGATTTAAGCACAGCAGAGTGGAGCTAATCCAGCCAGGCTACTTGAATTTGAATTTTCATTCTCTTACTCATCCACTATTCTATGTTTGAGCACATTTACATGGCCTCACTGTGCCTCAGTGTTTATATCAGGAGGAGACATCTCCCTGTTAGAGTGTGATCTGAAATCTGCATCTCTGAAAAACTAGCTTAATCATTGTTCATCTGCTCTAAGTGTTTTATAAT
This sequence comes from Oreotragus oreotragus, assembly GCA_006410675.1. Classification (NCBI taxonomy): domain Eukaryota; kingdom Metazoa; phylum Chordata; class Mammalia; order Artiodactyla; family Bovidae; genus Oreotragus; species Oreotragus oreotragus. The sequence goes on from SJYX01015375.1 coordinate 26,210, forward strand.
TTTTTAATAGTTTAAAGTTATATTCTAATGAATTCCTCTTCCTTTCCTTAAATAAATCTTTCTTAATTGCTTTAAAGAATATTTCCATCCTGTTAAGATATTTGCATAAGAATACTGGTAAATTCAGAGACAGTAAAGAGAAGAGGACTATAATCAGATTGATCTATGATTTGGAAAGTTATCACTGTTTCACTAAAATGCACAATTTCACTATGAAGATAGTATTTTAATAAAAAAAATTACAAATAGTGGAATATGTCCCAATAGCAATCATGTTATACTAAACAGAGAATGTGTTTTTCTCATCCATATTAGTAAAATGACTGCATTAAATAATAATGCAATTGTGTCATAAAGAGTTCTGCACTATGCAGAGTTTCTTCTTTTTCTTTACTATTTTAAAAGCTATTTTAAATATACAATTATTTCTATCTTAATGGTCTACTGTGCTCTTAAGATTGATCACTTCCAGTTTAAGGATTCTTTTTTTGGGGGGAGGGGTGCAAATCAGCAGTCTAACTCCTTAAAGGCACAATGCAGGTGAGAATGAAGACAGTCCACATTGAAATTCTATAATCTTACTGTTACTGTTGTTCAGGTGCTAAGCCATGGCTGATTTTTTGTGACCACATGGACCGTGTCACTCCAAACTCCTCCACTTAGTTTGTTCAACTTCATGTCCATTGAGTCAGTAATGCTATCTAATCATCTCACCCTCTGTCGCCTAGTTAGAATTATGTCAATTTATTAAAATTACACATATTCTGAGTATTTTATATAAATATAAAAAAATTTTAAGCTAACACTCAATATTAAGTATCTAAATAGTTTTCCTGTCATTAATTTAAAATTAAATTATTTTAGTCTCTAAGGCCCCCCAAATTTGAATTTACTAATTTTCCAATCAAGTATCATGACTTTTATCATTCAAATATTTTGATTCACTACTACTACTAACCTAAGGATGATCAATAAAATCTAGAATTTTGACCTTATAAAGTGAACATTTTTAGACCTGTCTCTTATACACATCTTATTATGTGGTTTACTGATTATTTTAATAACAATACTGATCATTTACTCTCTATTACATGTCAGGCAACGGCAAATCACTGGAATATTCCTGTCTGAAAAATCCCATTGACAGAAGAGCCTGGCAGGCTACAGATGGGGTCTCAAAGAGTTGGACATGATTGACTGACTTCACTTTCACTTTTAGGTCAAGCACTCTCATAAGCACAATTAAGAGTACCCAAAAAAGCCAATATTCAATCAAGGCTTACTATGACGTAAAACTATGCTTTTCACTTTATAGATATTGTTTTCAGTCATTTCTCATCTCAAGCCTGAGAAATACTTCAACATAAAAATTAGAAAATTGAGACCCAGAGTTAAATTCCCAAAGTCTCACAGATACTGTATGTTTGTGATAGGAAGCACAGTCTTTTTAATCTCAAATTCTCCCTGCAGAATGGTGTTGGAATGAACCATAAGCAGGAAATTGACCTTCTCTCCATCCTCAGGTAGAAAGCACTTTGACTTGAAAACATGCTATCATCAACACAGATGAATACAGAAAATGCTCTCAGTGGCTCCTTGGCTTGTAGCATTGTTCTGTACAGATAGTCATTCATTTACTCATTTATCCATTTATATATTTTGGTTAGATACCATTTTAAAAGTCATTCTGTTAGGGTGAATATATGGAGTAATTTTTATTTTCAATTCAATTTGGAGTACAAATAAGGTCAGGTGGAATATTACAAAGAAATGTCACATGTTGGTGGTTTCTTGGTGACAGAGCTTAATCTACAGTCACAAGTTTAAATGAAGACAAGATTTTTTTTTAAACTTAACAGTGCCACATATAAATTAGATTTGATAATTTCTAGCTGATATTTTTTTTTAGTTTTTCAGGGCCATAGTGTTTTAAAGTTACGTGTCACTTTGCTATACCAAAGGCAAAATATGACTTGCTGACAGTCCAATCAAACAACTTACAAGTGAGTACTCAAAACTGGTTCTGTCTAGATCAAGGGCTACATGAAATTTATGTTTTTTATTGTTCTTGTTGGCCAGAGTGACCCATGGAAATATGTTCTACTTAAGGAAAACTATTTTCAATCAATCTGTTCTGAGATCCACTGATGGTTCTGAAACATTCCTATCCTCATTCCGAAGTGAGTTTTTTCCCCCTAGACTCATAATAGCATTCTATTATAATTGAATATCCTTTTTATAGTACTTCAGCTTGGAATCATAATGTATGTCCACATTTTTCCTACCTTTAAAATTTTCAATTTCTTGAAATCTTATATCATATTAAGTCAGCTCTTAGCTAGCCATTTAATGCTCCCAGTGTCTCCTTGGCTTGCAGCATTAAAATATATACACCCAACTTGAATTAATGAATAGATGGATAAAAAAGTAAATTATCACACATCTATTTTTATCATTACAATTTTTACTGATAAATTCCCTTACAGATTTAAGCACAGCAGAGTGGAGCTAATCCAGCCAGGCTACTTGAATTTGAATTTTCATTCTCTTACTCATCCACTATTCTATGTTTGAGCACATTTACATGGCCTCACTGTGCCTCAGTGTTTATATCAGGAGGAGACATCTCCCTGTTAGAGTGTGATCTGAAATCTGCATCTCTGAAAAACTAGCTTAATCATTGTTCATCTGCTCTAAGTGTTTTATAATTTTTTAATAGTTTAAAGTTATATTCTAATGAATTCCTCTTCCTTTCCTTAAATAAATCTTTCTTAATTGCTTTAAAGAATATTTCCATCCTGTTAAGATATTTGCATAAGAATACTGGTAAATTCAGAGACAGTAAAGAGAAGAGGACTATAATCAGATTGATCTATGATTTGGAAAGTTATCACTGTTTCACTAAAATGCACAATTTCACTATGAAGATAGTATTTTAATAAAAAAAATTACAAATAGTGGAATATGTCCCAATAGCAATCATGTTATACTAAACAGAGAATGTGTTTTTCTCATCCATATTAGTAAAATGACTGCATTAAATAATAATGCAATTGTGTCATAAAGAGTTCTGCACTATGCAGAGTTTCTTCTTTTTCTTTACTATTTTAAAAGCTATTTTAAATATACAATTATTTCTATCTTAATGGTCTACTGTGCTCTTAAGATTGATCACTTCCAGTTTAAGGATTCTTTTTTTGGGGGGAGGGGTGCAAATCAGCAGTCTAACTCCTTAAAGGCACAATGCAGGTGAGAATGAAGACAGTCCACATTGAAATTCTATAATCTTACTGTTACTGTTGTTCAGGTGCTAAGCCATGGCTGATTTTTTGTGACCACATGGACCGTGTCACTCCAAACTCCTCCACTTAGTTTGTTCAACTTCATGTCCATTGAGTCAGTAATGCTATCTAATCATCTCACCCTCTGTCGCCTAGTTAGAATTATGTCAATTTATTAAAATTACACATATTCTGAGTATTTTATATAAATATAAAAAAATTTTAAGCTAACACTCAATATTAAGTATCTAAATAGTTTTCCTGTCATTAATTTAAAATTAAATTATTTTAGTCTCTAAGGCCCCCCAAATTTGAATTTACTAATTTTCCAATCAAGTATCATGACTTTTATCATTCAAATATTTTGATTCACTACTACTACTAACCTAAGGATGATCAATAAAATCTAGAATTTTGACCTTATAAAGTGAACATTTTTAGACCTGTCTCTTATACACATCTTATTATGTGGTTTACTGATTATTTTAATAACAATACTGATCATTTACTCTCTATTACATGTCAGGCAACGGCAAATCACTGGAATATTCCTGTCTGAAAAATCCCATTGACAGAAGAGCCTGGCAGGCTACAGATGGGGTCTCAAAGAGTTGGACATGATTGACTGACTTCACTTTCACTTTTAGGTCAAGCACTCTCATAAGCACAATTAAGAGTACCCAAAAAAGCCAATATTCAATCAAGGCTTACTATGACGTAAAACTATGCTTTTCACTTTATAGATATTGTTTTCAGTCATTTCTCATCTCAAGCCTGAGAAATACTTCAACATAAAAATTAGAAAATTGAGACCCAGAGTTAAATTCCCAAAGTCTCACAGATACTGTATGTTTGTGATAGGAAGCACAGTCTTTTTAATCTCAAATTCTCCCTGCAGAATGGTGTTGGAATGAACCATAAGCAGGAAATTGACCTTCTCTCCATCCTCAGGTAGAAAGCACTTTGACTTGAAAACATGCTATCATCAACACAGATGAATACAGAAAATGCTCTCAGTGGCTCCTTGGCTTGTAGCATTGTTCTGTACAGATAGTCATTCATTTACTCATTTATCCATTTATATATTTTGGTTAGATACCATTTTAAAAGTCATTCTGTTAGGGTGAATATATGGAGTAATTTTTATTTTCAATTCAATTTGGAGTACAAATAAGGTCAGGTGGAATATTACAAAGAAATGTCACATGTTGGTGGTTTCTTGGTGACAGAGCTTAATCTACAGTCACAAGTTTAAATGAAGACAAGATTTTTTTTTAAACTTAACAGTGCCACATATAAATTAGATTTGATAATTTCTAGCTGATATTTTTTTTTAGTTTTTCAGGGCCATAGTGTTTTAAAGTTACGTGTCACTTTGCTATACCAAAGGCAAAATATGACTTGCTGACAGTCCAATCAAACAACTTACAAGTGAGTACTCAAAACTGGTTCTGTCTAGATCAAGGGCTACATGAAATTTATGTTTTTTATTGTTCTTGTTGGCCAGAGTGACCCATGGAAATATGTTCTACTTAAGGAAAACTATTTTCAATCAATCTGTTCTGAGATCCACTGATGGTTCTGAAACATTCCTATCCTCATTCCGAAGTGAGTTTTTTCCCCCTAGACTCATAATAGCATTCTATTATAATTGAATATCCTTTTTATAGTACTTCAGCTTGGAATCATAATGTATGTCCACATTTTTCCTACCTTTAAAATTTTCAATTTCTTGAAATCTTATATCATATTAAGTCAGCTCTTAGCTAGCCATTTAATGCTCCCAGTGTCTCCTTGGCTTGCAGCATTAAAATATATACACCCAACTTGAATTAATGAATAGATGGATAAAAAAGTAAATTATCACACATCTATTTTTATCATTACAATTTTTACTGATAAATTCCCTTACAGATTTAAGCACAGCAGAGTGGAGCTAATCCAGCCAGGCTACTTGAATTTGAATTTTCATTCTCTTACTCATCCACTATTCTATGTTTGAGCACATTTACATGGCCTCACTGTGCCTCAGTGTTTATATCAGGAGGAGACATCTCCCTGTTAGAGTGTGATCTGAAATCTGCATCTCTGAAAAACTAGCTTAATCATTGTTCATCTGCTCTAAGTGTTTTATAATTTTTTAATAGTTTAAAGTTATATTCTAATGAATTCCTCTTCCTTTCCTTAAATAAATCTTTCTTAATTGCTTTAAAGAATATTTCCATCCTGTTAAGATATTTGCATAAGAATACTGGTAAATTCAGAGACAGTAAAGAGAAGAGGACTATAATCAGATTGATCTATGATTTGGAAAGTTATCACTGTTTCACTAAAATGCACAATTTCACTATGAAGATAGTATTTTAATAAAAAAAATTACAAATAGTGGAATATGTCCCAATAGCAATCATGTTATACTAAACAGAGAATGTGTTTTTCTCATCCATATTAGTAAAATGACTGCATTAAATAATAATGCAATTGTGTCATAAAGAGTTCTGCACTATGCAGAGTTTCTTCTTTTTCTTTACTATTTTAAAAGCTATTTTAAATATACAATTATTTCTATCTTAATGGTCTACTGTGCTCTTAAGATTGATCACTTCCAGTTTAAGGATTCTTTTTTTGGGGGGAGGGGTGCAAATCAGCAGTCTAACTCCTTAAAGGCACAATGCAGGTGAGAATGAAGACAGTCCACATTGAAATTCTATAATCTTACTGTTACTGTTGTTCAGGTGCTAAGCCATGGCTGATTTTTTGTGACCACATGGACCGTGTCACTCCAAACTCCTCCACTTAGTTTGTTCAACTTCATGTCCATTGAGTCAGTAATGCTATCTAATCATCTCACCCTCTGTCGCCTAGTTAGAATTATGTCAATTTATTAAAATTACACATATTCTGAGTATTTTATATAAATATAAAAAAATTTTAAGCTAACACTCAATATTAAGTATCTAAATAGTTTTCCTGTCATTAATTTAAAATTAAATTATTTTAGTCTCTAAGGCCCCCCAAATTTGAATTTACTAATTTTCCAATCAAGTATCATGACTTTTATCATTCAAATATTTTGATTCACTACTACTACTAACCTAAGGATGATCAATAAAATCTAGAATTTTGACCTTATAAAGTGAACATTTTTAGACCTGTCTCTTATACACATCTTATTATGTGGTTTACTGATTATTTTAATAACAATACTGATCATTTACTCTCTATTACATGTCAGGCAACGGCAAATCACTGGAATATTCCTGTCTGAAAAATCCCATTGACAGAAGAGCCTGGCAGGCTACAGATGGGGTCTCAAAGAGTTGGACATGATTGACTGACTTCACTTTCACTTTTAGGTCAAGCACTCTCATAAGCACAATTAAGAGTACCCAAAAAAGCCAATATTCAATCAAGGCTTACTATGACGTAAAACTATGCTTTTCACTTTATAGATATTGTTTTCAGTCATTTCTCATCTCAAGCCTGAGAAATACTTCAACATAAAAATTAGAAAATTGAGACCCAGAGTTAAATTCCCAAAGTCTCACAGATACTGTATGTTTGTGATAGGAAGCACAGTCTTTTTAATCTCAAATTCTCCCTGCAGAATGGTGTTGGAATGAACCATAAGCAGGAAATTGACCTTCTCTCCATCCTCAGGTAGAAAGCACTTTGACTTGAAAACATGCTATCATCAACACAGATGAATACAGAAAATGCTCTCAGTGGCTCCTTGGCTTGTAGCATTGTTCTGTACAGATAGTCATTCATTTACTCATTTATCCATTTATATATTTTGGTTAGATACCATTTTAAAAGTCATTCTGTTAGGGTGAATATATGGAGTAATTTTTATTTTCAATTCAATTTGGAGTACAAATAAGGTCAGGTGGAATATTACAAAGAAATGTCACATGTTGGTGGTTTCTTGGTGACAGAGCTTAATCTACAGTCACAAGTTTAAATGAAGACAAGATTTTTTTTTAAACTTAACAGTGCCACATATAAATTAGATTTGATAATTTCTAGCTGATATTTTTTTTTAGTTTTTCAGGGCCATAGTGTTTTAAAGTTACGTGTCACTTTGCTATACCAAAGGCAAAATATGACTTGCTGACAGTCCAATCAAACAACTTACAAGTGAGTACTCAAAACTGGTTCTGTCTAGATCAAGGGCTACATGAAATTTATGTTTTTTATTGTTCTTGTTGGCCAGAGTGACCCATGGAAATATGTTCTACTTAAGGAAAACTATTTTCAATCAATCTGTTCTGAGATCCACTGATGGTTCTGAAACATTCCTATCCTCATTCCGAAGTGAGTTTTTTCCCCCTAGACTCATAATAGCATTCTATTATAATTGAATATCCTTTTTATAGTACTTCAGCTTGGAATCATAATGTATGTCCACATTTTTCCTACCTTTAAAATTTTCAATTTCTTGAAATCTTATATCATATTAAGTCAGCTCTTAGCTAGCCATTTAATGCTCCCAGTGTCTCCTTGGCTTGCAGCATTAAAATATATACACCCAACTTGAATTAATGAATAGATGGATAAAAAAGTAAATTATCACACATCTATTTTTATCATTACAATTTTTACTGATAAATTCCCTTACAGATTTAAGCACAGCAGAGTGGAGCTAATCCAGCCAGGCTACTTGAATTTGAATTTTCATTCTCTTACTCATCCACTATTCTATGTTTGAGCACATTTACATGGCCTCACTGTGCCTCAGTGTTTATATCAGGAGGAGACATCTCCCTGTTAGAGTGTGATCTGAAATCTGCATCTCTGAAAAACTAGCTTAATCATTGTTCATCTGCTCTAAGTGTTTTATAATTTTTTAATAGTTTAAAGTTATATTCTAATGAATTCCTCTTCCTTTCCTTAAATAAATCTTTCTTAATTGCTTTAAAGAATATTTCCATCCTGTTAAGATATTTGCATAAGAATACTGGTAAATTCAGAGACAGTAAAGAGAAGAGGACTATAATCAGATTGATCTATGATTTGGAAAGTTATCACTGTTTCACTAAAATGCACAATTTCACTATGAAGATAGTATTTTAATAAAAAAAATTACAAATAGTGGAATATGTCCCAATAGCAATCATGTTATACTAAACAGAGAATGTGTTTTTCTCATCCATATTAGTAAAATGACTGCATTAAATAATAATGCAATTGTGTCATAAAGAGTTCTGCACTATGCAGAGTTTCTTCTTTTTCTTTACTATTTTAAAAGCTATTTTAAATATACAATTATTTCTATCTTAATGGTCTACTGTGCTCTTAAGATTGATCACTTCCAGTTTAAGGATTCTTTTTTTGGGGGGAGGGGTGCAAATCAGCAGTCTAACTCCTTAAAGGCACAATGCAGGTGAGAATGAAGACAGTCCACATTGAAATTCTATAATCTTACTGTTACTGTTGTTCAGGTGCTAAGCCATGGCTGATTTTTTGTGACCACATGGACCGTGTCACTCCAAACTCCTCCACTTAGTTTGTTCAACTTCATGTCCATTGAGTCAGTAATGCTATCTAATCATCTCACCCTCTGTCGCCTAGTTAGAATTATGTCAATTTATTAAAATTACACATATTCTGAGTATTTTATATAAATATAAAAAAATTTTAAGCTAACACTCAATATTAAGTATCTAAATAGTTTTCCTGTCATTAATTTAAAATTAAATTATTTTAGTCTCTAAGGCCCCCCAAATTTGAATTTACTAATTTTCCAATCAAGTATCATGACTTTTATCATTCAAATATTTTGATTCACTACTACTACTAACCTAAGGATGATCAATAAAATCTAGAATTTTGACCTTATAAAGTGAACATTTTTAGACCTGTCTCTTATACACATCTTATTATGTGGTTTACTGATTATTTTAATAACAATACTGATCATTTACTCTCTATTACATGTCAGGCAACGGCANCAACACCATGTTGAATGAAAGTGGTAAAAGTGAGCATCCTTGTCTTCTACTTGGTCTTAGAGGAAAAGCTATCAGCTTGTTACCATTATGTATGATGTTACCTAAACTTCCCTGGTGGCTCAGTGGTAAAGAACCCACCTGCCAAAGCAGCAGATGAGAGTTCACCCCTGAGCTGGAAAGATCTCCTGAAGGAAATGGTGACCCACTACAGTATTCTTGCCTGGGAAACCCCATGGACAGAAGGAGCCTGGCAGGCTACAGTCCATGGTTGTTTGGTCATAAAGTCGAGTTGGACTCTTTGTGACCCACGGACTATAGCCTCTGTCTCTTATACACATCTTGAACATTTTTAGACTGTGAAAGAACCTGACATCTGAAACTATTATTATACAGTTTATAATATATTATAATATATATAATAGTTTATATATATATTAACATATTTAATGATGATTTAGATGATAGTCTAAAATTATAGACTCCTTGGATTAATATTCAATATACATTAGAGAAAATAAAAAATGTAGTTAAGTGGAATGGATTTTTTGCTACTAGCAAAAAAGCAATAACAGCAAATGCAATTGTGGACTGAATTTGCAAGAGTCTTGACACTAGGAGGACTATCCCAAATAGCTTAAATAGGTTTAGAAAAAGATTGTATCAGAAAATGAAAAAAAAAAATTAGGATAGTAATGAAGGGAGTAGTGTATATATTTTAAAAAAAAAAGTAAATAAAAGTTCTCCTTGCATCAGGAATTTATCTCAGCCATGTGGTAACTAATTTCTGGGTAAAAGATTCTGCTAAGTACAAGAATTAACTATGATTGCATAAAGTTTTCATTTTAGATTAGTTACCACCTCTCTGTCAATGGGTTACCATATCACTGCATCAATAAACAGTTTTCTAAACAGTAAAAAATAATTTTAANAACTAATTTCTGGGTAAAAGATTCTGCTAAGTACAAGAATTAACTATGATTGCATAAAGTTTTCATTTTAGATTAGTTACCACCTCTCTGTCAATGGGTTACCATATCACTGCATCAATAAACAGTTTTCTAAACAGTAAAAAATAATTTTAAGTAGATTCATTAAGAATTCATCAACTTTCTTAGGAAAATAGCAAGCCTAAGTAAAATAAAATAGTAGACAAGGATACATGATACAAGGACACATGAGCAAATAGAGTAAAATTCTTTGCAAGGTTCATGAAAAGATGTCTCAACACAAAGAAAAAATGTGTAAACAGGCAAAAAATAATATTTTTAAAATTATGTTATGGCAAGGAATTAAAAAGTAACTTCAGAGAGGATCTTTGTACATTTAATAAAATTCAAGAAGTAAAGATAGGGAAAGAAAGGTATGTCAACAGATGATGAAAGAAATGTGATTGTCAGACAAGGAAAATAAAAATGATGTGGTAAGAAATAAACACTATTATAAAATGATATATGTGTAGTCAATACAGTAACACCGGCATTAATGCAAAGTATTGAAATTATGAAGAACAAAAATGATAATACACAATTTTAACCAAGAGAGGAAAGCACAAGCTCTTAAATATCTCTAAAATTACACATGTAAACAATATATTGATAATGGTAATTNGATGTGGTAAGAAATAAACACTATTATAAAATGATATATGTGTAGTCAATACAGTAACACCGGCATTAATGCAAAGTATTGAAATTATGAAGAACAAAAATGATAATACACAATTTTAACCAAGAGAGGAAAGCACAAGCTCTTAAATATCTCTAAAATTACACATGTAAACAATATATTGATAATGGTAATTATATTAATGTTTGTAGTCATGTAACTACAATGAGTGTTCTTGATGTAGGAATTCAAAATAATAAAATCTATGTTTATCCAAATTTTCTCCTTTTGTTTTTAGTGAAGTATAATTGACTTACAATTTCATGTTGGTTTCAGGTATATTACAGGAATTCAATATTTATATACATCTAAAAATAGTCACCATGATAAATCTAATTATTATCTCTCACAGTACAAAATTACAACAATATTATTGCCTATATTCACTTTACTGTATTACATTTCTATGACTTTATTTTGTAACTGGAAGTTTGTACCTCTTAATTAACTTCATCTATTTGCCTTTCCCCTTATCTCCTCTCTGGCAACCACAAGTTTGTTCTTTTTTTTCTATGACTGTTCCTATTTTCTTTTTTTATTTGTCTATTTGCATTTTTTTTAGACTTTTCTAATAGTTATATCACAAAGTATTTGTTTTTCTCTGAATGACTCATTTCACATACAATCTTGGTCTATACATGTTGTCTCAAATGTCATGATTTTATTATTTTTGTGGCTGAGAAGTATTCTGTTGTATGCATATACATCTGCTTTATTCATTCATCTATCAGTAGATGTATAATTGCTTCCATAATTTACTATGTCAATAATGTCACAATGAATGCTGAAGTGCATGGCTATTTTCAAATTAGTATTTTTACTTTCCTTGAAAAAATACCCAGAAGTGGAATTGCTGGATCATATGGTATTTTTATTTGAAATTTTTAGAGGCAACTCAATACTGTTTTCCATAGTGACTATACAATTTACAATCCCACTAAGAGTGCAGAAGTGTTCCTTTCTTTTACATTCTCACCATCACCTGTTATTTGTGAACTTATTGATCATAGCCATTTGACAGATATAGGTGATATTTCAAAGTGGTTTTGATTTGTGTTTCTCTCATATTTAAAGTCTGAGCATTTTTCTTTTCAGATGTGTGCTGGCCAGTGGTGTGTATTCTATAGAAAATAATGTCTTAAAGCAGATAGCTTGTTTTGATTTTGAGTTGGGTGAGTTCTTTATATATTTTGGATATTAACTCCTTAATGGAAATGCATTCCGCCACTCAATAGGATGAATTTTTGTTTGTTGGTGACTGTGCAAAAGCTTTTTAGTTTGATTCAATCTCATTTGCTTGTTTTTGCTTTTGATGTTCTTGTCAAAGGAGACAGATGTAGAAAAGTATTATTAAGAATAATGTCAAACAGATTACTACATATATTTTCTCTTAGAAGTTTTATGGATTCAGATTTTAATATAAGTTTTTAATCCATGAATTTATTTTTGTATGTGGTATAAGAAAGTTCTCCAGTTTCATTCTTTTGCATGTGCAGGTACCTGTCCAGTTTTTTAAAAACTATTTATTGAAAGAATAGCAAGGAGAGATAAGAAAGCCCTCCTCAGTGATCAGTGCAAAGAAACAGAGCAAAACAATAGAATGGGAAAGACTAGAGATCCCTTCAAAAAAATTAGAGATACAAAGGGAACATTTCATGCAAAGATGGTCTCAATAAAGTACAGAAATGGTATGGACCTAACAGAAGCAGAAGATATCAAGAAGTGGCAAGAATACACAGAAGAACTGTACAAAAAACATCTTCACGACCCAGATAATCACAATGATGTGATCACTCACACGCAGCAAGAGCCAGAAATCCTGGAATATGAAGTCAGGTGGGCCTTAGGAAGCATCACCACAAACAAAGCTAGCAGAGGTGATGAAATTCCAGTTGAGCTATTTCATATCCTAAACGATGATGCTGTGAAAGTGCCGTACTCAATATGCCAGCAAATTTGGAAAACTCAGCAGTGATACCAGGACTGGAAAAGATCAGTTTTAATTCCAATCCCAAAGAAAGGCAATGCCAAAGAATGCTCAAACTACTGCTCCAAAATCACTGCAGATGGTGACTGCAGCCATGAAATTAAAAGACGCTTACACCTTGGAAGGAAAGTTGTGATCAACCTAGACAGCATATTAAAAATCAGAGTATTAGTTAGCCAACAAAGGTCCATCTAGTCAAAGCTATGGTTTTTCCAGTAGTCAGGTATGAATGTGAGAGTTGGACCTTAAAGAAAGCTGAGCACTGAAGAATTGATGCTTTTGAACTGTGATATTGAAGAAGACTCTTGAGAGTCCTTTGGCCTGCAAGGAGATCCAACCAGTCCATCCCAAAGGAAATCAGTCCTGAGTGTTCATTGGAAGGATTGATGTTGAAACCTAAATTCCAATACTTTGGCCACTCGATGCAGAGAGCTGACTCATTTGAAAAGACCCTGATGCTGGGAAAGACTGAAGGCAGGAGAAGAGGACAACAGAGGATGAAATGGTTGGATGTCATCACCGACTCAGTCACATGAGTTTGAGTAAACTCTGGGAGTTGGTGAATGACAGGGAGGCCTGGAGTGCTGTAGTACATGGGGTCGCAAAGAGTTGGACATGAATGAGCTACTAAACTGAACTGAATTTATTGAAAAGACTGACTTTTCACCATTTTATATTTATATATATATTTATATATTTTATATTACCTCTTTTGACATTGTTTAATTAACCATATAAGTGGAGATTTATTTCTGGGCTCACCATTCTTTCCCACTGAATGTCTTCTTGTGTCAGTACCAACCTGGTTTGATCACTATAGCTCTGCAACAGCCTTCAAAATCAGGGATCATGATATTTGTGGCATTATTCTTCTTTCTAATGATTGCTTTAGCTATTTCAGGTATTTTTTGGTTCTCATACAAATATTGGGATTATTTGATCTAATCCTATGGGGGGGAAATGCCATTGGTTCTTTAATAGGGATTGCATTGAATCTGTAGATTGATTTGGGTACAATAGACATTTTAACAATATTAATTATTTTCAATAGGTAAGCACAGTATAGCTTTCCATTTCTGTATCATCTCTGAAGGAAAATTGCATGGCTCAAAATAGCCTGGAGTTAAAACTTCCCTCCAGGTCCTTCCCACCATTCTATGTGAAACAAAGAACTCGCTTACCCGAAGAAAAAAAAATGGACATTAAGGTTGATTATGCCCAGCTCCCAACCGGTCCAGCCTCTGGCCGATCTCTAAAATTTATTGCCCTAGCCATTTAAGAGATACCTACAGGTAAAAATAAAAATTTAAAAAAAAAAAAGGAAAGAAAAGATCAAAAGCCAAATGCAGAAGTTTTTCAGGAGCATTGAGCATTCATTAATAAATTCTATTATTATACATGGCAAAAAAAAAAAAAAAAAAGAGATAACTACTCCAAACAACCTTAGAGAAAACAGGCCCCCNAAAAAAAAAAAAAGGAAAGAAAAGATCAAAAGCCAAATGCAGAAGTTTTTCAGGAGCATTGAGCATTCATTAATAAATTCTATTATTATACATGGCAAAAAAAAAAGAGATAACTACTCCAAACAACCTTAGAGAAAACAGGCCCCCTTAAGACAGTAACTTTCCACATACATGCCTACATATACTCACTCTTTGGAGAAGGAAATGGCAACCCACTCCAGTACTCTTGCCTGGAGAATCCCATGGAGGGAGGAGCCTGGTAAGCTACAGTCCATGGGGTTGCAAAGAGTCGGACACGACTGAGTGACTTCGCTTTCACTTTTCTTGGGTAAGTGCAGCAACTCACTGATCTGACTGCTGCCCCTTCTTGCCTCATTAAAGGTGATCTGTTCCTGTAAAGTGCTGGTCTCGTTCTGATTCTGAACCTCACTTTCTCTAACTCCTTTACCTTACAATCTTCAGTTTATCCTTTAGTGTCCTATAGTTTTCAGAATACGTGTCTTATACCTCCTTGGTTAAATTTATTCCTAGATATTTTATTTTTTCTTATGCAATTGTTAGTAATTAAAAAAATATATTTCTGATAGTTTATTGTATTTAGAAATGCAACAGATTTCTGTACCTTAATTTTGTACCTTGACACTTTATTGAATTAGTTTATTAGTTCTAGTAGTTTTCTGGTGGAATCTTTGGGGTTTTCTATATATGGTATCATATTATGCACAAATAGTGACCGTTTTACTTCTTTCTAATTTGGATGACTTTTATTACTTTTCTTGCCTAATGGCTATGGATAAATCTTGCAACACCATGTTGAATGAAAGTGGTAAAAGTGAGCATCCTTGTCTTCTACTTGGTCTTAGAGGAAAAGCTATCAGCTTGTTACCATTATGTATGATGTTACCTAAACTTCCCTGGTGGCTCAGTGGTAAAGAACCCACCTGCCAAAGCAGCAGATGAGAGTTCACCCCTGAGCTGGAAAGATCTCCTGAAGGAAATGGTGACCCACTACAGTATTCTTGCCTGGGAAACCCCATGGACAGAAGGAGCCTGGCAGGCTACAGTCCATGGTTGTTTGGTCATAAAGTCGAGTTGGACTCTTTGTGACCCACGGACTATAGCCTACATGGAGTCCACTGAGGTCTATGGGTTTGCAAAGAGTCAGACACATCGTTTTCCCTCTAAACCTATTTTGTTCAGAGTTTTTAGCGTAAACAGATGTTGAATTTTACCAAAAATTTTTTTCAGTGTCTATTGAGATAATCATATGATTATTATCCTCTCTTTTGTTAATGAGATGTGTCATGTTGATTGATTTACAGATATTTAAAAAATCCCTGCATCCCTAGCATGAATGCAATTGATTATAGGACATGATCCTTTTAACACACTGTTAAATTTGGTTTGTTGCATTTTGTTAGAAGATTTTTACAACTATGTCCATCAGGATTATTGGCTAGTAATTTCTCTTTTTGTGGTGTCTGTCTGATCTTGGTATTGGGGTAACGCTACACTCATAAAATGAGTTTGGAAGTAATTTTTCCTCTTCAGTTTTTTGGAACAGCTTGAGAATGATAGATATTAACTCATATAAATATTTTGTAGAATTCACATGCAAAGTCATGTGTAACTGGATTTTTATTTTTTGGGAGTACCCTCATAAAGCTAACATAGAACAGCCATCAGATCCAGCAATTTAACTTCCGGATTTTTATTTAAAGGAAAAAATCTCTCCTTTGAAAATGTATATGAACTTCTGTGTTCATTGAAGTACTATGTATACTTCTAAGATATGGAAGCAAATTATGTGTTCATTGATAGGAGATTGAATGAAGTAATTGATATGTAATATCAATTGATATGTAATATCAATGCATGCACACCACAATGGAATACTACTCAGTCAGAAAAAAGAATCAGTTCAGTTCCGTTCAGTTGCTCAGTTGTGTCCGACTCTTTGCGACCCCATGAATCGCAGCACACCAGGCCTCCCTGTCCATCACCAACTCCCGGAGTCCACCCAAACCCATGTCCATTGTGTTGGTGATGCCATCCAACCATCTCATCCTCTGTTATCCCCTTTTCCTCCTGACCTCAATCTTTCCCAGCATCAGAGTCGTTTCAAATGAGTCAGCTCTCTGTATCAGGTGGCCAAAGTATTAGAGTTTCAGCTTCAACATCAGAACACTGAGACTGATTTCCTTTAGGATGGACTGGTTGGATCTCCTTGCAGTCCAAGGGACTCTCAAGAGTCTTCTCCAACACCACAGTTCAAAAGCATCAATTCTTCAGTGATCAACTTTCTTTATAGTCCAACTCTCACATCCATATATGACTATTGGAAAAGCCATAGCCTTGACTAGATGGACCTTTGTTTGCAAAGTTATGTCTCTGCTTTTTCATATGCAGTCTAGGTTGGTCATAACTTTTCTTCCAAGGAGCAAGCGTCTTTTAATTGCATGGCTGCAATCACCATCTTCAGTGATTTTGGAGCCCAGAAAAATAAAGTCAGCCACTGTTTCCACTGTTTCCCCATCTATTTCCCATGAAGTGATGGGACCAGATGCCATGATCTTAGTTTTCTGAATGTTGAGCTTTAAGCCAACTGTTTGACTCTCCCCTTTCAATTTCATCAAGAGGCTCTTCAGTTCTTCTTCACTTTCTGCCGTAAGGGTGGTGTCATCTGCATATCTGAAGTTATTGATATTTTTCCTGGCAATCTTGATCCCAACTTGTGCTTCTTCCAGCCCAGTGTTTCTCATGATGTACTCTGCATAGAAGTTACATAAGCACGGTGACAATATACAGCCTTGACGTCCTCCTTTCCTATTTGGAACCAATCTGTTGTTCCATGTCCAGTTCTAACTGTTGCTTCCTGACCTGCATGCAGATTTCTCAAAAGGCAGGTCAGGTGCTATGGTATTCCCATCTCTTTCAGAATTTCCCACAGTTTATTGTGATCTACACAGTCAATAAAGCATAAATCGATGTTTTTCTGGAACTCTCTTGCTTTTTCCATGATCCAGCAGATGTTGGCAATTTGATCTCTGATTCCTCTGCCTTTTCTAAAACCAGCTTGAACATCTGGAAGTTCATGGTTCATGTATTGCTGAAGCCTGGTTTGGAGAATTTGGTGCATTACTTTACTAGCATGTGAGATGAGTGCAATTGTGTGGTAGTTTGATCATTCTTTGGCATTACCTTTCTTTGGGATTGGAATGAAAACAGACCTTTCCCAGTCCTTTGGCCACTGCTGACTTTTCCAGATTTGCTGTCATATTGAGTGCAGGACTTTCACAGCATCATCTTTTGTGATTTCAAATAGCTCAACTGGAATTCCATCATCTCCACTAGCTTTGTTCATAGTGATGCTTCCTAAGGCCCACCTGACCTCACATTCCAGGATGTTTGGCTCTAGGTGAATGTGAGTGATCATACCTTTGTGACTATATGGGTCATGAAGATCTTTTTTGTACAGTCTGTGTATTCTTGCCACCTCTTCTCAAGACAGCATGGATGGACCTTGAAGGTATCATGCTAAATAGAATAAGTCCGACATAAAAGGAAGAATAATGTATGGTTTTGCCTCATGGTAGATTCTAAAAAAACAAAACAAATGGACAAACAAAACAAAAAAGGAGTTATAGAACAATGTGGTAGTTGCCAGAAGGGAGGGTGGATGGACAGAGGAAAAAGGTGAAGAAGATTAAGGGGTACAAACTTCACTGGGATGTAATATACACATAGGAAATATAGTCAATATAGTCAATAACTTTGTATAGTGATGGATCACAGCTGTACTTATTGTGCTGATTATTTTATAAAGCATAAAATATTGAATCACTATTAAATGTCTGAAACTAATGCATCAAATATAATAATTTAAAACATAATAATCTTATCAAGTGATCATTTTAACTGGCACTTAGGGGCTTTTGACTTCCCACAGTTCTTAGAAAAAATTATCTAATTAATATTGCATGATAATTAAATTATATATAATTAAATATGCTTCCTATGGCCATCTCAAAGTTACTGTAATTTAGATCAAAGTATTTGTAGAATACTATAACTGAATTAGATTTTTAAAGCATGTTTTAAATAGTAGACCTTATGTTGGTTGTTTTTTTTATAACTTCTCTAGAACTTTCTATTCTCAGTTTGCTGAAATTGAATGAAGCTAGGTTGTTAACACTTCAGTGTTAACACTTGATTATCAATTAAATACAGCATATTCCTTGAAATATGTACTTCATATATCATACTATACATGCATGTGATTATCCAAATAGAGAAGTTTCTCTATTAGTAGATATCTTTGCCTATTTATAGAATGTATCCTAGGATATCTTTTTTAAATCAGTCAATTTTTCCTTTTTATTTAAACAAAGAATATTAAGCATACTCCTAACATTTTCATAATTAACTGATCATATTTCAAAGTTAAATACATGTAATATACTGATAAAATAATTATCTTATGTTCTATCTCTCCCAGCCTCTTCTCTCTGGTTTTAAACTTTTTTTTTCATATGCTGTCTACTGTTCCCTAGTTAAAAAAATAAACTCTTCCACTGTGCTCCTAATCTTATAAACATTTTTATTTACCTAAAGAAATTTTCATATATGTCAGAAAGCATGAGGATGCAAAAATCTGTCAAGTATTTATTTTCCCTACAGTAATCACATGCATATTATCATTTATATCTAACATTTCTGTTCTAAATTGCAAACCATTGTCATTAGGTCTATAACACAACCTCATACACCCAGCCAAGGTGGCACAGAAAAGGAGGAATAAACTTCACTTTGAGTAAAATCAGCAAGTGGTTCAGATAAAGCTGCATCAAGAAGATACCTAAGAGCATTCTCGGAGGACAGCATGTGTGCAAAGATTAAAGTGCATAGAAAACAACAAGAGAGAAAGGAGAACTAACACTTATTTAAGGCCTAGGATATATGAGACACTATACATGGGTTATATTCTGACAATAGCAAAGGAATTTCTATTGTATTTTATAATTGTCATTCTTGCTGCAATTTAAAGAATGAGCATAGAATCAGGAAAACCAATTAGAGGCTGTCACATATTTCAAGGGAGAGATGATGGAAGCTTGAATCGGGATGACAATAGCGGAGACAGACAGGGCACCGATATGCTACATATTTTGATGAAAATTAAAGGAATACGATGATGATTTATTGTGGTAAGATTAGTAAAATAGATAAATTAAGGCTGGCTCTTAGTATTGTTTATTTTGGGTATAGTATTATTAATTACTGAGATGGGAAACCCAAAGAAATAAACAATTATGTTAGGAGAGAAGGAAAAGATGGAAAAAGAAAGTTAATGGTTTTACTTGGCAAAGACATGAACAGACTGTTATGCAGAGTGAAGTAAGTCCAAAAGAGAAAATCAAATACCATATATCAGTACATGTATGTGGAATCTCGAAAAAGGTTATAGATGATCCTGTTTGCAAAGCAGAAATAGAAACACAGACTTAGAGAACAAATGTATGGACATTAAGGGGGGAAGTGAGGGTGAGATGAATTGGGAGAATGGGATTGACACATATACACTACAGTATATAAAATAGGTACTAATGAGAGAGCTTCCCAGGTGGTGCCAGTAGTAGACAATCTACCCACTTGCAGAAAATGTAAGAAATACAGGTTCAATCCCTGTGTTGGGAAGATCTCCTGGAGTAGGAAATGGCAACCCACTCCTGAAATTTTGCCTGGAAAAATCTCATGGACAGAGGAGGCTGGGCAACTAAAGTCCNGAAAATGTAAGAAATACAGGTTCAATCCCTGTGTTGGGAAGATCTCCTGGAGTAGGAAATGGCAACCCACTCCTGAAATTTTGCCTGGAAAAATCCCATGGACAGAGGAGGCTGGGCAACTAAAGTCCATGGAGTCGCAAAGAGTCAGACGACTGAGCACCACCACCATACCACTGAGAACCAACTATATAGCTGATTCTGTTTGCTATACACCAGAAACTCACACAACACTTTATTGTGGGTTTTACAAAAATTGGATTTTGGGTGATGATGTAAAATATTGAATGTACTTTTATTAATCTTAACTTTTGTTAAAAAGTTATATTCTTAGGTTGACATTCTGCTGTCATTGTAGAAATGAATAGGTGAATGGATAAATGAATGAAGGAATATATAATGAATGGATTTTGAGTAACTAATACATGTCAGTTACTAAGGCATGTGCTCTCATATATACAATCATTTGACACTTTTAATATATTGCTATGAGTTAGATATTTATAGTCTCATAATATGTGAATAAAGAACAAAAATAGAAGGTTAGAGGCTTACTACCATATGAGTAGCAGGTTGCAGAAGCAGAATTTTAGCTCAGATTTCCAACTTGTAGTTTTTGTTTGTTTTTTATTTCACCATGAGTATCTTAACAGTAGCAAACAAAGCCATGGGCTCATGAAAACTCTATTTTTTTGATAACTAAATTTAAAAATAAATATTTGAAAATACAAAAATAAAATTAACTGAAATTATTGTTAAATAAGACATACATGCAAGACACAATTTTACCTTTTTATCTTTAAAGGAAAATAAGGAAAAACATATGCAGAAAATATTTTCAAAATTTCCACAAAAGACTTACTGACACTGTAAAGATAGCCATCAAATTCTGTTGAAAACTGTATTACTCTTTTATTAATAGCATGTCTATTAAATAATTAATTTAGTAATTGCTATTTAATAAAAAATAATCTTGTGGGAAAATATGCCGGAGGAAATGCCCCAGAAGTAGGTACTTATGAGCTGATTCTTTAAGAATCCAAGAAGAAGAAAATAGAAAAAATTGGGAGCTTCAGTGATTATGTCAGCAATGCATTGAAAAATTTCATAGTACAATTTAGCTTCATCAGAGTTTATGGGAAAAAAAAATTAACTAGAAAAATAAAGGTTTTGGTGTCACTGCCTCTAGGATAATCTCTAGAAACTGTGGACTTTAGAATCATATGACCAGAGACAGAATTGACATTAGTGGTAAACAGTTCAGTTCAGTCGCTCAGTCATGTCCGACTCTTCGCGACCCCATGAATCACAGCATGCCAGGCCTCCCTGTCCATCACCAACTCCCGCAGTTCACTCAGACTCACGTCCATCGAGTCGGTGATGCCATCCAGCCATCTCATGCGCTGGCATCCGCTTTTCCTCCTGCCCCCAATCCCTCCCAGCATCAGAGTTTTTTCCAATGAGTCAACTCTTTGCATGAGGTCGCCAAAGTACTGGAGTTTCAGCTTTAGCATCATTCCTACCAAAGAACACCCAGGGGTGATCGCCTTTAGAATGGACTGGTTGGATCTCAAGAGTCTTCTCCAACACCACAGTTCAAAATCATCAGTTATTCAGCGCTCAGCTTTCTTCACAGTCCAACTCTCACATCCGTACATGACCACAGGAAAAACTGTAGCTTTGACTAAATGGACCTTTGTTGGCAAAGTAATGTCTCTGCTTTTCAATATGCTATCTAGGTTGGTAATAACTTTCCTTCCAAGGAGTAAGTGTCTTTTAATTTCATGGTTGCAGTCACTATCTGCAGTGACTTTGGAGCCCAAAAAGATAAAATCTGACATTATTTCCAGTGTTTCCCCATCTATTTCCCATGAAGTGATGGGAACAGTAGGATATCACACACCCAGATAAAAGCAAAAACTATATCCTAAATTAAATTATACTCTGTTTCCATATTATGACATATTCTCTAAACTCTTACAAACTTAATTCCCTCCCATTACCGTAATGACCCATAAATAATAATAAATAATTAGAATAATTATTCAGAAGGGAAAAATAAAAGATATTTGTCTTCCTAGTCCATCATGGGCATATATTTCATATTGAAATTCCTTTATATATCGGGCATTGTGGCTGTTTGTATAAAATGACTCTGAGAGATTCAACTGCTCTGCTCATTTAGGAGTCAAGGATACAACCTAAGACTATGCATGCCCTCCCCGCCCCCAGTGTCAAGAAGCTACACTGCATACTTAGAAAGACAAACTTAACATTATTTTAGCTTTTCTATGTCTTGAATCCTGACTCCCCAGATAGCTGTGTTTGACCCAGAATGATGACTTAATATTAAACTGAATCCTTCATAATTTCAAACACACACACAAACAATACACACTCCAATATTGTGTTTTATTTTTAAATATTGAACTGAATATCAGTTATATCACAGCAGTATACTTTTTACTTTTTAATCAAGCACTTTCATTTTCTTTCTCCTCCTCAACTCAGAAATAAAATATTTCTTGCTTAATTTCATACAGAGTTTAGGAAGTACTTTTTTGAATTTGAAAATATCTCAAGATTTTAACTTCTACCCTATTCTTTTTCAAATAAATTATTGTTTTTCCTAAGAAAATGTGAAGAATAAAATGTCTCCACCTAAGTACATGCTTCTTGTATATCGAGCTTTGATAGTTTTAAAACCATTTTTCTATTTCTTTAATGCTTCTATTAACAAAACAATAAGAAACTAAAAAGAGAACAGCTGTGGGAAGGAAATTAATTATGCCTTAGATATGTTAAAGATTAAGTTGAAAGGAATATATATTGGATATTCAGATTGGTCATTAGAGATATAGGACTGGAAATACAGAAGTATATAGGGATTTTGAAATATTTGAGTAAGTAAAAAGATATATGGAGCAGTTGGAATAGGGTTATTAAAACAGTTGGCTATTGGAAACATATTGGAGACATTCATTTTATAAAGAGGAAAGTATATGGGCAAAGACTAATAGAGTTTTGCCAAGAGAATGCACTGGTCATAGCAAACACCCTCTTCCAATAACGAGAAGACTCTACACATGGACATCACCAGATGGTCAACACTGAAATCAGATTGATTATATTCTTTGCAGCCAAAGATGGAGAACCTCTATACAGTCAACAAAAACAAGACAGGGAGCTGACTGTGGCTCAGATCATGAACTCCTCATTGACAAATTCAGACTTAAATTGAAGAAAGTGGGAAAAAACACTAGACCATTCAGGTATAACCTAAATCAAATCCCTTATGATTATACAGTGGAAGTGAGAAATAGATTTAAGGGTCTAGATCTGATAGACAGAGTGCTGATGAACTATGGACAAAGTTTTATGACACTGTACAGGAGACAGGGATCAAGACCATCCCCATGGGAAAAAAAAATGAAAAAAAGCAAAATGGCTATCTGGGGAGGCCTTACAAATAGCTGTGAAAAGAAGAGAGGTGAAAAGCAAAGGAGAAAAGGAAAGATATAAGCATCTGAATGCAGAGTTCCAAAGAATAGCAAGAAGAGATAAGAAAGCCTTC
>SJYX01015375.1:63611-79339 GCA_006410675.1 Oreotragus oreotragus
TATACCACAGCTTTCTTATCCATTCATCCGCTGATGGACATCTAGGTTGTTTCCATGTCCTGGCTATTATAAACAGTGCTACGATGAACACTGGGGTACACGTGTCTTTTTAAATTCTGGTTTCCTCGGTGTGTATGCCCAGCAGTGGGATTGCTGGGTCATAAGGCAGTTCTTCCCTGGTGGCTCAGAGGTTAAAGCGTCTGCCTGTAGTGTGGGAGACCTGGGTTTGATCCCTGGTCAGGAAGATCCCCTGGAGAAGGAAATATTCTTGCCTAAAGAATCCAAGGGACGGAGGAGCCTATTGGGCTACAGTCCATGGGTCACAGAGTCAGACACGACTGAGCGACTTCACTTTAAGGCAGTTCTATTTCCAGGTTTTAAGGAATCTCCACACTGTTCTCCATAGTGGCTGTACTAGTTTGCATTCCCACCAACAGTGTAACAGGGTTCCCTTTTCTCCACATCCTCTCCAGCATTTATTGCTTGTAGACTTTTTGATCACAGCCATTTTGAGTGGTGTGAAATGGTACCTCATTGTGGTTTTGATTTGCATTTCTCTGATAATGAGTGATGTTGAGCATCTTTTCATGTGTTTGTTAGCCATCCATATGTCTTCTTTGGAGAAATGTCTATTTAATTCTTTGGCCCATTTTTATAAGAAAATAATTGATAGACATTTTAATTTCCTACACAATTATTCTGAGTTTGTGAATTCATATTTAAACTTATGAAATATTATTTGAATACATATGCTTCATACATTATAATGTAGTGAGTAATCTCTCTTAGAAAAAATAGTGAGGTGAAAACTTTTCATACTGATGGTCATAAATTTTCCTATTTGTGTTGTTTTTTCTAGTTTAGGGGGACCACTCAACAACCAAGGTTAAATACTGACAATATATGGTTATATTTTATAAACTCCAGAGAAAACTAACGTAATCATTTCTTTATTCTTTTGAGAACACATAAACTAGAGAAAAACATCCTCTTTGAAGGCCTTGTTAGTAAACTGTTTTGAGGGAATAAATATAATATATAATCACCTCTGTTTCAGCTAGGAACTTGTCATGCTTATTTTGGACTTAAAGACAATTAAGAGCAACTAAACCGCCACCACCAATTTTTATTAATACCACTTGCCAAACATACAAATACCCCCCACACATATACTGCTTCTTGTACTATGATAGGATAGTTTTTCTACTAGTTATAGTATATAATTTAAACCTGAAAATGTATACATCTGCACTTCAGCTGCCCTGTGTATAATTTGTCTCACAAATACAGTTAGCCAGTCAGTATGAAAGGCTGGTTAATGGATATGAACTCTGGTTGGTTGATTTTTTCTAGGCAGTATAAAAACAACCATACCTTGTGTATTAGTATTGTCCCAATTTATATATTCTTGATATGGATCATGTTCAGCTATAATTTGCCTGGATTTAGTGGTTTAAATTAGTGTCAATAAGAAACAAATGCTAGTGCATAGACAATTCAGTGTAAATATATCTCTCCTCAATTTTTATTGTATTAGAGGTACAAATAATGAGAACATAAGTAGCTGCCCAGCACTTCCAAACTTTAATAAAATGCTAGCCTTTCTCAGGATGACTGGGAGACTTAAACATTCTTTTCAGGCAATAAATAAGCAAATGTGAAGAATCATTATGTTGGACAACAACTTTAGTCTTAGAGGATTTTAACTCTCTTGCATACAGTAGAAGTATTATTAAAATTACTTGTTCAAAAAATAAATAAATAAAATAAAATTACTTGTTCAAATTTAGGTCCACTTTTCAGCCTTTGAGAGAATCATGGATATATAGAGAGATATTATCTTATATTTACATCCTACTTAAACAATATTTGCCATTTATGACCCATTTTAAGTTTCCTATGTGTCAGACAACATTCATGTTTGGAAGTTCTTGTAAAAAAATAAATAAATACAAAAAAAAATAAAAATTAAAAAAAAAAACAAAGATAATGATCTCAAGTTTCACACTGTGAATCTAATACAAATGTATATGTATACAGATATAGCTATTTAATTTTGGTTTTGCATACATTTTAAATATTAAAAAAGGCAAACTATGGAATAAACCATTCTCATTTAAAAAAAAAGAATTATTTTATCTTCATAATGATTTCATAAGGTAGATGTAATTGTTTCTATATTTTTGATTAAGAGATATGACCACAGATATTAATACAAGATCATCTAGTAAGAGACACATGTCTAAATGCAAAGACTAATTTTTATAAATCCAAAATCCATATTCCTGGCCACTGTATGCTATTACCTCATTGTCACTGTCTTTTTTATTGCTGAACATTTTATTATATCTAAGGGAATTGCCATTACTGAATAGTGAGACCTTGCAGAAGGAAATGGCAACTCACCCCAGTATTCTTGCCTGGGAAATCCCATTGACAGAGGAGTTTGGAGGGCCTCACCATGGGGTCACAAAGGCCAGAAAAAACTTAGTGACTAAACCAACACCAGCACCTATTAAGAAAAAAGAGGCAGTGGGGAGGGAGGGAACTGATGGTTCAATACAGGAAAATAATGAAAGATGAAAAGATCTTTTCATGAAAATTAGAATTAAAGAAGGAAAACAAAGAATAAGCAAGCCCAGATAATTGGATTTTCTTCCTACATCTGTTCAGTGAGAGAGAGCATACACCTCTTTTGATAATGCTTGTCTACATCTAGGCAGCAGAAATAAGCATTTTATGATCATAAAAACAGTTCAGCTTTGAATATTCAGTTCAGTTCAGTTCATTTCAGTCGCTCATTCATGTCCGACTCTTTGCAGTCCCATGAATCGCAGCACACCAGGCCTCCCTGTTCATCACCAACTCCCGGAGTTCACTCAGATTCACATTCATCGAGTCAGTGAGGCCACCAAGCCATCTCATCCTCTGTCGTCCCCTTCTCCTCCTGCTCCAATCCCTCCCAGCATCAGAGTCTTTTCCAATGAGTCAAGTGTTTGCATGAGGTGGACAAAGTACTGGAGTTTCAGCTTTAGCATCATTCCTTCCAAAGAAATCCCAGGGCTGATCTCCTTCAGAATGGACTAGTTGGATCTCCTTGCAGTCCAAGGGACTCTCAAGAGTCTTCTCCAACACCACAGTTCAAAAACATCAATTCTTCGGCACTCAGCCTTCTTCACAATCTAACTCTCACATCCATACATGACCACAGGAAAAACCATAGCCTTGACTAGATGGACTTTAGTCGGCAAAGCAATGTCTCTGCTTTTCAAGACCTACAAGACCTCTTATAACTAACACCCAAAAAAGATGTCTTTTTCATTATAGGGGACTGGAATGCTAAAGTAGGAAGTCAAGAAACACCTGGAGGTAACAGGCAAATTTGGCCTTNTGAGTCAACTCTTCGCATGAGGTGGCCAAAGTACTGGAGTTTCAGCTTCAGCATCATTCCTTCCAAAGAAATCCCAGGGCTGATCTCCTTCAGAATGGACTGGTTGGATCTCCTTGCAGTCCAAGGGGTTCTCAAGAGTCTTCTCCAACACCACAGTTCAAAAGCATCAATTCTTCAGCGCTCAACTTTCTTCACAGTCCAACTCTCACATCCATACATGACCACTGGAAAAAACATAGCCTTGACTAGAGGGACTTTTGTTGGTAAAGAAATGTCTCTGCTTTTCAATATGCTATCTAGGTTGGTCATAGCTTTTCTTCCAATGAGTAAGCGTCTTTAATTTCATGGCTGCAATCACCATCTGCAGTGATTTTGGAGCCCCCAAAATAAAGTCTGACACTGTTTCCAATGTTTCCCCATCTATTTCCCTTGAAGTGATGGGACCAGAATGCCATGATCTTCATTTTCTGAATGTTGAGCTTTAAGCCAACTGTTTCAATCTCCTCTTTCACTTTCATCAAGAGGCTTTTTAGTTTCTCTTCACTTTCTGCCATAAGGGTGGTGTCATCTGCATATCTTAGGTTATTGATATTTCTCCCAGCAATCTTGATTCCAGCTTGTGCTTCTTCCAGCCCAGAGTTTCTCATGATGTACTCTGCCTAGAAGTTAAATAAGCAGGGTGACAATATACAGCCTTGACGTACTCCTTTTCTTGCAGGGCTGATCGTACTCCTTTTCTTATTTGGAACCAGTCTGTTGTTCTATGTCCAGTTCTAACTGTTGCTTCCTGACCTGCATACAGATTTCTCAAGAGGCAGGTCAGGTGCTCTGGTATCCCCATCTCTTTCAGAATTTTCCACAGTTTATTGTGATGCACATAGTCAAAGGCTTTGGCATAGTCAATAAAGCAGAAATAAATGTTTTTCTGGAACTCTCTTGCTTTTTTGATTAGTGTATATATTATGCTCAACAAAAATGAATTTACAAGTATTTCATTGAAATTATGAGATATTCTGAAACCCTTATGCAAAGAATGAAAAAGGGTACTGACATTGTATTGGATATGCCATTACTAAAATAAAGAAGTTTAGAATTTCATCAGAAATTCTCTTAGTGTGATAGTTTATCCTTTTATTTTTGAGTGAAATGAAATTATACTAACTTTCTTAAAGTGACTGCTAACCTGCTGCTGCTGCTGCTAAGTCACTTCAGTCATGTCCGACTCTGTGTGACCCCATAGACGGCAGCCCACCAGGCTCCCCCATCCCTGGGATTCTCCATGCAAGAACACTGGAGTGGGTTGCCATTTCCTTCTCCAATGCATGAAAGTGAAAAGTGAAAGTGAAGTCGGTCAGTAGTGTCCGACTCTGTGCTACCCCATGGACTGCAGCCTACCAGGGTCCTCCGCCCATGGGATTATCCAGGCAAGAGTACTGGAGTGGGTTGCCTAACCTAATCCCCTCTTTATCCGTTGTTAGTTGTCAATCGCAAATATTTCTGTTGAAGGGTTTTCTTGAATGCAATAAGCCCAGCAAGAAAAAAATTAGGAAAATCTTAGAGAAAGAGAGACATTAGAGGTCATAGTCTGATCCAGGAATGCATTCTGTGATTTGACCAAACTCTGCAATCACTCCAGGTAAAATGACGTGGGGACTACATTTTTAAATCTGACCTGTCACTCATATGGTTTTCTTGTCCTGTCATTCAGGGAGCCTTAATTTCTACTTAAGATGATGCTTTGCTTCTCTGTGGGCACTTTGCTATTTGCATCCACTTCCTGCTGCCTTCTTTGTCAGCTTCCTCCTCACACACAAAGCCCTTTTATCTCTACTCTTACAAATTCCATTAATTGTGTCCATTCTATGTCCCACTTCCCTAGATCTTTTTCTAGATCATGGACAGAGGAGCCTGCTGGGCTACAGTCCACGGAGTCGCAGAGTCGGACATGACTGAGTGACTTCACTTTCTTTCACTTTAGAAAAATGTTAATTAATATTAGCTTAGCATTTTCAGAACCATCAATTACATTTCCATAACCATCAATTACATTTCCATTTTTATAAATACTACCAAATGCCTTTCCCTGGGACCATGGGATTTGAGGCTGGAATTTGGAGTATGTGGGTTTGAAAAAAATTATGCCTTGGGAACAAGAAAGGCATAAATATTGGAGACAAGTATTGCCTGAGAGACAATAAAGATCTCCTTTCCAGAGAGATTAGGAAACCATAACTAAAAGGTGCAGTAAAACATAGGGTTCATGATCATAGGTGCCATCATAGGCACCACTTTAACTCAAGTTTTTAAATTTCTCACACCCACAATGACTTTTGCTCTGGGAAGTCTTAATGGCACAATTAAGCCTGTGACAAGAGAAAATAATTCTGAAAAATTTGTGGTTTAAAGAGATCTAGAATTCTGAACACTTAACATGATTGCTCACAAAAATTATTAATTATGATAAATTACACAACACAAGTTGATAGCATGTACTTTTATAGTAATTAATAACTTATTCACAATTATTAACTCGACTTTCATCATTTTTACCTTTCCTTTCTTCTTCATCCCTGCCTCAAGGCTTTTACATTTCTATTTTCTCCCTGTCAATTGTTTTTCACTGACTCTTTGCATGGTTACTTAAGTTTTTCAGAGAGGCTTCCCTCTATATTCACTCTATCTAAATATCTTTGGTGCAGGTCATGTATGGAAAGTGATCCCAAGGAGAAAGAATGATGGAGCAAATAAAATGAGAAATGGAAGGGAGAGAAGCCAGTTGAAAGGAGGTTATTATGTTGATTATTACTATTGGAAATATATTTAGATCTGCTTTGATCCTTCTGCTCCAAGGAAACATCTAGACTGCGCCTCAGAATTGTTTCAGTACAGAGAAAGGGGATTGTGGCACTGATCCATGAATCTTGTCACTTATCTTAGGGAAGTGAACTTCTCTCCTTTCATTGCACTTCTGGCTTTCCTGCACATAGGTTCAATAGAGTTTGATAGTATTTAAGGATGCTCTGGAGAAGGAAATGGCAACCCACCCTAGTATTTTTACCTGGGAAATTCCATGGACAGGGGAGCCCGGCAGGCTATATGGGGTCATGGGATCACAAAGAGTCAGACATGACATAGTAACTAAGCACCTAAACAACAAGGATGCTCTTAGGAGAGCAAACAGAGAGATAGGCAAGTGGACTAGTGACAGTGAAAGTGTTGTTATTCAGTCCTGTGGATCATACAGGATTTTAAAAGCATGCAAGGGCTCTATCACCAGATCAGCAGCAGAGGGGACCAGGGCAGGCCATGAAGAGCATCTGCCATGTGAACAGAGTTAAGCCATCCAATCAGGCAACTGCTTTTTAATTGTCAGGTTTTGTTTTTGTTACTGCTTTTAGCTTTTGTTTAGTTGCTAAGTCTTTTCCAACTCTCTTTTATGACCCCATGAACTGTAGCCTGCCAGTCTTTCTGTCTATGGGATTTTTCTAGGAAAGAATACTGGAAGGAGTTGCCATTTCCTTTTCCAGGGGACCTTCCTGACTCAGGGATCCAAACCCCATCTCTCAGGTGGTGGGAGGTGGGGTTCTTTACCACTGAGAAACCAGGGAAGCATTATTGCCCTTACCCCACTTTCTTAAATTATATGTTTACTATTAAAATACTTCTTCAACTCAAAGGCAAACCTGGCTAAAAAACAGAGCATTGACTATCTTGCTTATTACTCTATGTCCATCTCGTTGCCATTGTTCAGTCACTCAATCATGCCAAGCTCTTTGCAACCCCATGAACTGCAGAACACCTGGCTGTCCTTAACCATCTCCCAGAGCTTGCTCAAACTCATGTCCAGTGAGTCTGTGATGCCATGCAACCATCTTATCCTCTGTCATCCTCTTCTCCTCCTGCCTTCAATCTTTCCCAGCATCAGAGTCTCTTCTAATAAACTGGTTCTTTGCATCAGGTGGCCAGAGTATTGGTGCTTCAGCTTCAGCATCAGTCCTTCCAGTGAATATTCAGGACTGATTTTCTTTCGGCCTGACTGGTTTGATCTCCTTGCAGTCCAATGGATTTTCAAGAGTCTTCTCCAACACCACAGTTGAAAAACACCCATTTTTCAGCTCTCAGTCTTCTTTACGGTCCAACTCTCGCATCCATACATGACTGCTGGTAAAAGGATAGCTTTGACTATATGGACCTTTGTCGGCAAAGTAATGTCTCTGCTTTTTAATACACTGTCTAGGTTTGTCATAGCTTTTCTTCCAAGGAGCAAGTGTCTTTTAATTTCATAGAGGCAGTCACAATCTGCAGTGATTTTGGAGCCCAAGAAAATAAAGTCTATCACTGTTTCCATTGTTTCCCCATCTATTTGCCATGAGCTAATGTTACCAGGTGCCATGATCTTCATTTTTTGAATGTTGAGTTTTAAGCCAGCTTATTCACTCTCCTCTTTCACTTTCATCAAGAAGCCTTCCATAAGTGTGGTATGTTGGTTTTCTGCCATAAGTGTGGTATCATGTACCTATCTGAGGTTATTGATATTTCTCCCAGGAATCTTGATTCCAGCTTGGGATTCATTCAACCCAGAATTTCACATAATGTACTCTGCATATAAGTTAAATAAGCAGGGTGACAACATTCAGCCTTGACATACTCCTTTCCCAATTTGGAACCAGTCTTTGTTCCATGTCTGGTTCTAACTCTTTCTTCTTGACCTGCATACAGATTTCTCAGGAGGCAGGTAAGGTCGTCTGGTATTCCTATCTCTTTAAAAATTTTCCACAGTTTGTTGTGATCCACACAGTCAAACTTTCACATAGTCAGTGAAACAGAAGTAGCTGTTTTTCTGAAATTCTCTTGCTTTTTCTATGAGCCAATGGATGTTGGCAATTTGATCTGTGATTCCTCTGCCTTTCCTAAATCCAGCTTGAAGGTTTAGGAGTCCTCTGTTCACATACTGTTGAAATCTAGCTTGGGGAATTTTGAACATTACCTTGCTAGCATGTGAAATGAGTGCAATTTGTGGTAGTTTGAACATTCTTTGGCACTGCCCTTCTTTGGGACTGAAATGAAAACTGACCTTTTCCACTGTCGTGGCCAGTGCTGAGTTTTCCAAATTTGCTGCCCATCATGTAGAGCAAAGTTTAACACATAAGAGATACTCATTATGCACTAATTGAAATGAGTGAATAAATATTTATAAAGGGAAAAATGGAGTAAATTCTCCATGCAAAACTCTGACAAAACTTAACACTAATCATATTGCCTAAATCATAATACAAATACCTTTACCTGTCAACTAAGCCCCTATAAGAACACATAGAAATGTTTTTTCAATCTACTGAAGCTCTTCTATACTTAGCCATTTCAAGCTAATCATTATTACTTGAAAATTTCCTGCTTCTGTAAATTTGCTCATGCTACCCCTTCTTTCTAATCTTACTCCAGACATGCTTCTACTTTTAAAAAATTAATGAGGTGTTAAGTGTCTGTCTCAAAACATTGGTATAAAGGGCATCTCACTACCTGATATTATTGTATCTCTCGCTTGTGTTTCCATAACATATTTGTCTCTGTCACTATATTTGTCTCACTTTACCTTGTTACCATTCTGTGTCCATATCTTATGGACTCCTGAAGGCAAAAACATGGTCTACCACTTCAATTTTTTTTCTGAAAAAAAGCTGGATAATATGTAATTGTAGTCACATTTGGACCTCACTTCTATATATCTGCATAATGAAGGACTTATTTAAGTATTAATTGTTTTAAATGATTCAAATCTGGAATTTTGAAAGAATTTCCTGTACTTTTACAAAGAGAACAACAGTGTATTCATAACCATAAGTTACAAATGACTACCAAATGTCTGAATCTTTTCAGAGTAAATTGTCCATCAACCTTTGTTTCTATTAAGCATCTAATTGTCAATTTTCCCCTTTTCTCTTTCCCTGGTGTTTTTCAAACCATATAAAATGTCATGATCTTGGAATGGGGGTAAATGTTCTCTATCTGAATAATGTAATGAATACCGTAAAAAGTATCATTTCTCCCATTGGAATTGAGATCTTTTGAGTAGACAAATGGGTAATGGTGTTTCTAAATGACCATTGCTTTTTTGTGGTCTTTTTCTTTTTTTCCCTCAGAATTGAGATAGCTGTCTCACCCAGTTTTAGCTCATACAATTTGCAATTTGTAGCTAATTTATTAGTCAGGGATTTGGTTATAGGAAATTAAATGTTCATTTTGGGGGCAATCTAATACGCTTGGTCTATTGTGGTTGCTTCTTAATAAAGATATTAGACTTGATAGAGTTTCCTCTAGCTATTTCTCTTAAGCATTTTCAAACATTAGTATTTTAAAACTTTTGTAGTTTTTTGTATTTGGAAAATTTTTAAGACATTTTAACACTAATGAAAAATAGAAGCTATATAAAAATTCTAAGAATAGTACTGCCTTGTCTTGTTCAATAGGTATAATTTTGACCCCTTTTTAACGAATCTTAAGTTTCTTAACTCCTTTTCCTTAATAAATTTCTATTTTTAAGCATTCATATATGAACTGTTATCATATAAAGTCTCCCAAATAGCTGTAGACCATACTGACTGCCTAGCTCCCCGCATCAAATTATTTTCTCCAAAACAGAGAACAGGAGGGGAAAATATAACACTACCCAAAAAGCACAGTATAACTTCAAGACAAAGCATGCTCAAACACCAAATTACCTCAAAGTAAAAATAGGGGAAATGCCAACTTCTGGCATGTTTTCTCTAAAGCTCCCACCCAATGCCAGTCTTTGAGGTAAGCAAAGACAGAATGAGAAAAATGCAGGGGGTAAAGAAGAAGGAAGTAAGCAACAGGACATATGTTTGATATAAATCTACTGTCAGGAAGACTAATTCATCCAAAGTATAAAAATATGAAAACAAATGTCAGGGAAGATGTGACAGATAACAGGAAAGGTAATTAATAGTATATGCAACCTTAACATTTTGTAGCTTCTTGAACAGGAAAAAAAGAGTGCAAAAGGGAAATTAGCATATTTTAGTGATTGAGTGGTTAAGGGAAAAGAAAAAACAACATAAGAAAATATATTGTCCTGAAAAGCAAAATAGAACTAAAAAGTCAAGAACTATAACTTTTCCATTCACCATAGGAACAAACAAACAAAATCCTTGAAAGTATTTACCTTGATCTTGCTATATATTTAGAGGAGAGAATAAAGAATTTTGACAGACTCTCCTCACATCATAAGGGAAAAAAATCAGGAAAAGACTAACAGAGTGATCAAAAAACAAAACTCAACATGCATCAACTAAAGAAAACGCCCCCATAAGCATAAAGCAGAAGAAAACTGTCAGAAGAAAAGAAATAAGCCTGTTAAAATAAACTGTATGAAACACATAAAAAATAAAATGAAAGAGGGTCAAAGGTGGAATTTTTTTTTTTCACCCTGTCATACTTTAACTGATGTAAACATCACTGAATTATGTTCTGGAGACAGTTAAATCTTAATTTTGCCAACAAGTTTCCTTGAAGCAATATGAAGATCTCTCTGAATTGATATTTACATTCTGACTCACTTGAAAAATAGGCATCGAGTTCAAAGGAGAATCAAAATATTACCACTACTGCTGGCAAACCAGGTGGGAAAATATTGCTTGAGTCTGTCATCACTTCAAAGTTTTCTAGAATTCAGCCTTCCTTACAGCCCCATTTGCGAAGCTAAAACCCCACTAAATAGATTGCCTTGTTTTCCCTCCCAGTGCTGAAAGTCAGAATTACACTACCATGTGTAACATGGATAGCTAGCAGGAATCTCTGTATAGCACAGGGAGCTCAACATGGTCCTATGTGATGACCTAGATGGGTAGGATAGGAACTCAAGAGGGAGGGGATATATGTATACATACAACAATTCACTTCATTATACAGCAGAACTAACACAATATTGTAAAGCAATTATACTCCAGTTAACAAAAAAACAGAACCTAATCTTTTTTGTTGTTGCTGTTTAGTCATTAACTTGTGTCACTTTTTTGACCCCATGGAGTGTAGCCTGTCAGGCTCCACTGTCCATACATTTGCCAGACAAAAATACTGGAGTGGATTGCCATTTCCTTCTCCAGGGGATCTTCCCAACCACAGATCAAACCTGCATCTCTGACATTGGCAGGTGGACTATTTACCAATAAGTCACCTGATCTATGAGCTTAAAAAAGAGGAGAATATTTCTGCCTCCCAGCAAAGTATCTAGAAAAATAGAGATCGGAAAGGACTAGACCAACAGGGTCATTTGTTTTCCAAATCTTACAGATCAGTTGAGTCATTCTCCCTTATGAAATTACTGAGTAAGGAGTAAGGACAAGTATTCTAAAGAAATCATAGTATATATTTTATCTATTATCAGGAAACTGGGAGGGGGAAAAAATTGTTACCTGTGATTAAATTGATATCCTAACTTGCATGATAATGTATCCATTTCCACAGGAATGAATGAAATGTTATATAATGTTCTGAATTTTTTTTTCTTCAGGTGGATCATCTGCTTTTCACTCTATCTTCAGTTTATAAATTTTTATTAACATTAATAAGAATGAGTCATTAACCAATATGATAGTAAAACTCCTTGTCTGGATTAACTATTTGATTAAAATATTTTTTTATAGATTTGGTTTTCTACATTGATCCCCTTGTATTTTGTTGCTCTATAGTACACTGACTCTAGGCAAGGAAGAAGATAAATGTGCCCAATCTTATTATTCCTATTCAACATAGTACTGAGTTCTAGTTAGAGCAATTAGGAAAGAAGATAAAATAAATGACAACCAAATAGAAAAGGAAAAATATGATTGTTTTTACTGGCAGATGCCATGAGGCTTCCCAGGTGGCTCAGAGGTAGACTATGCCTGCCAGTACAAGAGCCACAGGAGACGTGAGTTCAATCCCTGAGTCAGGAAGTTGTCTCTTATACACATCTAGTTAGAGCAATTAGGAAAGAAGATAAAATAAATGACAACCAAATAGAAAAGGAAAAATATAATTGTTTTTACTGGCAGATGCCATGAGGCTTCCCAGGTAGCTCAGAGGTAGACTATGCCTGCCAGTACAAGAGCCACAGGAGACGTGAGTTCAATCCCTGAGTCAGGAAGATCCCCTGGGGTAGGAAATGGAAACTCACTTCAGTGTTCTTGCCTGGAATACCCCATTAACAAAGGATTCTGTCAGGCTACAGTCCATGGGGTCACAAAGGGTTGGACACAATTGAGCAACTGATCATGCACGCACTCAGATGCCATGATCTTACATATAAAAAATCCTAAAATCCTAAAGCAAAAAATTGCTAGACCTAATCAATATATTTAGCAAAGTTACAGGATACAAAATTATTGTACAGAAAGCAATTGATTATACATCAACAGCAAATATCAGAAAAAAATAAAGAAAATAAGCCCCCCAAAATATATTAGACATAAGAAAATGCTTAGAAATAAATTTAATCAAGGAGTAAGACAAATAACAACATGAAGGTAAATATTGAGGGAAGGTTTATCTAAGAACAAACCTCTGGTGAAGGGATCTGACACTAGACTGGATAAAACATGTTATAAAATTGTCCAGTTTACAAAAAAAAAAATAAACAAAACTATAAGATATCCAAAGAAACACAGGGGGAAAAATAGCCAACAGAAAATGCCCCAAATCTAAGATTACCACCTACATTTTTCAAATGGAAAAAAATGTATGGTATATAAATCATATTTCAATGAAACTATTAATAATGTATTATAATATACATATTTAGATGTTGAAATTGGGCTTACTTTACACTACCATCATTGCATAGAATCACAACTGTGCCTAAACTGAAAATAATGAATTATATATAATTTTCAATAGTCTGTGTCAAAAAGAACATAGGAATTTACAGAGGTTTATGTTTTAAAAATTACAAAGCCATAAAATGAATGTATACCAACCTTTCATCTGCTACCATGTAGGTGAGCATTTAAATGGACACTCTTGGCTTAGTAATTTTAGTAATTTTCTTTAAAAACAGTAAATTAGGCCCCTTAAACACTGAATATGTATTTCTGTGCTTTAGCACATAGAATAGCCATTCTTTTTATATATTTGATTTTATAGTAATCACTTGCTTTTTTACACATGATTGCATAAAATTAAAGCACAGTTTTGATCCAGTTTTGCATTTTAAACCACAATGCAAGGTGGATTATTTAAAGGAATCACAGTTAAACTGTACCACACTCTGTAAAATAGTTTTAAGTAAAATTGCGTCACAGCAGGATAACTAAATGAAAGCTTGTAAACTGCTCTTTTCCTCTGGTGAAAATACTGTTCAATGATTTAGTAAAATTCAAGAGTAGAACAATAAGACATAATGTAACATGTTGTAAGCACATTTAAAAAAAAATCATGTTCTCCTCTTCACCTCCACCATGTAACCTGTCATTTGTTTATCTATCTATAAAAATCAGAGACATTTGTTCAAAAGACAGTGACAGTGAAAGATAAATATATATGCCAACTGCAGAGATATAATCATATGAAATCCAGATAATGTGTAAAATAATCCACAGTTACCATTCAGGGGCCATTTGGACAAACAAAGAAGTTCCTTAAAGAAAATAAAGTCATGAAGTTACTTTTAAATTGTAAAATAAAAATTGAAGCTTGATTCTTGTATTTGAAAATGTCAAAAATCATTAAAGCATCTGGAAGTCAGATAAAAAATATACTGCAAGCCTTCAGGAATACAGAGATAGTATTTGAAAATGGAGGCAGCAGCTTGCAAGGCATTTTAATGGATTTATAAAAGCTCATGTCTCTAGGGAACTTTACTTTGCTCAAGAAAATGTCATGGAGATGTATGTCTCAGACAGCATTATGAACAGTGGAGTTACTCAGTTTCCTGTCTGCAGTTCCTGTGGTCTGTGTGTCAAATTGTTTGCTTGCATTTGTGATTGTTTTCTGACAGGAAGTTAGGCTGCCTGATATATACGAACTCGTGTGACTCATACAGCTTTCACATACCAACTGGCTTAGAAGTAGCCTTAATCTCAAATAATTGTTATGTAGTTCTTCAATTAAAGCTTATAGGGAAAAAAAAATGTAGTTAGCTTTAAGTTAGTCATGGATTGAAAGTAAGTGCATAGTTGTAATACTTATAAAACTTACTTGCCCTTTTACATTAAAAAGTAATATTTTAAAAACAATTATTAGATTATACTTGATTTACAATGTTGTATTAGTTTCAGGTGTACAGCCAAGTAAATCAGTTATATATAGACATATATCCACGTCTTTTTAGATTTTTTTCCCATATAGGCTATTACAGGTTATTGAGTACAGTTACCTGTGCTATAGAATAAGTCCTTATTAATTATTTATCTTATCTAGTAGTGTATATATTTGAATCGCAATCTCCCAGCTTATCCCTCCCCATCCCTTCACCCCCTGAGAACTATAAGTTTGTCTTCTACATCTGTAATTCCATGTCTGTTTTGTAGATAGTTTCATTTATATCCTTCCGTTAGATTCCACGTATAAGTGATACCATATGATATTTGTCTTTCTCTTTTTGACTTAATTCACTCAGTATGAAAATCTCTGGGTCCATTCATGTTGTTGCAAATGATATTATTTTGTTCTTTTTCATGTCTGAGTAACAGTCTCTTGTATATATGTACCACATCTTGTTTGTCCTCTGTTGGCGGACATTTAAAAAATAACTTGTTTATTTGAGTGAAAATATGCTGATAATCTACATTAAATGAAGTAAAATAGAAAATAAGAGAGGGTCAGAGAGGCAGAGAAAACTTGGATATATTTCCAAGGCATATAAATTGTAGGACTTTGCTCTCTGGAATTTACCTACAGAAACTTAGACAAATTTAATTTTGAAACTACTTTCTAAAGCATATTAAGTATATTAAAAAATAACATTTATTAAATGTATTTAAATTTTTAATTTTCATTTTTCCATGAATCAGTTCAGTTCAGTCGCTCAGTCGTGTCCGACTCTTTGCGACCCCATGAATCGCAGCACGCCAGGCCTCCCTGTCCATCACCATCTCCCAGAGTTCACTCAGACTCACGTCCATCAAGTCCATGATGCCATCCAGCCATCTCATCCTCGGTCGTCCCCTTCTCCTCCTGCCCCCAATCCCTCCCAGCATCAAAGTCTTTTAGAATGAGTCAACTCTTCGCATGAGGTGGCCAAAGTACTGGGGTTTCAGCTTTAGCATCATTCCTTCCAAAGAAATCCCAGGGTTGATCTCCTTCAGAATGGACTGGTTGGATCTCCTTGCAGTCCAAGGGA
>SJYX01015377.1:0-15349 GCA_006410675.1 Oreotragus oreotragus
TGCGACCCCATAGATGGCAGCCCACCAGGCTCCCCCGTCCCTGGGATTCTTCAGGCAAGAGTACTGGACTGGGGTGCCATTGCCTTCTCTTTAAAGACCATAGTATCTTGCAAATTACATTAAATAACAATATCAATTATATATTGCTGCATATTAATATGATTTAGTCTTTTCTTTATACAGTGTATCACAGTGTATGTTAAGATAGGACGGAGACCTGATGGAGACTTACTTTGACAATGGTTTGATAAACAAATGGAAGAACTTGTTTTGACCACTGTTTCTCTAGACGGACTTCTCCATTTTGATTTATTTGATATTTACGACCTGTGAGTAACTGACCATATATAACTGCAGACGTTTCGTTTATTACTATTCCTTTTCTTCTCAGGTAGCTCAAAGAAAAAATAAAAAAGAAACAAAGTTCTGTACGAGGGTATATACATTCTATAATGATAATCAACATTAAACCACCAACTCATAATCAAATCCGTAAATAAATTTTAAATAAATATGCTAGTAGTTCTGAGCACCTAATAAGACTTTTTACACTATTCTGTGGCTACCCTTCCCAAAGTCTGTAAGATTAAATAAGAACTCAGAGAGTTATAAGAAACTCCCACATTTCATAACCACTAGGCTGGTTATTACAAAAAGCAGCAAAAACAAGAATGGTGGAAAGGATATGGAAAAACTGAAACACTTGTACACTGCTGATGGGAATGTAAAATGGTGCAGCCATTGTGGAAAACAGTTTTGACAGTTCCTCAGAAAGTTAAACAAAGAACTGCTAAACAGCCCAGCAATTTCACTTTTAGGTATATAACCAAAGAACTGGAAACACGTCATCAAATAAATATTTATAGACCAATGCTCATAGCAGTACTATTCACAATAGCAAAAAGGTGGAAAGAAACCATATGTCCATCAACAGATGAACGCATAAACAAAAGGTGACACATACATACAATGAAATACTTGCCCATAAAAAGAGTAAGTACTGATATACTACAATGTGTATGAACTCCCTAAACATGCTATGTGAAATCAGCCAGATAGAAAAGGTCACATATTATGTGATTCCATTTATAGGAAATATCCAGAATAGGTGAATCTAAAAAGATAGCAATTATAGACTGACAAGGAGAGGCATTCAATGGGCCTTTTCAGTCTAAACCAGGGGTTAGCAAGCTATGGTCATGGGCCAAATTCAGACTGCTCCCTGTTTTTATAAATAAATTTTATTTGAACAGTCATTCATTTATTTAATGTCAATTGCTGCTTTTGTGATACAACAACAGAGTTGAGTAGTTGTAACAAAAACCATAAAATCCACAAAACCTAAAGTATTTACTCTCCAGCCTTTACAGAAAAAGTTTGCTGATCCTTTCTCAGCTTGATTTTTTAGCTCACTGATTCAGTCTTCAGTATGCCCATATAATACTTAGAACATCTACTGAGCTAATTATAAAAATCACAATTTTAATTTTTGTATACATGCTTTACTTAAATATATGTATTATATAGTATGTATTATAGTTACATACATAGTATGTGGTTTAATAACATTACTATATATTTTTTTATAACAAAATTTAAATTATGCTGAAAAAGCCAGATGTGTTCCCTATCCTTATGGAGCATACTATCCATGAAAAGAGTCATTAGGGTAATCACACTCAGAAATCTACTAACATGATTCTATTTATGTGCTATAAAATAAAATTCAGAATAATGTGAGCTATGACAAGGGTATCTAACTTACACTACTGGGAGGCAAAAAATGCTCTACTTTTCCCTCTAACAGCTATGTTTATCTCCTTTTATGCTGGATAGCTTTTCATGGTCGTTTAAAATTTTTCGTTTAATAACTTTAGAATAAGGATATTATGGCCTGGTATTAGCTCCTAAATTACAGAAGAGATATCTTCTTGAGTTCTCATTTATCAACAGATGCTATCACAGTTTAAACAGGAGGACTGATGGATATACATTTATAACAACACTTTATGTGCCACTGCCAGTTTCTATTACTCTATCTTGATTTAAGGAATTCCACTGTTTGGATGGACGTGACTGAAGCGATTTAGCAGCAGCAGCAGCAGCAGTAGCAGCAGTGTTTGGATGAAAAAAGAGAGGTACTGTTAGAGTGGTATCATGGGACGCAAAGCATCCTGAAAATCCAGGGTTAGCTTCTTTGTTACTTAGTTGGTATAGAACTTGCATTTATGAATTCAGGGGCATAGGGGTTTGGATATAGGGAAGAGAGAAGAATAGGGAGGAGGGAAGGGTGAAAAACAAGGGAGGGTATTCTGTCTTACTCTTATTACTTACATGTGGGCAAGAAATTCATGACCTTATGGTTAGTAAAATGAATGCTGAAATTCAGGCAACTTATTAACTGTGTATTCCTAGGGTAAGTGATTATGTCTTTCCTTCTTTCCTTTCTTTTTCAGTACGTCGTGAAGCATTTTACTGACAAATTGGACAAGGTTCTAACTGCTGCTAACTAGATTTTATTTTAAATTAGAACTCATTACTTTTTTAATATATAAAATGAAGATGCACTCAGTATTCAGACTGACCACAGTGTTAAGTGAAAAATCAGTTAAAAAATAAGTACAATAGACCACCACATNATTTTACTGACAAATTGGACAAGGTTCTAACT
The DNA here is from genome assembly GCA_006410675.1 of Oreotragus oreotragus. Classification (NCBI taxonomy): domain Eukaryota; kingdom Metazoa; phylum Chordata; class Mammalia; order Artiodactyla; family Bovidae; genus Oreotragus; species Oreotragus oreotragus. The sequence goes on from SJYX01015377.1 coordinate 2,672, forward strand.
GCTGCTAACTAGATTTTATTTTAAATTAGAACTCATTACTTTTTTAATATATAAAATGAAGATGCACTCAGTATTCAGACTGACCACAGTGTTAAGTGAAAAATCAGTTAAAAAATAAGTACAATAGACCACCACATTCTAGTTCAATGACATTAAATACTATTTATAATACTCACTATTCTGAAATTCCTTGTACTTCTTTTGTCCAATTACATTGTTCTTTGTCTCCAAGATGGACCACTTTAGATGGTGGTACAGTTCTTCCCAAATAAAGCTTCTGTGTTCCTGGAGGTTCTTCCAAGTAAAACCTTGAAAATTAAAATAAAAATTAAATTACCCCCCAAATTTGTGGTTTAACATAGAATTCTAGAAATGTGAGTCTTAAAAGTGAAAAGATTTCTACATGGTATAATAGAAAAAAAAAAACCACCTCCTTTTTTAAAACTGTAAATGGAATTTCAGAACAAGGATTTATAAAACATTTTAATCAAAATTTAAAAACAAATAGTATTCTGTCTCTTTAAGAAATTAAAATACATAATAAAATACAAAATTTTAAAGAATTAATACTCTCAAATTCAATACAGTATTTTTGCTGAAAAAAAGTTTAACTTGATCCTAATCAAGCCACCATACCTAACTCCCAGTTTACAGGAAATATGTGGGATGGAGGACCAATTTAAATGATACTAATAGGAAACAACTACATAAATTCAGAATTCTACATAATAACTGACCTGAACTCTAAGAAAAAAAGGCAGGGAAGTAAGTTTAGCTAGGTCTTAGGATATAAAATTAATATACAGGATCAATTATATTTCTATTACTAGCAGGGGAAATGGAACCTTAAAATATAATACCATCTATTGTTGTGGTTGTTTAGTTGCTAAGGCATGTCTGACTCTTTTGCGACCCCATAGACTGCAGCCTGCCAGGCTCCTCTATCCATGGAACTCTCCAGGCAAGAATATTGGAACGGGTAGCCATTCCCTTCTCTGGAGGATCGTCCTGACCCAGGGATTAAACCCACATCTCCTGCACTGTAGGCTCTTTCTTTATCACTGATCCATCTGGGAAGCCCAATACCATTTATAGTTGCTTCAAAAATTTAAAAAATTATGTAGGTATAAATCTAACAAAATATGCACAGGTTCAGTATGCTGAAAAAACAAAATAGCAATAAAAGAAATCAAAGATTAAAATTAATGGAGTGATAAAAGCAGATCCATAGATCCATTTGGATCAGAAAATTCAACAAAGATGTCAAATCTCCCCAAATTATGTTTAATAAAAGTCCTATCAAAATCTATCAAGGATTTTTTATAGATATTTAAAAAATCCTAAAATATATATGGAAAGGCAAAGGACCAAAAATATCTTAAATAATTTTGAAAAATAAAAAAATGGTGGAAGGAATCCTCTACCTAAGGTTAAGACTCACTACAGAGCTACAGTAACAACACAATGTGGTGCTGGCATAAAAAACAGACACAGAGACAAATGGAACAAAATGGAGAACCCACAATGTAGATCCATACAAATATGCTCAACTTATTTTTGACAAAGATGTAAAAGCAATCTAATGGAGAAAGGAGAGTTTTTTCAAGAAACAGTGCTAGAGCAAGCAATTCAATATTCATAGGTAAATATATGAAACTTGACCTCATACTTTATATAAAAATTAATTCAAAATAAATCATGGATTTAAGTACAAAAGGAGGAAAAACTATAAAAAAATTTCAAGATAATCTTTGGGACTTAAAGTTAGGTGAAGAGTGCTTAGACCAAAAGCATGATCCATTAAAAATAAAAAAACTAATAAAAAACTAAACTTCAACAAAAAGGCAGGGGAAGTGAATTCTGGTGATTAAAAAAGAATCCTCAAGAGTCATATTAGTGTTGACTTCTCATCAACAAAATTAAATGACAGGACAAACTGAGATATGTTTGCAGAGATCTGAGGAAAAAGATTAGGCTTCTAATTCTAAACCTATGTTGGGGAAAAACAACATGAAAAATTTTTTGGATAAGTAATAATTCAGAAAGCATTAACATCCTTAACTTTTCTCTGGGAAAATAATTTCTTTAGGAAGTTTTAAACATGAAAAAAGAACAAGACGTCAGACCAAGTTTACATGAAATAAACATAAAAGATATCAAAGAATAGATTGTCTAAAGACTCACTGATAAAATGATTGTGAAATTTAATAAAGTGTTAAGAAATTATCTTTAGAATAGAAGATATATGTTTTAAAAATTACATATTATTTAAATGAAACCTGGGAAGGGTATGGAAAAGGTAAAGTTACATATGCTATTCAATCTTGTCAGAAATAAATATATTTGCTAACAATGACAACAGGTAGAAAAGAATTAGGATATGGAACTTTCAAGCTATTAAAAGGAAAAGAAGGCAAAAGGGTAAAAATAATATATGCATCTAAAATATATGCATCTCAAGGGATGTACAATAAACTGTCAACAGTGGTTGAACTTCAAGAGTGTGATTAGAGAACTTTCATTTCCACTAGAGAGTGTAAGTATTTTACAAATATTGTATCAGTTAAAATGTATGAACGCTGCTGCTGCTGCTAAGTCCCTTCAGTCGTGTCTGACTGTGCGACCCCACAGGTGGCAGCCTACCAGGCTCCTCTGTCCCTGGGATTCTCCAGGCAAGAATACTGGAGTGGGTTGCCATTTCTTTTTCCAATGCAAGCATGCATGCTAAGTCACTTCGGTCATGTCTGACTCTGTGCGACGCTATGGACAGCAGCCCACCAGGTTCCTCTGTCAATAGGATTCTCTAGGCAAGAATACTGAGTGGGTTGCCATTTCCTTCTCCAAAATGTATGAATAAAAGCCATCAAATAGCAAAGCATATATACACTTTAAAATTACAAATAAAATCTTACTTAGTTTCTCCATCTGATACACCAACAACTCTAGCTTCTTCAAGATGAGGCCAATTAACAAAGACAGACTTCCCAAGCACTGATGAAGCTATATTTTCTACACTCTTAAAGAAAAGCAGAAAAATTCATTACTGTTTTAGGTCCAAGAGAAAATTTTACAGAGGCAAAATTAAATAATTAAAACTGGCTTGTGTTTTTAATTGTGTACTTGAAATCTATAAAACCCCACCTTAGTAATTAAAATATAAAAATATTTGATCACTCAAGCCAAGTATTCCCTGCTAGTAACTGCTCTTCACAGCTTTATTTCAACTTAATTATTCTATCCAGTCAAATTTTGTTCTTTAAATTACTCTTAAGTTGTGCCTTTATTGCTAACTACTCTTTTTTTCTTTCTTTCTAGGATTTCTGTTCCTTTAGATTTTTTTTTCCCCTTTCCTTTTTTTAAAAAAATAGTTTAAAGTTGTTTTTACCTATCTGCTTTTTTTTACTCTTTATAATTTATTATGAATTTGTGGAAGTTTGCCAACATAACCTTCCCCTCTGCCAATCTCTTATTAGATGGGAACTATGACCAATATAAGTACTTTTCAACAGTATAAACATCACACTAGGAAGCTTGCCTCCTCCTCATTTCTTCAACAGCATTGGCAGTTATTAGTGAAGTGAAGTGAAGCCCACTGATTTTAATTCTAAATGATATTACTTGGTGAGAAAACAGATTTCAGTAAATTCAAACAAAAGGACATTGACCTGTAACGTGAGTATTATTGCTCATGATATAGCCAACATTAATAATGTTCACCAAGAAACTCAGGTTTTTAGTTCTGCTTCTAACTAGCTGAGCCAATGTCTGCTTTTCAATCTCCTTATTTTTTTTTAATTTGTAAAGCTAATGAGCTAGATTAGTTGCTTTACAAAATTCCATCCAGTAGTAAAATTCTATGATTCTATTATTCTCATGATTATCTGTTTATTTTTCTCATGGGAACTGAAAAAAGGGAAAAGAACAGCACAGATGTCTAGAAAAGAGCTATTATTCATTATTTCATATCAAATAGATAGCAAAAAAAGAATCTAAGAAATGTGATTTCATTTGTGATTGGTATGATTAAATAAGAACACTAGACTTATCTCAAGTTAGAAACCACAGGTTCAAAATTGGGTTCTATTTCTTTTCAGCTATAGAGTGTTAAGCAAATCCTTTAATCCCACTGAGTCTCAGTTTTCTTTTATGAGAAGCTGTAACATCTATCTCACAATATTCATTTAAGGATAAAATAATATACAGAAAAACCTTTGTAAACTATAAATGCTGTGCAGTCAGTCAGCTTTTTGTATCCATGGGTTCCACATCTGCAGACTCAACCAACCTCTAATGGAAAATACTTTGGGGAAAAAAAACAACTTCAGAAAGTTTCAAAAAGCAAAACTTGAATTTGGCAACTATTTACATAGCATACAAATTGTATTTACAATTATTTATATTGTATTAGGTATTATAAACAATAAAGATGATTTAAAGTGTAAGGGAGGATATATTTAGGTCATATGCAAATGTTACAGCTTTTTTTTTTTTTTTTGAGCACAAGGATATAGCTGCTCCTCAGACATGTGGGATCTTCTCATATCAGGGACTGAACCCGTTTTCTCCTGCATTGGCTAGTGGATTCTTTACCGAGCCACCAGGGAAACTGCAACACCATTTTATATGAGAGACTTGAGCATCCACCGGATTTTAGGATCAATCGAGAGTCCTGGAACCAATGCCCCATGGATACNACTCTCCAGGCAAGAATATTGGAACGGGTAGCCATTCCCTTCTCTGGAGGATCGTCCTGACCCAGGGATTAAACCCACATCTCCTGCACTGTAGGCTCTTTCTTTATCACTGATCCATCTGGGAAGCCCAATACCATTTATAGTTGCTTCAAAAATTTTAAAAATTATGTAGGTATAAATCTAACAAAATATGCACAGGTTCAGTATGCTGAAAAAACAAAATAGCAATAAAAGAAATCAAAGATTAAAATTAATGGAGTGATAAAAGCAGATCCATAGATCCATTTGGATCAGAAAATTCAACAAAGATGTCAAATCTCCCCAAATTATGTTTAATAAAAGTCCTATCAAAATCTATCAAGGATTTTTTATAGATATTTAAAAAATCCTAAAATATATATGGAAAGGCAAAGGACCAAAAATATCTTAAATAATTTTGAAAAATAAAAAAATGGTGGAAGGAATCCTCTACCTAAGGTTAAGACTCACTACAAAGCTACAGTAACAACACAATGTGGTGCTGGCATAAAAAACAGACACAGAGACAAATGGAACAAAATGGAGAATCCACAATGTAGATCCATACAAATATGCTCAACTTATTTTTGACAAAGATGTAAAAGCAATCTAATGGAGAAAGGAGAGTTTTTTCAAGAAACAGTGCTAGAGCAAGCAATTCAATATTCATAGGTAAATATATGAAACTTGACCTCATACTTTATATAAAAATTAATTCAAAATAAATCATGGATTTAAGTACAAAAGGAGGAAAAACTATAAAAAAATTTCAAGATAATCTTTGGGACTTAAAGTTAGGTGAAGAGTGCTTAGACCAAAAGCATGATCCATTAAAAATAAAAAAACTAATAAAAAACTAAACTTCAACAAAAAGGCAGGGGAAGTGAATTCTGGTGATTAAAAAAGAATCCTCAAGAGTCATATTAGTGTTGACTTCTCATCAACAAAATTAAATGACAGGACAAACTGAGATATGTTTGCAGAGATCTGAGGAAAAAGATTAGGCTTCTAATTCTAAACCTATGTTGGGGAAAAACAACATGAAAAATTTTTTGGATAAGTAATAATTCAGAAAGCATTAACATCCTTAACTTTTCTCTGGGAAAATAATTACTTTAGGAAGTTTTAAACATGAAAAAAGAACAAGACGTCAGACCAAGTTTACATGAAATAAACATAAAAGATATCAAAGAATAGATTGTCTAAAGACTCACTGATAAAATGATTGTGAAATTTAATAAAGTGTTAAGAAATTATCTTTAGAATAGAAGATATATGTTTTAAAAATTACATATTATTTAAATGAAACCTGGGAAGGGTATGGAAAAGGTAAAGTTACATATGCTATTCAATCTTGTCAGAAATAAATATATTTGCTAACAATGACAACAGGTAGAAAAGAATTAGGATATGGAACTTTCAAGCTATTAAAAGGAAAAGAAGGCAAAAGGGTAAAAATAATATATGCATCTAAAATATATGCATCTCAAGGGATGTACAATAAACTGTCAACAGTGGTTGAACTTCAAGAGTGTGATTAGAGAACTTTCATTTCCACTAGAGAGTGTAAGTATTTTACAAATATTGTATCAGTTAAAATGTATGAACGCTGCTGCTGCTGCTAAGTCCCTTCAGTCGTGTCTGACTGTGCGACCCCACAGGTGGCAGCCTACCAGGCTCCTCTGTCCCTGGGATTCTCCAGGCAAGAATACTGGAGTGGGTTGCCATTTCTTTTTCCAATGCAAGCATGCATGCTAAGTCACTTCGGTCATGTCTGACTCTGTGCGATGCTATGGACAGCAGCCCACCAGGTTCCTCTGTCAATAGGATTCTCTAGGCAAGAATACTGAGTGGGTTGCCATTTCCTTCTCCAAAATGTATGAATAAAAGCCATCAAATAGCAAAGCATATATACACTTTAAAATTACAAATAAAATCTTACTTAGTTTCTCCATCTGATACACCAACAACTCTAGCTTCTTCAAGATGAGGCCAATTAACAAAGACAGACTTCCCAAGCACTGATGAAGCTATATTTTCTACACTCTTAAAGAAAAGCAGAAAAATTCATTACTGTTTTAGGTCCAAGAGAAAATTTTACAGAGGCAAAATTAAATAATTAAAACTGGCTTGTGTTTTTAATTGTGTACTTGAAATCTATAAAACCCCACCTTAGTAATTAAAATATAAAAATATTTGATCACTCAAGCCAAGTATTCCCTGCTAGTAACTGCTCTTCACAGCTTTATTTCAACTTAATTATTCTATCCAGTCAAATTTTGTTCTTTAAATTACTCTTAAGTTGTGCCTTTATTGCTAACTACTCTTTTTTTCTTTCTTTCTAGGATTTCTGTTCCTTTAGATTTTTTTTTCCCCTTTCCTTTTTTTTAAAAAATAGTTTAAAGTTGTTTTTACCTATCTGCTTTTTTTTACTCTTTATAATTTATTATGAATTTGTGGAAGTTTGCCAACATAACCTTCCCCTCTGCCAATCTCTTATTAGATGGGAACTATGACCAATGTAAGTACTTTTCAACAGTATAAACATCACACTAGGAAGCTTGCCTCCTCCTCCTTTCTTCAACAGCATTGGCAGTTATTAGTGAAGTGAAGTGAAGCCCACTGATTTTAATTCTAAATGATATTACTTGGTGAGAAAACAGATTTCAGTAAATTCAAACAAAAGGACATTGACCTGTAACGTGAGTATTATTGCTCATGATATAGCCAACATTAATAATGTTCACCAAGAAACTCAGGTTTTTAGTTCTGCTTCTAACTAGCTGAGCCAATGTCTGCTTTTCAATCTCCTTATTTTTTTTTAATTTGTAAAGCTAATGAGCTAGATTAGTTGCTTTACAAAATTCCATCCAGTAGTAAAATTCTATGATTCTATTATTCTCATGATTATCTGTTTATTTTTCTCATGGGAACTGAAAAAAGGGAAAAGAACAGCACAGATGTCTAGAAAAGAGCTATTATTCATTATTTCATATCAAATAGATAGCAAAAAAAGAATCTAAGAAATGTGATTTCATTTGTGATTGGTATGATTAAATAAGAACACTAGACTTATCTCAAGTTAGAAACCACAGGTTCAAAATTGGGTTCTATTTCTTTTCAGCTATAGAGTGTTAAGCAAATCCTTTAATCCCACTGAGTCTCAGTTTTCTTTTATGAGAAGCTGTAACATCTATCTCACAATATTCATTTAAGGATAAAATAATATACAGAAAAACCTTTGTAAACTATAAATGCTGTGCAGTCAGTCAGCTTTTTGTATCCATGGGTTCCACATCTGCAGACTCAACCAACCTCTAATGGAAAATACTTTGGGGAAAAAAAACAACTTCAGAAAGTTTCAAAAAGCAAAACTTGAATTTGGCAACTATTTACATAGCATACAAATTGTATTTACAATTATTTATATTGTGTTAGGTATTATAAACAATAAAGATGATTTAAAGTGTAAGGGAGGATATATTTAGGTCATATGCAAATGTTACAGCTTTTTTTTTTTTTTTTTAGCACAAGGATATAGCTGCTCCTCAGACATGTGGGATCTTCTCATATCAGGGACTGAACCCGTTTTCTCCTGCATTGGCTAGTGGATTCTTTACCGAGCCACCAGGGAAACTGCAACACCATTTTATATGAGAGACTTGAGCATTCACCGGATTTTAGGATCAATCGAGAGTCCTGGAACCAATGCCCCATGGATACCAACTGATTATAAATATTCTGTATGAAAAATATCTTAAGTAAAAATTCTTAAAAAGAAACATTACCACTATTGGTTAGACAACAACAACTTTGTAGTAGAAACTGAAGTTGAAATATAAATTTTCATCCCCTTTTTATTATGGTTGATCATTATTATAAGCAAATATTTCTTTAATAATTAGAGATGACTATTTTTAGACTTTGGGATATAACTTTATTGTATCTATTATATGAAGACATTTCTTATTGTGAACATATAAAAGAGTGACTATTCTGACAAAACAAGTTTCAACATTATTAGAACTAAGCTCCCTTATACTTTTCCTTTCTATATATCTAATTTCATTCTCCCACACTTCCCTTCATTTGCAGGAACAGTTATCGTTTTTGCCCAGATTAATCCTTTCACTTAAGCCCTACAGGAAATCCCTTATTTCTTCACATGCCTTCCCTCCACGGTGACTTTAAGACCTCCGTTGTTTTTCAGCTCTACTGATCTGCTTAATAAGCTCTACTGTTCTGCTCTGCTTAACAAGTTGCCTCTTCTTTACCTACAGCTATGTTTCCAGACTTCTTTTCAATAAGAAACTTCTGAACTAAGGGCTTAAGATCTGCTTCCTTTACTTTCCATCTAACTAGTCACAGACTAGTACTCAGGAACTGGACTTCTGCCTCCAACAACCTACTGGAATGGAATTCTCAAAGTCCAATAATGGTGACCAAAGGACCTAGTTTAATTCACTAGGTCTAATTCACAGACCTAGTTTTCACTGTTCTTGAACTGCATGTACCATCTACTTGTGCTTTTGTGATACTGCTTAACTTGGGAATCATTCTCTTTTTTCTCTGAGCACTGTCACTTTTACTGGCTCCTTTTCCACCCTTTATACCTGTGAGTATTTCTTTATAATGGGGCCTTGAACCCTCAGAATTCCCTTTTATCAGGGAAGTCAGCCCCAAGGTCCCAGCCAACACTTCCCTGCTCACGACCTGCATATCCCTATTGCCCGTCAAGCCTCAGCTCTATGTATTCAACTGAGTATAATCATCTTTCTTGACTGAAGTTTTTTATCTGAACCACAGAATACAAAAAACAATTGGACTAGGGATTTTACTAATTCTCCTAAGGATGATACATAACTAGTACTATTCCAAATGCATAAAAACTAATTTAATTTTTATAAGCAAATGGATGACTTAGTACATTAGGGCTTAAATCTCTTGTGGAACCCTGCTAAGAAAGGCTTACAGGGCAGCTCCAGATGAATGTTCTAGAACCAACTTAAAATTCTATTACTGATCATTTATCCCCTCAAACAAGTACCTCTCCCATTTTAGCTTCTTTATTCCAATAAATTTTTCAACTGATTAGTCTGATATTTAGAGTCAGTCATATTTAATATTTTCTTTTTCTTTTCATCCCCTATTTTTGAACAAATGACAGAACTTGTGAATTTAGTCTTGTTTATCTAGATCTATTACCACTTTCACAGTTTATGTCTTTATGATCTAAAGCTTCTATAACCACAACCTCAACTTACAGGCTTTTCCATTTTCTTCCATTTCTCTTTTATGCAACTTAGTCTATGATGCTGCTACCAAATTAATTTTTATGAAAATACCAATTTCAAGATAACAGTCACGAAAAAATAAGTCCAAACTCCTTAGCCTGGTATTCAAGGTCCTCCATAATCTGACCTCAATCTGTTTTTTCAACCTTATTTCCCAACACAAGTCCTCTGCTTCAGTCAGGTTTATCTATTCCTTCTCCTCAAATACATCACATTTATTCTAAAAAAAGAAAAAGTATTAAAAATTTCAGACATACAAAAAGGTTAAAAAGATAATGTGCTAATATCACACTTACTTTTCACTATAATTCGCAGCTCATGTTATTTTTTTAACTGGCATACCCTTTCCCCTCCTTTTTCCTCTTTGTGAGGAAAGCTTTCTGTTAGTACCCTGCTTAAGTCTATTCCTATCTACACATCTGTACTTAACCTAAATTCACACAGCTCATCTTTTCAAAATTCCTCCAGCATTTTTTTGCTCATTATGTCACAATTATACACATCCTTTAATCTGTGTAAATGTTTCTTTACTCTATCCTTATTTTCTGTGAATTTCTGGAGTTCCTACATGTTATACCACTTTGGCAAACACATTGCAGCTAAAACACTTTTATGTATAATATACAATAAAGAAAATACTTACAAGTTCATCTGACTCAGCATTCACTAAGATTTCCAACATCATGTTTTCTCCACGACTGCTTTGCTGGAATACCTGAACTCCACTTTTCTTTAAAAAAAACTTTAAAAGAATTCACAGAATTTAATTTTTAATTATTTTTCCATAATTACTTCACTTTCAATAAAGAAAAAAAATTCTGAACTAAATAGCCACTGACTTTGTGTTTGATGTGTTTCAAAGTAGGAAATCCACAGAAATATAATGCCTTCTGGTCAACCTTGGTTATGTTGTTCTTGCTTATATCTATACGCCAAGCATCTAACGATATTATTTTATACCTAGAAAATAAATCAAGGTATTTAATTTAAAATTCACACATTACAAGCAATCACAGTTTTCAGCATCCCTTCAGTATTTTGCAAGAGTTATCCTTGCTTTTATACAGGAGAATAACAATTTGTCCTTTCAGACAAAGAAAATATAAAGCAGCAGATTCTCTGTTGTTACTAATTCAGACACAACCATGACTGTAAACATACTGAGTGGAAAAATTCCCATTTATTTAAAAATACATATAATATATAAATGTGTAAATATATAATATATATAAATTATACAAGTATATATGATTTTTATACTAAAGGAATATATAACACATATTACAAATCTCTACATCTTCCATTTTCCAAAACCCAGAATGGAAAATAAACACTTTATAATGTCTATTTCATCTTTCCCTTTAAGAAAAGGAAAAATCATAATGGAGAGACGTTTACTTTATCTGCAACTCAACTTCCTTCTGGGTATTACTGCAGGGAAGATGAGAAAAGAGAAAAAAAAGGAAAACATTTTAATGAAGAAGAGGATGAAGAAATGGACTGAAATGGATTTGAGGCAAGAAAACAGAGGAGCTTTTTTATTTCTTGTTTTTCTTCTTTCCTGTTGGGTCGTTAGGAAATGTAAAAGGTAAAGTCATAGCATGTCAAATAATGCTGGGAGTAGACATTGGCAATGAAAACAAAAATTCACACATTTCTTGAGGAAGAGAAGAGATATACACCATGGGGGATGCCAGAGGCAGTAGGGTAGGGAGCAACTTTAACAGAAAACAGAAACAGAGGAGCAGAATTGGACCGAAGCGGAGAACTACAGAAACAACTGAAACAGACCGAGATGCTATGATCCCTGGAAAGCAGGATGTAATTCATTATCATCTGCATACAAATGTCATAAATTATCTGTTAATTCTCGAAATAGATATTCAAAAGCTTTGTAAAAGTTAATTTAATTTTTTTTGGTGCACTCTCTGTTTTTGAAGAATTATCACACAACATTACCTTGCACAGCATCGCTCTACGGGAGGGAACTTTTCTGGCCATGGAGAGGGGTAGGTGAACTCTGTGTTGCTGTCAAACCAGCACATTAGGCACTCACTATGTTGATTTCTTTTTATCTCTTCTTTTTTGAGGGAGTGGTTACATGTCTCCATGGCTTCTAACAATCGCTTCTGAATATAACATTGAAGAGAGGGGTCAAAAACATAAAAATTCTGTAATCTTAACACATAGAATGAATCTTTTCCCTCAAAAAACAGAATTACTATTTGTGTTCTTAAAAAGCAAAAACCTTAATAACATAATTCTTTTTCAATTTAATTACATGAAAAACTGATGTGCTATTCTTGTTTCTAAGGGCCCTAAAATATTTCTTGTCACTACAAATTCCTCTGAAAACATTACTCCAAGAGCAGCCATTGAAGTGAGGATAAGAACAGCAGAGAATCAAAATTTAAATATGAATTTATCACAATTCACTGCTCCTTAATCACTCACATTGCAAATGTGCATTAATAGAAATGTTCATCTTTATAATTATCTTTTATATTTAATGCAGTTCCAATGAAAATCACAATGGTTTAAAATATTTTTTTCAAAGGAAAAATGATGTTAGTGTTCATACTGGAAGAATAAACGTAGAACTGCAAAGTTATCAAAAACTTGTCTTATGAGATCCTATTACTTTTTTATAAAATCACCTATAAGCAAAACAC